>JARQOD010000003.1:212173411-212219280 GCA_033576555.1 Oophaga sylvatica | reverse complement strand
CGTACACCTCGTACACACACGGCTCTGCTCCGTACACCTCGTACACAGTACAAGCACTGCTACATCCACCTCGTACACACACGGCTCGCTCGTACACCTCGTACACAGTAAACACTGCTACATCCACCTCGTACACACACGGCTCCGCTCCGTACACCTCGTACACACACGGCTCCGCTCCGTACACCTCATACACAGTACAGCACTGTACACCACCTTCGTACACACACGGCTCCGCTCCGTACACCTCGTACTCACACGGCTCCGCTCCGTACACCTCGTACACACACGGCTCCGTACACCTGTACATACACGGCTCCGCTCTGTACACCTCGTAAACAGTACAGCACTGTTTCATCCACCTCGTACTCACACGGCTCCGCTCCGTACACTCGTACACACACGGCTCTGCTCCGTACACCTCGTACACAGTACAACACTGCTAACATCCACCTCGTACACACACGGCTCGCTCCGTACACCTCGTACACAGTAAACACTGCTAATCCACCTCGTACACACACGGCTCCGCTCCGTACACTCGTACACACACGCTCCGCTCCGTACACCTCATACACAGTACAGCACTGCTACATCCACCTCGTACACACACGGCTCCGCTCCGTACACCTCGTACTCACACGGCTCCGCTCCGTACACCTCGTACACACACGGCTCCGTACACCTTGTACATACACGGCTCCGCTCTGTACACCTCGTAAACAGTACAGCACTGTTACATCCACCTCGTACTCACACGGCTCCGCTCCGTACACCTCGTACACACACGGCTCTGCTCCGTACACCTCGTACACAGTAGCACTGCTACATCCACCTCGTAACACAGGCTCTTCTCGTACACCCGTACACAGTACACACTGCTAAATCCACCTCGTACACACACGGCTCCGCTCCGTACATCTCGTACACAGTACAACACTGCTACATCCACCTCGTACACACACGGCTCCGATCCGTACACCTCGTACACACACGGCTCCGCTCTGTACACCTCATACACAGTACAGCACTGCTACATCCACCTCTTACACACACGGCTCCGCTCCGTACACCTCGTACTCACACGGTTCCGCTCCGTACACCTCGTACACACACGGCTCCGTACACCTTGTACATACACGGCTCCGCTCTGTACACCTCGTAAACAGTACAGCACTGTTACATCCACCTCGTACTCACACGGCTCCGCTCCGTACACCTCGTACACACACGGCTCTGCTCCGTACACCTCGTACACAGTACAGCACTGCTACATCCACCTCGTACACACACGGCTCTTCTCCGTACACCTCGTACACAGTACAACACTGCTAAATCCACCTCGTACACAACGGCTCCGCTCCGTACATCTCGTACACAGTACACACTGTACATCCACTCGTACACACACGGCTCCGCTCGTACACCTCGTACACACACGGCTCCGCTCTGTACACCTCATACACAGTACAGCACTGCTACATCCACCTCTGTACACACACGGCTCCGCTCCGTACACCTCGTACTCACACGGTTCCGCTCCGTACACCTCGTACACACACGGCTCCGTACACCTCGTACATACACGGCTCCGCTCTGTACACCTCGTACACGTACAGCACTGCTACATCCACCTCGTACTCACACGGCTCCGCTCCGTACACCTCGTACACACACGGCTCTGCTCCGTACACCTCGTACACAGTACAGCACTGCTACATCCACCTCGTACACACACGGCTCTGTCTCCGTACACCTCGTACACAGTACAACTGCTACATCCACCTCGTACACACACGGCTCCGCTCCGTACACCTCGTACACACACGGCTCCGCCTAACTTGTACACACTGCTACATACACACGGCTCCGCTCCGTACACCTCGTACTCACACGGCTCCGCTCCGTACACCTCGTACACACACGGCTCCGTACACCTCTACATACACGGCTCCGCTCTGTACACCTCGTACACAGTACAGCACTGCTACATCCACCTCGTACTCACACGGCTCCGCTCCGTACACCTCGTACACACAGGCTCGCTCCGTACACTCGTACACAGTACAGCACTGCTACATCCACCTGTACACACACGCTCTTCTCGTACACTCGTACACAGTACAGCACTGCTACATCCACCTCGTACACACACGGCTCCGCTCCGTACACCTCGTACCACACGCTCCGCTCGTACACCTCGTAACACACGGCGTATCACCTTGTACAACACGCTCTCTCGCATCTGTACACTTAACAGTAAGCACTGTACATCCACCTCGTACACACGGCTCCGCTCCGTACACCTCGTACACACACGGCTCTGCTCCGTACACCTCGTACACAGTACAGCACTGCTACATCCACCTCGTACACACACGGCTCCGCTCCGTACACCTCGTACACAGAACAACATTGCTACATCCACCTCGTACACACACGGCTCCGCTCCGTACACCTCGTAACACACGGCTCCGCTCCGTACACCTCGATACACAGTACAGCACTGTACATCACTCTGTACACACACGGCTCCGCTCCTACACCTCGTACTCACACAGGTTGCTCCGTACACCTCGTACACACCACGGCTCCGTACACCTCGTACATACACGGCTCCGCTCCGTACACCTCGTACACAGTACAGCACTGCTACATCCACCTCGTACTCACACGGCTCCGCTCCGTACATTGTACACACGGCTCTGCTCCGTACACCTCGTACACAGACAGCACTGCTACATCACCTCGTACACACACGGCTCTCTCTCCGTACACCTCGTACACAGTACAGCACTGCTACATCCACCTCGTACACACACGGCTCCGCTCCGTACACCTCGTACACACACGGCTCCGCTCTGTACACCTCGTACACACACGGCTCGCTCGTACACCTCGTACTACACGGCTCGCTCCGTACACCTCGTACACAGACACTGCTACCTACACCTCGTACACTACACGGCTCCGCTCGTACACCTCGTACACAACAGCCTGCTACATCACCTCGTACACAACAGCATCGCTACATCCACCTCGTACACACACGGCTCTGCTCCGTACACCTCGTACACAGTACAGCACTGCTACATCCACCTCGTACACACACGGCTCTTCTCGTACACCTCGTACACCAGTCAGCACTGCTCATACACCTCGTACCACACGGCTCCGCTCCGTACACCTCGTACTCACACGGCTCCGCTCCGTACACCTTGTACACACACGGCTCCGTACACCTCGTACATACACGGCTCCGCTCTGTACACCTCGTACACAGTACAGCACTGCTACATCCACCTCGTACTCACACGGCTCCGCTCCGTACACCTCGTACACACACGGCTCTGCTCCGTACACCTCGTACACAGTACAGCACTGCTACATCCACCTCGTACACACACGGCTCTTCTCTGTACACCTCGTACACAGTACAGCACTGCTACATCCACCTCGTACACACGGCTCCGCTCCGTACACCTCGTACACAGTACAGCACTGCTACATCCACCTCGTAAACACATGGCTCAGCTCCGTACACCTCGTAATCACACGGCTCCGCTCCGTACACCTCGTACACACCCGGCTCCGCTCCGTACACCTCGTACACACACGGCTCTGCTCCGTACACCTCGTACACAGTACAGCACTGCTACATCCACCTCGTACACACACGGCTCTTCTCTGTACACCTCGTACACAGTACAGCACTGCTACATCCACCTCGTACACACGGCTCCGCTCCGTACACCTCGTACACAGTACAGCACTGCTACATCCACCTCGTAAACACATGGCTCAGCTCCGTACACCTCGTACACACCGGCTCCGCTCCGTACACCTCGTACACACACAGCTCCGCTCTGCACACCTCGTACACACACGGCTACGCTCCATACACTTTTCACACACGGCTCTGCTACATCCAACTTGTACACACTACAGCTCTGCTACATCCACACTGTAAACCCGTCACGACCCCACATACAAACTTATCCTCAGTCATCCAGCACCATGACAACCATCACAGCAGTCCTGCACACAAGGAGGACACTGATCATGTGACCCGTGACTCCTCCCCTCCTGTGACCTCATCACAGGTCCTGTGGGCACAGAAGAGTTCAGCATAGCAGCGTCATTGACAGCAGTGATAGGCTGAGCTGTAAAGGCAAGGAATGGGTGCATGGGGGGCGTGGCAGCTCGTCTCCCTGCGGGACATATAGTGTCCAGCGCGGGACAGCTGGAGGGGGGGTCAGATGTGACTGTGTGAGGGATTAAGGAGAGCCAGCCGGCACCACACCACCTATTATGAGTTCCGCTCTGCCACCCCCTGGCTGCCGCCGCCTGAGACAGCAGGCTCAACTTGCCTCATTATAGGGCGCCCCTGATTGGGACATGCCATGCAGGAGGATAGAGAAGTAAGCTAGTGAGCGCTCTCATCAGTCTGGTGAGGAAAGCGTTCATTGGCCAGCGTCTCACCCTGCATGACACGCCCCCTTTTTGAACTCCTGCACTCCGCGCACCGCTCTCTCCACGGCTCTGGGTATTTGCATGTTTATGGGATGGAGTGAGAGGGGCCTGATGCTGCATGATACTGGGCCCCTCTCACTCGCGCCCATAATCTTGACTCAGTTGCCCCATAGCGGCTGCATGCTGTGCCACTATGGGCAGTATGCTCCTGCCTGCAGGGGTCCCCTTCCACCCTCGGGCCCTGGTTGCACCGGCGGTATGTACGCCCCTGAATGTATAGAATCATAGAATCATAGAATGATAGAGTTGGAAGGGACCTCCTGGGCCATCTGGTCCAACCCCCTGCTCAAAGCAGGATTCTCTAAATCATCCCAGACAGATGTCTGTCCAGCCTCTGTTTGAAGACTTCCATTGAAGGAGAACTTACCACCTCTCGTGGCAGCCTGTTCCACTCCTTGATCACCCTAACTGTCAAAAAGTTTTTTCTAATATCTAATCTGTGTCTCCTCCCATTCAGTTTCATCCCATTGCTTCTAGTCTTTCCTTGTGCAAATGAGAATAAAGATGATCCTTCTACAATGTGACAGCCCTTGAGATATTTGTAGACAGCTATTAAGTCTCCTCTCAGTCTTCTTTTTTGCAAGCTAAACATTCCCAAATCCTGCAACCATTCCTCATAGGACATGGTTTGCAGACCGGTCACCATTCTGATGGCTCTTCTTTGAACTTGCTCCAGTTTGTTGATGTCTTTTTTAAAATGTGGTGCCCAAAACTGGACACAGTATTCAAGATGAGGTCTGACCAAAGAGGAGTAGAGGGCAATAATAACCTCACGTGATCTAGACTGTATGCTTCTGTTGATACATCCTAGAATTGCATTTGCCTTTTTTGCTGCTGCATCACACTGTTGACTCATGTTCAGTCTGTAATCAATTAGTATACCCAAGTCTTGTTCACATGTGCTGTTACTTAGCCCTATTCCTCCCATTTTGTATATGCTTTTTTCATTTTTATATGTCTCCTGCCTGTAGTACTTGAATTGGGTTAATTGTTTAAAATTGGAAACCTTTTTCTTCTTAAAGGTTCTCATTTGTGTGGTATGATCAGTTGCCGCATACTATATTTGATATTTAAGGTGCCTATCAATAAACTGAGCCCTATATATATATATATACATATATATATATATATATTCACACCAGAACTGGGGGAAGGGTCCTCGGTCCCATTTGCTAAGCACAGTAATGCCCATCTCTTCTTCTTTCTAAATGTAGAATTAGAGGAGATGAGACAATTGTGCTCTTCTGAGACGCGAGTTGTAGTAATGTTTCAAGGCTCATACTGTCTGTGCTTCTAGATGGCAGTGGGAACAGATGGCTCTGTAGACAATCTCAGCAAGAGACCAGGGCTCTGGCAGGACCGTAATAAACCCAGGAAATGCCCCTCATGCCGAATATTCCCTGTTGTGAAGCTTTTTGTGTTCTCCTGCTCTTAGTCCTGTGTAAATAACCCTTTCAGTGTGTGATGATGAAATACTACTGTAAGCTAAATAAGGGGTAATAATGTTGGAAATTGTATAGGACACAAATGTGATGCAACCCAGATCAGAATGGTGATCCCCGATCTTCAGGAGCGCAACACATGGCATTACCTTATATGTTATGTGTCCTTCTACTGAAAGGGTTAAATGATAGGAAAGTAGTTTCCCGCTGTTTTTTTGTTATGGCGTGCCCAGCACCAGCAGGTGATTGGCGGGCATCCACCCGCCAGTCGGGATGCCGTAGCTGGGGAAGATTAGGTTTGCTTCCTGTGAACACCCCTCGATTGGACACCACTTGATTGGTATTAGTAAAAAGAGTGGGGAGCAGGGTGATAGAGGAGAGTGCAAGAGGTTCGTATTCGACCTCCATTGTTTCACTGCCAGACCTGCTGCCCGCCATCCCTCCCTTGATTGATGTCATGGCCCAAGGGGTTGATCATTCAGGGTTTTGAATGACAGTAAGTTGGGGATAAAGGGCTTGCGCCTTTGGCTAAGCTGCGGTGAGTGGTTAAAAGTTTTTTGAGTTTAACAATTCTACAAAGTTGATTGGTTTGATTATCTGTTTAAATAATAGCAGAAAGGACATTTTTTTATATCCACAAAGTCAATGTGTCTAAAGTTGTTTTATAGATTTGGGTTAAGTTATACTGTGTAATGCCATATACGTTCCCTCAGAGACTATATAGTACCTGAGCACCAGAAGACATGAATTTAACATTTGAACAGTCACATTGTAGGTACAGACGAGAGAACATGTTGCACAGGGCTTGTCATAACTGCTGACATCTGTAGTCATTACTGCATTATCCATGAAATAACAATGCTGGCTGAGGTTTTCTAACAGCTCTGTGTTGTGCTGTTCCTCAGATTGCCAGCTGGGCATTACCATTCACCTTTGCAAAAATAATTATAGCATGTCAAACTGTGTATGAGTATGATCATGCCCTGTGTAATGCCTTGTTTATCCTGTGGAGGTGCTATAGGGCAGGTTCCCCAACTCCAGTCCTCAGGACCCACCAACAGGTCATGTTTTCAGGATTTCCTTAGTAATGCACAGGTGATGCAATTATCACCTGGGCAATACTAAGGAAATCCTGAAAACATGACCTGTTGGTGGGCGTTGAGGACTGGAGTTGGGGAACCCTGCTATAGGGGAATCAAACATTTGTTTTCAGATTATAAATACCTCCTGGGAGTTTCAGCAGCTCAACACCCTTTTATTAGGTTCTTTCTAACAAAAAATTTGTCAAAAGCAGCCCATTCCTGAAATGGACATCTACCGTATATTGGGCAAATCTAGACCAAAGGGGATTTTCTTATATTCAATAAAGTTTCAAGCTTTAATTTTTAGGGGCGTTATTCTGTCCTGAAAGACTTGTACTGACATTGTTCTTTATGAATGCCGATGGCTCTAAATTTGTGTTATTCCATGTGCAAATGCTGCAACATATTTAAGAAAAAAATGTATTAATACATAGACCCCCCTCGTCATCCTGTTATCACTTTACTCACCTGCGAATGTACTATATCACCCATCTAGAATGTTCTTAAAGCCTTCCTGTCACCAGGTCAGAAGTGACCAGATTTTTGTCCTTTTTTGTTCTCACTGCTTCCCCTAAGTATACCATTTTGTTTCTTTTAAATCCACCGCACAGTTCCAGAGATATGGGCCTTTTTATTTAGTGCTAATTTTTACGATCTTTTACAAAGGGGCGTGGGTCAAATGATCTTCTGGGGTGTGTCGTTAGGCTACTCTGCACTATTACCCTGTGAGCCACGACCCTTTAGGAATAAAAGAAGAGCAAAAATTCATCATTTCTCACCTAGTGACATGTCCTCTTTAAGGTTGTTTCTGAATTCTGACTCCTTTACTCTGGTCCAGAAGTGATTAAGGGTCTCCTTCCTTCCACTGTGTTCTTGCTTAGCTCATTAACTATGAAAATATGTGGGAGAAGATGATAGATTTGCACTGGATGAATCATTACTTTATAATTAATTTTATATAATACGTATCTCCTGTAGATGATGGAAAACTGTCCTTTGAAGAATTCCAGAGCTATTTTTCTGATGGTGTTCTGAATCAGGAGGATCTGAGGAAAATGTTCATCCGGATAGACAGCCAGCAAACCAAGTGAGTGACGGAAAAGAACGTGGAGCGCATATAATAAAATTGGCTTCTTATCATAAGGAACCATGTAAAAAGTAGTCATACTGTCTATACAGAAATGACATTTTTTGTCCTTGTCTGTGCACATTTTCAGCCCTACTTTAGACACAGATAGAAAAAAATCCAAAAGTCTTAATATCTACTACTAGCATTTAGTATGTTTTATCCTTTTGACATTAACAATGAGCTGAAAAGCAGTAACTGGGTGATGAGGTATAAGAAGATCCCATAGTGGGTCCAGATTCTAATTCACATGTCCCTCAAAAGTGTGGCAGAAACAGCCACACTAAAGAGGTTGTCCACTACTTTAACTTTCTGAATCCATATGTTTCCCCCAGTAAAATAATAACACTTATACTCAACTCTGGTGCCAATCCAGTTGTGTTGGCACTGGCTCTCCCACGGCTTCAATGACAATTTAATATAACAAACATAACAATTTATGTCATGCAATCCCTGCAACTGATTAGCGCTGGATTCACCCTCCTCTCCTACGTACGTAGTCACCCAGAGGTAGTAGGAACTACGGCTGCTCTCTCACTTCCTCCGGATTTCATCAATTGTCCAAAGGAGAAGAGAGTGAAGCCAGCGCTGATTGGCCACAGGGGTCGCGTGACACAATGTCATGCAAGCCCCGGGAGAGCCATTGCCGAGATCGCTGGACTGACACTAGCACCAGAGTTGTGTATAAGTGTCATTATTTTACTGGGGGGATAACATATAGATTCAGAAGGAGTTGTCTGAGTAGTGGACAACCTCTTTAATAAAATCGATGATAAATGTCTGATCACCACAATCACTAGAACGAAGGTCCTGATCTCCCCTTCCACCTTATTATTTTCAAATTAAATGGAGCAGCATTGTTGAACACGACCACTGTCTCTCCATTTATTATCACTGAGAATGAATGACACTTGACTTTTTCTTAGTCACATATAAATTGAATCTAGCAGCAGTTATGGGTGACCATGCCACTTCATTTAATCCCTTCACAGTGGGGATTTGGATCTCTGCTCTAGTAATGTTTGGGGATCCCATTGGTGGAACCAACAGTGATCAGACTTTTATCATCTATCCTTTATGCCATAAATATCTAATAATATTCCAAAAACATACTGATAGGGAATTTAGATTGTGATCCTCAATGGGGACAGTGATGATAATGTCTGTAAAGCGCTGTGGAATTAATGGTGCTTTAAAAGTGAGTAAAATAAATATCTAATAGATGCGGGTCCTACCTCTTAGACCGGAACCTATCTTCAGAACACTGTTGTGCATCCTCTCTCCATTCACTGCTAGGAGTTCAAAAAGAGCCAAGGAAATGTGAAATGAGAACAAAGATAAGACGAGCGCATGTTTTGTATAGGTGGAGCATGGGTTCTCACCATCTTTTACTCTCGGATTCAAAGACTGCCAGTTTGACTTTATTGACAAAACTCAGCTGTCCTATTAAAAAAAACTTTAGTCATTCCGATCAATGAATTATGTGAGATCTGCCTGGGACTAAAGCTGTTACTGTATACAGTGTAGGAAAAATGTTGCTACATAGAAACCACCAGCAAGCAGGTTAGATGCAGCTAATGGTTATTTTAGGTCTGTTTTCTATTTATTATCAGTGTTTCTACATAGTAGTCTCAGCACTAGCGGATACAGACAGTTGAGGGTCCTATGCAAGAGCAATATATGGGCCCTTTGCAATCTATTAGCTCATCATAATGCACAATTCCACCTGCTTTGGAGGTGGTAGTGGCCCCCTTACCTCTTGGGACCCCTGTGTGACTGCCCAGGTTGCAGCGATGGTAGGTCCACCCCTGAATCTGAGGACAGAAGGATGTTTTGGAAGAATTGTATGTCTGTTTGTCTCATTAGCATTTTGCAGCTTGGCTCATTAACCTATAAATACCTGATACGCATTAGCACATGAACATCCAATATATCTAATTAGCATATAACAGATGGATGGAAATAAATATGTTACGGTATCTAGGTAGATCATACACAATGTAGGGCTAAATATATTCTAGAATTTAGGTTTTGTGCTGCAACGATTGTTGTCAATGTCGCTAACTTCTGCTGTTACTTACATAGTTCTCCATGAAACTGGAAACGTAATTGAACTGTTTATATTGGCGCTTTTCTAAATTAAGTTCTTAATCCGTTCTTGAGCTTGATGTGCAAGCAGGAAAAATAGGCAAGCGTATGGATCTGAGGGGCTTTGACATGGGGCAATTTGTGATGGCAATTCTGAGCTTTGCTAAACAACAGGTCATGTGTTTCCCCAGTATGCAGTGGTTAGAGTCTACCAGAAGCAGTCCAAATGGTCAATAGACGGCACGTTAATGGATGCCTAAGGCTCCCTGACGTGCATCTAAAGTAGGTAGTGCTCACACTGACCAAACACTGATGAAAATGCGATGCAAAACACTAATGAACAATGGTCCAGGTTTTCACTTACTAGCAAAATCATAGATGTCTGAATAAGGCCTTGTTTGCACTCTGACATGAGGGTTTAGCCATTACTTCCCACTTAATGATCTGACCTTGCGATCATAATTTGGCACTTGTCAAAGTGACTCAAATAAATTTACCCATTTTTTCTATTTTCATCTCATAATTTTCAAGAACTGCCTGTTCACTAGTTTTCTTATTATAATAATAATTTAAGAGTTTAAATGTTATGGTTTACTGCTTATTGCCTGCAGTATATCAGTAGTGACGAGTTTCCTAGGCAAGAAGCGCAGCACTTTCAAGTTCTTTCCAATGGACCTTGCAAACACTGCCATGCAGCTGGCCAGATCGCTGGATTCGGTTAGCTTCAATGCCTATGTGTTACTGTGAGAATCAGGAGCAAAACTACCTTAATGTCCAGCAATGCAGAGCACACAGTTTGGGCCAGCAAAATGACCACGCCGCTTATCCAAACTGTTAACCAATCAAAAGCGGGAAGCCAGGAGGCAGAGGAGCGGTGTGCTCCCGATCAATGATCTGTAGGCGACCCCTTTAGCTTTACCTGTGTGTGATTGGAATGGCTAATTGGTGTATATATCACATACACTACCAAGAGTAAGCTTCAAAAATGACCATAATGATATATAAGAAATGAATTAGTACAAATTGAACTATAATACATTCTAGTGTTAAAAGGAAGAAATTCAAGTATAACCAAATTGTGTTTCATGAAATAGACTCTCAGATCTGGGAATGAAATTTTTTTTGCAAAACTGTCAAATTTATTTTTATGAATGTTTTAATTTATTGTTTTTTTTTCACTTTTGTTGTAGTAACATGGATACAGAGCTGCTATGTGGTAAGCTGATTTACATATATTTCCTTCTTATTTAGCTCTCGGTACCCCATATAGTACATTTTTATTTTAAGCCAGGAAAGTTACCTATTCTAGGATCACAGGGGTACATGAATCTACTATTATTTGAATTGCAATAGAACAAGATTTAAAATTTTTCAGTATCCTTTTAAGAATTACTGATCCTTTAGATATATCTTTAAAACCCTTAAAGGGGTTTTCCTTAGAATCGATCATCAATGTTAGATGCTCCACCGCTCAGCTGAAGCCTGGTGCTGCGACTTCTGTAGGTTCACAATGTATGGACCTGGAATACCAGAACTTTGTACTTGTTGTAGTGGTCATTCTCAGTACTGCAGCTCAGCTCGAATTGAGGAATGTGATCTGAAATGAAGCACCAGATAACAGCCACTAGGCACTGTATAGACCTGTAACACCACAAATTAGTACACTGTGTAGTGGATGTTTTCTGGTACTGGAGCTCAACTTCAATTACAGTGAATGTGATCTGAGCCGCAGTACCTGACAATGGCCACTACAGGGTGTACGGAGCTGTCATGTTTCAGCTCTGTGCACTGTAAACATCCGACTCACATGGCAGCAGGTATCAGCTTAGAGGTGCAGGTTCCTGGTTTGGGACCCCCCACCAAGATAAAATTGATAAGTATAAGAATGGGAGCCTGATCTTCATGTGGCCAATGATGTAATTGTCACCCACTTTATTGACATCAGTGACCCCTGAGAATGCCCTATAGTTAAGGGTAAAAAGGTTTATTCATGTTCACTTTTGGCCTTTATTTTCTGTGTAAGATCCTTTAACTTCTGGGCCTTTGTGCAATGCCCAAGTGTCCGTCTGCCGGTTCTGCATCTGGTTTGCCCACTAGTGAATGAAGAGTGGACTCCCGTGTGGATTCACAATCTCCCTTATCTGATTCCAGTGATAAACTGTTCCAGTTCTTCCAATAATGTATGTTTCTTTTATACCAGCGCTAGATCTTTGTTATTACTGTCCATATCTGCAGAGTAGACATTAGATGGTCTTATCGGATCACCATTTGTAGGTTTAATGCTTGGAGCTGCGTTTTGATCCTTTGTCTCCTGCCTGCGGCTGCCTCTTTGTACTCACTTGCTGATTTCAAGATCCTGCATCCTTGTTATGTCTCATCTATCGAAATTTCATCAAACACCTAACCCTATGGCACCTCTCCTGGGGAATGTTGATTTAATGAAGTGTGTGACTCATCTTAACACTTTTATTGGTACAAAGAGGAATGTTATTCTGCAGTCACCTTAGCCTTCAGCCAGTGAAGATGACATTACATCAGAGGCTCACATTTCATATGACATGTACCGCGGCGGCTCTTCCATCATGATGAACACAGTGATTCCCTTTAGAATACAAGACATTTGTGAGATCAAATTCTTCAAGATTTCATGTGAACTAATTGGTGGAGAACTATAGATTGTTTCCAATTATTTTAAAAAAAGAAGATTCATAGAGGAGGATAAGGCTGTAGTATAAAAGAAGATATAATGAAAGAAGATCTTTACACACCCCATATGTCGGAGCTCATGCGTCAAATTACTGCTATCCAGGCTGGGACTGGCCCACAGGAGAAGAGGTAAATCCTCGTGGGGCCCCTTTGTTTGTACAAACAAAGACAGAATTATTCCATTCACAATCTACACAGGCCATTGCCATAGAAATTTGTGAATGAGGATAATATCTCAGTTGGATGTAGCTTAAAAATGGGGCCCTAAAGTTGATGTTACTGGTGTGCCCTTGGCTCCCCAATCTGACACTGCTGCTATTATTCCTGATAATAGTGCTTACTGGTTAATAATCTGTTTTGGCAGGTAACTAGATAAGTTTACCTGTACTGTGACAAACATAGAATGAAGAAACTACCTTATTCTGGTATAAAAAAGTAAATAAATGCACAGACAGGGCTTTTGCACGCAGCCATTTAGGAACTCCATATATGCCCCGAGTTGCACGTCACCAGTAGGACGAACCATTAATGGCTAACTGAAAAGATGGTAACAAATTGCAAGCTTTGGAGACTTCTCAGGTCTCTTCATCAGGCATCTACTATATAATTGTCTTATCCCGTCTGTCTGTCTGTCGGTCTGTCTGTCTGTCCAGGAAATCCCGCGTCGCTCATTGGTCCGGCAGGGATTTCACAAAAAAATGGCGGCCGTTAGTGGCTCATCTGCGGGACGGAGGTCAGCTGCGCCATCTGTCGAGGTCCTTCTGCTGCTAGCGGCCGGGAGATGAGCGCCTCGCGCCGGTCATCTCCCCACTGCCTCGCCACTGACCTCCGTCCCGCAGACACGTGTGACCAACTTTTTACTATTGATGCCGCCTATGTTGCATCAATAGTAAAAATATCTAATGTAAAAATAATAAAAAAAATAATAAATAATGATATTCTCACCTTCCGGCGGCCCCCGCAGCCTTCCCGCCTCTTAGCGACGCTCCCGGCCAATCCCGTTCCCAGGCGTCCTTTGCGACAATCACCCCGATGATGTAGCATCACGCGAGACCGCTACGTCATCTGGGGTGATTCTCGCAATGCATTACTGGGAACGGGATTGGCCGGGAGCGTCGCTGAGAGGCAGGAAAGCTGCGGGGGCCGCCGGAAGGTGAGAATATCATTATTTTTTATTTTAATTATTGTTTTTACATGGATATGGTACCCAGGGCCTGGAGGAGAGTCTCCTGTCCTCCAGACCCTGGGTACCATCCTGTAATACTATTGTAGGAACTCGAGGATTCTGATAGCGTGGGGCAATGAACAATCAGAGACGGGTTTCTTTGAATGCAAATAATGTATTTGTGAAACAGCAAAACACCCAAAAACAATATTCAAACAACCCGTAGTGACATGCAATGAGTCCATATATATATATATACACAAGTCCAGTTATATGAATCCGGATATATAAGTCCTTGAACCTCTATAGCGAGGGTGGTAAAGTTCTTACGACGGAGTCCTCACACAAATGTGACCACAAGGTAAGTCTGATGCACAGGTAACGTGGCTGGATTTACACACTGCTGGTGTGTGAAGAGTCAGATCCAGGTATGCAGAAAACACAGGGAGGTCCAGGAACAAGTTAATCTCAGTTGTGGCTTAATTCAGTGAAGTCCAACAACAAGTTCATATGTCAGTAAGGTTCCAGTAACAGTTCCAACAGCTCTCACCAGAGGTAATGCACGAAGGGTTAAACAGCAACAGTTCAGAAACACAGTTCTTATCAGATGGAGTGAACCAAGGGTTAAATTCCCAAGTCAACAGTTTAGTGATAACACAGTATGTGCAACTTACGTATGCAGAGAATGTCCAGAGCCATGGGTAGAAACTGCTGTGGCTGAGAAACACCTGAAGATAAGGTTATGCACTTTCCTGGTAAATACACAAAAGATCTGTGAGGAACAAAGCAGCTGGGTTGCAGGGAAACGGAAGCAGAATATTCCAGCAGTGAAGCCAGCACCTGAGCCGGGTTTTAAAACAAACGAACAGGAAGTAGGGCACACAAAACAGCAAACTCCATTTTAACAAAGGGCAAAATCATTGACAAAGTTACCTAGAAAACCCGGAATACTGACATTACTCCCCCCCTAAAGACGGCCTCCGGACGGTCCTGGACCAGGCCTGTCCGGGTATCTCCGATGAAACTGAGCAATCTTCAGAGGCGCATTGATGTTACTTACTGGTTCCCAAGAATCATTTTCAGGAGAGTAACCTTGCCATCTAACTAGATACTGAAGCCGGTTTCTATGAAGTCTCGAATTAACAATATCCTGTACCACGAATTGTTCTTCGCCATCAACCAACACTGGTGGAGGGGGAGGTACGATACGTCCCTGAAACGTGTTAGGAGAGACTGGTTTTAATAAGGAAACATGAAATACTGGGTGTACCTTTAAAGTCCGTGGTAGCTTCAACCGACAGGCAACAGAGCTCACAATCCCAGTGATCTTGAATGGACCGATGAATTTCTGTCCCAGTTTCTGCGAAGGAACACCCAATTTTAGATTCTTGGTGGACAACCAAACTGAGTCTCCTACCTTATACATAGGTGCTGGTTTCCGGAATCTATCGGCCGACTTCTTGTAACGCTCCTGTGCTGTGGTCAGGGAGTCCTTCAAAACTTCAAGATTACGTTGCAACGCCGTCACTCTGTCTTCAACCGCTGGTACCGAAATCGTAACCGGAGACCTAGGCAAAATACTTGGATGATAACCCAGGTTGGCAAAAAAAGGCGTTACCTTCGTGGAACTGCTTTGGGAGTTGTTGTACGAAAATTCCGCTAGAGGAAGTAGCTTCAGCCAATCGTCCTGCAAATGACTGACGTAACAGCGTAGATATTGCTCCAAGGTTTGATTTGTCCGTTCGGTCTGCCCGTTGGTCTGAGGATGGTATGCAGAAGACAAGCAAACATTAATGTGGAGCGCAGAACAAAATCCTTTCCAAAATCTAGAGGTAAATTGTATTCCCCGGTCAGAAATGATGTCATCTGGTACCCCATGCAGCCGGAAAATGTTCTGGATAACTAGATCTACTGTCTCTGTAGCTGAGGGAAGACCAGCACACGGAATGAAATGAGCAGCTTTCGTTAAACGATCTACTACCACCAAAATAGTATTTTTACCACCAGAGGTGGGTAACTCCACAATAAAGTCCATCGAAATAGACCCCCAAGGGCGAGACGGTACAGGTAGCGGTTTAAGAAGACCAGTAGGTGAAACGCGAGGAACCTTGTACCGGGCACAAACTTCACAAGAGCGGACATAGTCATTCACATCCTTCAAGCAGGTAGGCCACCAAAAAAAACGAGTTAACAATTCCTGCGTCTTCTGTACCCCCCTATGACCAGCCAATTTAGAGTCGTGGACCAATTTGAGAACTCGAAGTCTTACAGCCTCTGGGACATAAATACATCGATCTCTAAGCCACACACCATTCCGAACGACAAGATTCAGATTGTCAGGTGGAGCTGCAAGAAATACATCACCGTCATAGGCCAGCTTGATCTCCTGCCACAAGTCCCGGTTCCGGAGCACTCCAACGAAATTGGCCTCCGACAAGATGGTCTTCGACGGGGTCCCAGGCACGGAATCCACGGTATGGATTCGGGATAATGCGTCAGCTTTCCCATTACGTGAACCTGGGCGGTACGAAATAATAAAATTAAACTGGTTCAAGAACAAACTCCACCTAGCTTGTCGAGGAGAAAGACATCTGGCAGACTTAAGGAATTCCAAATTGCGATGATCCGTGAGTACTACTACCTGCTGAGTTGCCCCCTGCAAATGGTGTCTCCATTCCTTAAAGGCAGAAATAATTGCCAAAAGTTCCTTATCTGCCACATCATAGTTCAGTTCTGCAGAAGATAACCTACGAGAGAAGAAGGCACACGGGTGCAGCAAACCTTTGTCTCCGGTACGTTGTGAGAGGATAGCTCCCAATGCACAGTCAGACGCGTCCACCTCCACGATAAAAGGCTGTGCAGGATCCGGATGCATCAATATTGGAGCCGTGGTAAAACAACCCTTCAGGCGATCAAAGGCTTCCTGAGCTTGCGAAGACCATTCAAACTTCTTCCCCTTCTTGGTGAGGAGAGTGATGGGACGGACAATTTCTGAAAAATTTCGGATAAACCGTCTATAAAAGTTAGCAAAGCCAATGAATCGTTGTACCTCCTTAATGTTTCCTGGTACCGGCCAGTCCAAGATTGCCTGGATCTTGCTGGACTCCATATTCAATCCCTGAGGCGAGATAACATAGCCTAAAAATTGAATTTCAGAACAATGGAACTCACACTTTTCGAGTTTGATGTACAAATGATTATCTCTCAAACGTCTAAGTACGGTCTTGACATGTTCCTGATGTTCCTGTAAGGAGTCAGAAAAGATTAAGATGTCATCAAGGTAAATTACCACATATTGGTCCAATAAATCCCTGAAAATGTCGTTGGCTAAATGTTGAAAAGCAGCAGGAGCGTTACAGAGTCCGAATGGCATCACCAAATATTCAAAATGTCCATACCGGCATCTAAAAGCTGTCTTCCATTCGTCTCCGGGCCGTATACGGAGTAAATTATATGCCCCACGAAGATCTAATTTGGTAAATACTTTGGCCTGGCGAACTCTTTCCAACAATTCTGGAATTAGGGGCAACGGGTACCTGTTACGAATGGTTACCTTATTTAACTCCCGGTAGTCAATGCAGGGTCTTAGAGTACCATCCTTCTTCTTTACAAAGAATATTGGAGCTCCCGCTGGTGAAGAAGATGGTCGGATAAACCCCTTGGCTAAATTCTCATCTATATACTCTCGTAAAGATTTTAATTCCGGAGCCGCCAACGGGTAAACATGGCCGAAAGGAATCGCTGCTCCAGGAAGCAATTCTATGGGGCAGTCATACGGTCTATGTGGGGGAAGTTGATCTGCCTTCCTTTTATCACAAATGTCTGAGAATTCCTGATAAATCAGAGGGAGAGTAGGTACCTGTATCACCTCTTCCAAGTTCTGGGTAACTGGAGCCGCCACAGTTGGACTGATGGTAGAACTGCACTTCGGGAGAAAGGTTATCTCCTTGGTTTCCCAATTGATGATTGGATTTTGTGACCGTAACCAGGGAATTCCTAAAATTACAGGAAAATGAGGAGAAGATATTAACATGAATGAAAGTGTTTCTTGATGGTCTGGTTCCATCTTACACTCCAGAGGCACTGTCTCCCGATCTACTGGTCCAGAAACTAATGGGGAACCATCCACCGTTTCCATAGTGATTGGTGAAGCTCTTAGTTGTGTCTTTATACCATGTTCCTTTGCAAAAGAAGAATCCATGAAATTCCCACCTGCTCCAGAGTCTATCATGGCAGAACTTGATATCCACTGTTCCTCCCACTGAATCTGTATAGGAAGAGAACAATGTGAATATTTCTCCCCTTGATCTTTAGGGGAAGTCGGCATCAGTATTGGGGGAAAAACCGCATCTAGATGTAGACTGGTTTCCGAAACTTCAGACTCAGCGTCTGTGTTATCATAATCCCCTACTACCGCCAACACCTTGTTGGGTCGCCTAGGACATTTAGGACAATTGATGAGGAAATGGTCCGATTGACCACAATAGAAACATAAGCGCTCACGGAGACGGTGTTCGCGGCGTTCATTATTCTCACGTCTCTGCAGTGAGTCCACCTGCATAGGCACCTCCTCAGCCTCTCGCGGGTTTTTGCCTGTGGTTTCCCTGGACGGAAGAGAGTAATTAGTAATGCGATTTACAGCGGCCCATTTTTCTTGTCTGCGTTCAGTTAAACGGATATCAATACGTACACAGTGCTGTATAAACAATTCAAACTCCTGTGGAGACTCTGAACGAGCTAGCTCATCCTTGATTGCATTTGACAAACCTTTTCTAAAGATTGGTAATAAAGCATTGTTTTCCCACTGGGTGTCCACCACTAACCTTTTAAATTCAGTAACATATTCTATGACTGACCGTTTCCCCTGGCGTAAGGAAAGCAAGGCAGATTCAGCGGTAGCACGGCGGTTGGGATCGTCGAACATTTGCGCCATGGCTGCCAGAAAATTGTCCAAATTATTTAGACGGGTATCATGACTTTCAACCATAGGATTTGCCCAAGCCAGTGCACGTGATGTCAACAACATAATAATACATAGAACCTTAGATCTATCAGACCGGTAGTAGGAGGCATGTACATCAAAAAATAATATACATTGATTAACAAACCCACGGAATTGACTTCGGTCACCATTAAAACGGAATGGAGGCAATTTGGGCATACTGGTGGATGAGGTAGGCTCAGTAGGTAAGGCCTCCAGGACTCCTAACCTAGAACGTAGATCTTGGAGAGCCTGACCAAACCCCTGTGCATTGTGGTTAACCCGAGACTCCAAGTCTCTAATCTGATTGTGTGCAGCCGCCACCTCCTGCTGCAAGGAGTTAACTATGGTGAACAATTTGTCTGCCCGTGTCTCCGTCATTGCCCCAGCAGAATCCTCTTTTTTAGGCTGGAATATCCTGTAATACTATTGTAGGAACTCGAGGATTCTGATAGCGTGGGGCAATGAACAATCAGAGACGGGTTTCTTTGAATGCAAATAATGTATTTGTGAAACAGCAAAACACCCAAAAACAATATTCAAACAACCCGTAGTGACATGCAATGAGTCCATATATATATATACACAAGTCCAGTTATATGAATCCGGATATATAAGTCCTTGAACCTCTATAGCGAGGGTGGTAAAGTTCTTACGACGGAGTCCTCACACAAATGTGACCACAAGGTAAGTCTGATGCACAGGTAACGTGGCTGGATTTACACACTGCTGGTGTGTGAAGAGTCAGATCCAGGTATGCAGAAAACACAGGGAGGTCCAGGAACAAGTTAATCTCAGTTGTGGCTTAATTCAGTGAAGTCCAACAACAAGTTCATATGTCAGTAAGGTTCCAGTAACAGTTCCAACAGCTCTCACCAGAGGTAATGCACGAAGGGTTAAACAGCAACAGTTCAGAAACACAGTTCTTATCAGATGGAGTGAACCAAGGGTTAAATTCCCAAGTCAACAGTTTAGTGATAACACAGTATGTGCAACTTACGTATGCAGAGAATGTCCAGAGCCATGGGTAGAAACTGCTGTGGCTGAGAAACACCTGAAGATAAGGTTATGCACTTTCCTGGTAAATACACAAAAGATCTGTGAGGAACAAAGCAGCTGGGTTGCAGGGAAACGGAAGCAGAATATTCCAGCAGTGAAGCCAGCACCTGAGCCGGGTTTTAAAACAAACGAACAGGAAGTAGGGCACACAAAACAGCAAACTCCATTTTAACAAAGGGCAAAATCATTGACAAAGTTACCTAGAAAACCCGGAATACTGACACATCCACACATGAACCGCTTACTTTGTGCATGGTGGGCACAGCCACATGCGGAAAGTAATCGGTTCAATGCATTCCTATAGCTGCGGAATCGCCGCGGTTCTGCAAAAAAGAGTGAGCATGCTGCGGATTCTCCCGCGATGCGATTCCGCCGCGGAAAAACCCGCAGCATGTGCACAGCATTGCGGCATCCCATAGGCCATAATGAGTTGTATTGTGTAAGCGGTTTTGCCGCTAGGAATCCGCAACATGTGCATAGGCCCGGATACTTCTGCTGTGAGTGCCCGCTCATGTCCCGGTTTCTCGCAGCGGAAGTATCTGCACAGGCAGCGGCGCTGATATCCATGCGGCTAGGATGTCAAGAGAGGACCGGGAGCGGCGGGTCGGATACTTCTGCTGCGAGCGCCCGCTCATGTCCCGGGTTCTCGCAGCAGAAGTAGCCGCATAGGCAGCGGCGCTCTCCGGTCCTCACAATACAATTCGATGATTGGTCGCGGTCTTTCACCGCGACCAATCAACGATCTTGCCACTAAACTTAAACACCGCTGTGTCGGCCGCATACATATTCTAGAATACCCGATGCATTAGAATCGGGCCACCATCTAGTAGACTAATATAAAATCTGAAGAATCACATATTTATGCACAACACAGCACAGAAAAAATGCAATGGGTAAAGGGTATGCCACACTAAACAATATCGCTAACGGGATCGCTAAAAAACGTCACTATTTAGCGATCCCGTTAGCGATGTTGTTCAGTGCGGCAGCTTCCAGCGACGAGCTTCCTGCTGTGATCTCGCTCGTCGCTGGAATCGTTCCGGACCCTATTTCATCGCTGGCGCTCCCGCTGGGTAAGTATCTAATCGCTGTGTGGCACCTTTTCTTAGCGATTTAGCGGTACTTTTGTACCGCTAAAGTCGTTAAGAAGATCGCTAACGGCGATAGCGTCGTTAACTATATCGCTAAATGTGGCCGCATTTAGCGATATAGAAACAATCCCGCTAGCGATCTCATTAGTATGCAACGCTAACGAGATCGCTAGCGGGATAGCTTAGTGTGGCAGTACCTTAAGACAAGTGACGTGAAGCAGAACTGTCATTATGGGAGATAGAGATGAACATAAATATTGGAACAGTTCATAGATAAGGAGTGTGAAAACTTGTGGAGGCATAACAACACAGAACCCGACCCCAATTAGAGGACAATAAAACTTTCACATTCCTTATCTATGAACTGTTCCAATATTTATGGCCACAACTGTTTATCTTTCTCCCATAATGATAGTTTCATGTCACTTGTCTTGTCTGAAAGCTTGCAATTTGTTACCATCTTTTCAGTTAGCCATTTAAAGGTATCAACCACTGAGGACTCTCAAGTCTAAATATTTTTCTATCTACTGGCTTACATAGGACAACGATATATATATATATATCTTTCCTATGTCACCAATCATGACACTTGCATCATGAAATTGCAATTCTAAAGCTTCTCTGTGTCCCTGTCTAAATTGACAACTGGGTGTTACCATTTCCTGCCTGTGAAAAGGGTGTGTCACTACACAGTCTGACACTGGCAACACTGATTGGACAATAGTACATATGGGAAACTAGGAAAAACAGAGAGCAATAGGGTCTTATCTGATACACACGTGGTCAAAATAGTTGATACCCCTCAATTATTGACAGAAATACCCACAATGGTGACTGAAATAACTTGAATCTGACAAAAGCAATAATAAAAAGCACCTAAGGGAACCTACAATCCTATAATAAATACATCCACAAAAAGGGGGAATATGAAATAACCACTGAGATAAGGACAATACTTTCTAAATGGCTTATAAATATATATTTTTATTAAATACATATACAAATACATTTAATGATCATATGTTGATCAAGAAATAAAAAGCAAAGGGGGATACATGAAAACAGAGACAGGAAAAGAGGTTGGAATACCTGGATATGGCAGAGCAATGCAAGGATAATACATATGTCTTAAGATCCTAATCCTGAAAAAATATTGTATATGTATACATAGGAAACATTAATATACTTATAGATAAAGTGCATGTGCTTGTAAACATCATGCACCACCAAACTGGATTCCACTGTAAATGTGTTCCTATCAAAATCAGGGATCCAAGAAATTCAAAAATACAGGCACAATGTCATGTATTACAAATAATTAATGAAATCAGGCATAAGCATTATATAAAGATCAAGTAGAGCATTGCATAATTACCACAAAGTGTAGGTATCCAGGTTTTGTCCTGATGAAGAGGTCCTATGTGTGACTTCGAAAAACGTTCACCTGAAACCTGTCCAATAAAGCTTTTGAAAATATCATCGACTATCTGAATATATTCATTAGCAGCGCATCTGCTGACACTTCACCCAGATCCTGTGCCACTGATTGGACAATGTCAGACTGTGTATAGACACACCTCTGACTAGTAGTGCCGCCTCTCTGCGCCTGTCATCTTTTTAAAATGTTTCTAGCAGGAATAACAGAGGAATGAATTTCAGAATTGCTATTTTATGGGGAATACAAATCTATGTTAACACAGATATAGTGTCACGACTTGGTTGTCGGGTGACTCGAGACAAGGGGCTCCTTCCCTGTCCCTAATGCTAGGGGGTGCCCTAGCTAGCACTATTCCTAGGGTTACTTCTGAAGGTGAAGATGCCGGGGCCACGTAACTTGCCTTATCTCCTGTATTTGCCCTCTGTCTGCACCCTTCCCCTACCCAGGGAAGAGGGGAGCAGCCATGCACCGCAGTACACTAACCAGACGAACAAGGCAACACGAACAAGGGTAATTGAAAATACCAGGCATGCAAATATTCACTCACATATAACAGAGGAATGCATCAGGGAGTGGAGGATGGGGAAAAAAAAAGTAGGAGAAGGAAAGGGAATTATCACACTTACTAAACCAAGCAATAGTCACAGATAAATCCACCAAACACCTTCTCATATAACCACCAACTCCTATCCTCCCAGCCATGCAGCATAATCTATGTTTGATGATGTGTGTCAGTCAGGACCCAGATTATATAGGGGATAGGAATGGCTAATAGTGCTCAGCTGAGAGCCAGACTCCTAGAGCTCCCAACATGGCCGATTAACCCCTGTACTGCCAAAAGAAATTTACACAGTTTAAAAGAAAGGTGAAGTGCTTCTTTTCAGTGCAGGAGTAGGAGCAGTCAGGCGCTGTGGTCTTCTGGCTCCTCTCTGTCATGATAATCTTGTGACATACAGTACAGACCAAAAGTTTGGACACACCTTCTCATTTAAAGATTTTTATGTATTTTCATGACTATGAAAATTGTACATTCACACTGAAGGCATCAAAACTATGAATTAACACATGTGAAATTATATACTTAACAAAAAAGTGTGAAACAACTGAAAGTATGTCTTATATTCTAGGTTCTTCAAAGTAGCCACCTTTTGCTTTGATGACTGCTTTGCACACTCTTGGCATTCTCTTGATGAGCTTCAAGAAGTAGTCTTGAAGGAGTTCCCAGAGATGCTTACCACTTGTTGGCCCTTTTGCCTTCACTCTTTGGTCCAGCTCACCCAAAACCATCTCGATTAGGTTCAGGTATGGTGACTGTGGAGGCCAGGTCATCTGGTGCAGCACACCATCACTCTCCTTCTTGGTCAAATAGCCCTTACACAGCCTGGAGGTGTGTTTGGGGTCACCGACATGTTGAAAAATAAATGATGGTCCAACTAAACGCAAACCGGATGGAATAGCATGCCGCTGCAAGATGCTGTGGTAGCCATGCTGGTTCAGTATGCCTTCAATTTTGAATAAATCCCCAACAGTGTCACCAGAAAGCACCCCCACACCATCACACCTCCTCCTCCATGCTTCACGGTGGGAACCAGGCATGTAGAGTCCATCCATTCACCTTTTCTGCGTCCCACAAATACACGGTGGTTGGAACCAAAGATCTCATATATGGACTCATCAGACCAAAGGACAGATTTCCACTGGTCTAATGTCCATTCCTTCTGTTCTTTAGCCCAAACAAGTCTCTTCTGCTTGTTGCCTGTCCTTAGCAGTGGTTTCCTAGCAGCTATTTTACCATGAAGGCCTGCTGCACAAAGTCTCCTCATAACAGTTGTTGTAGAGATGTGTCTGCTGCTAGAACTCTGTGTGGCATTGACCTGGTCTCTAATCTGAGCTGCTGTAAACCTGCGATTTCTGAGGCTGGTGACTCGGATAAACTTATCCTCAGAAGCAGAGGTGACTCTTGGTCTTCCTTTCCTGGGGCGGTCCTCATGTGAGCCAGTTTCTTTGTAGCGCTTGATGGTTTTTGCAACTGCACTTGGGGACACTTTCAAAGTTTTCCCAATTTTTCGGACTGACTGACCTTCATTTCTTAAAGTAATGATGGCCACTCGTTTTTCTTTACTTAGCTGCTTTTTTCTTTCCATAATACAAATTCTAACAGTCTATTCAGTAGGACTATCAGCTGTGTATCCACCAGACTTCTGCACAATACAACTGATGGTCACAACCCCATTTATAAGGCCAGAAGTCCCACACACCTGTGAAGTGAAAACCATTTCTGGTGACTACCTCTTGAAGCTCATCAAGAGAATGCCAAGAGTGTGCAAAGCAGTCATTAAAGCAAAAGGTGGCTACTTTGAAGAACCTAGAATATAAGACATAATTTCAGTTGTTTCACACTTTTTTGTTAAGTATATAATTCCACATGTGTTAATTCATAGTTTTGATGCCTTCAGTGTGAATGTACAATTTTCATAGTTATGAAAATACAGAAAAATCTTTAAATGAGAAGGTGTGTCCAAACTTTTGGTCTGTACTGTATATTAGACAGGGTAGGTGAATTGCTGTCTTTAACATTTTGTTTACTTGTTTTTTATCCTGTTACTCAGTACATTCTTTGCAAGTTGTGTAATGACTGCATTGTGAAAATTACAATTACCAATCTTCAGTCATGAGCTGGAACTGTGAGAACACGTGAGAGTAATGTGCGCAGAGCAGGTAGGTGGCACATTGAGTTCCTATGCTTCATATTACACAGCCTGAGGAACTCCATCTTCTGCCGTCCAGCAGAAGATGACAAAGGTGTTCTGCCCTAAAATAAATGCTTCTGAGAATCTCTCTGTAATATGGCGTCAGATGGCAAATACCACAATTTATTTTAATTTTGGTAATCATAAGAATTTGATATGTCACTATATAAAATCAGAGGTATAAAAACTTACCATTGGGTGCCATAATACATCTCTATTCAGCTTGGTACCTGAATATTGGTCATTGGCACAAGGCTTTATACCCACACTGTACACTGGGTCCTGGTAATGGCTTATGGGTGTAAAAGGAGAAAGGTCTCAGAGTGGTCATCATTAGCTTTCTCCCAAGGAATCTTGAGTTTCGTAAGACCAGGTGGAAGACGAACCCAGACTTAAATTGGGTTCTCACCACATTTTAACCCTATGACTTTCAATGCTCTAGGATATTACATTTATGGTTACCCCTGTATTCCAGACTATTTCTCTGAATATTTGGGTGAATACAAGAATGTTCTCGCTGCCCTGCAGAATCTGAACGTGACTATATTGACAGCAATGGATAAAACCAAAACGGTGAGTAAAGAGGCTTAGTATTTACATGTATAATGTACAGCGTGGAATGAAGCAGTATGTACCGGGAATTAACGGAACAATGCCCATTCAAGAAGCAAGCAATATATAATTGTACACTGATGATTAATTTTCAATATAGCTTGGATTGTAATGACTTGTTTAGTCTTATGTTGGTAGTCAGTTTGGCTCGTCTTCCTCTTGTCAATTTGTATTATTCTTTCCATGACGTATTTTCCCAGCCACTTTCACAGGCTTTCAAAATTATTTATAAAGTGATTTTACAGAAATGTGTCCAAGAGTGGGATGACAGAGTATATGCCATATATTAGTGCATTTATAGAACTGCATTTCATACAGATTCATGAGGTAGCTACAAATGATTCACAGGTATTGGTGGCTCTTTTTACAGTGGGGGAATGTGACATGTGAGCCCTGTTGGCACCTCTGAATGTCTCAGAGGATCTACTGCAGGAGCCAAAACTCATGGCTGTTAGTCATTGAAGTATTTTCCAAACTGCAGAAGAGATTATTACAAGCAGTTGTGTCTTACAGCCTATTAATAAAATATCCTCAAAATATCATAATTTAACCCCTTGGCACATATAGACTTTACTGTACGTGATTGCGGTGGTGATTGCTTGTGGAGGGGGCTCAGGAACTGATCTCTCTCCACATGTGGCTGATGCAGCATACAGTATATATACATAGTCTCCTCTCCATTATGTATATTACTGCCTCTTATTACACAGTGCCCTCTCTTGTTAAGTACAGCATCGTTCCTTCCATATCAGATTCTCTTGTTATTTTTGTTAATTATAGTGCTCTGTCTTTATTGCATACCGTCCTTTCTTGTTAGGTATAAAATGAAATAATGGCTGATGAAGTATGGGAAAGCTTCTTTTCTACTGGAGGAGGATGATGGACTGGTCTTCTGGTCAGATGTTTCATCAGCAGTCATTTTATTTTAGATATAACAAGAGAGGACTTATATTAAGAAACATAGCTCCCATCTGTCCCAGATTCAGCGGGACTGTCCCGATTTGAGAGCTCAGTCCCACGTCCCGTCACATCATAGCATTTGTCACAGCTTCTGATACTCACCCCTCTCCAACAATGTATTTCTATGGTCACTGTATACTGAGATGAAGAAAAATATTTTTTTGTTCCTATAAAAGAAGTAAAAATAATAAGCAGCAATTACAAAAATGTGATTTTCTCTATTTTTGTGAGTCTCCCCAGGTCTTGATCCCACAAGCTCAATATTACAGGCAGGAGCCTAAGCAACAAGCTCTGATGATATAATAGGGAGAATTTGTGTACTTGATCTGTACAACAGGCTCTAATGCCACAGGCAGATTATACTGATAAAAATACACTGCTTTGTACAATGTATGTATTTTAGAGGGAGAAAAAGGGATTTTTTTTCATCCTATAAAATTACTAAAAAATAATAATGAAAAACACTTGATAATGAAAAAAACTAATGTAAATTTAATCCTTTCTTTAAGCCCTTTCTTCCATCTGACGTACTATTCCGTCCATGTGACCTGAGACTTAATTCCCAAGGACGGAATAGTACGTCATACGTGATCAGCCGTGCTCACGGGGGGCGCAGCTGATCGCGGCCTGGTGTCAGCTGATTATCACAGCTGACATCCGTCACTAAGTGCCAGGAGCAGTCATGGACAGCTCCCGGCTAGAGATGAGCGACTTTGACTCCGGGAGGGTCGAGTCAGGTTTTGGACCACCCGACTTTCACAAAAGTAGAGTCGAAAGAAATCGGCCGACTATCGTAAAAAGTCGAAGGTCTGACTGAAACTTGAACTGACCCCAATGCAAGTCAATGGGGAATAAAAGTCGGCAGGGAGTGGAGGACAGTAAACACCTAAAGTGCCCATTTCAATGCCAACGACATCAATTCTTATTACTTAAGCTTGTCAACCTTAATTTACTTTATAATAATAGTTACGCATTGAAAACTGGGGGTTATTTTACTAAAGTTGTGGGGGGGGCAGGGCTGGCTCCAGGTTGTCGTGTGCCCCGGGCGAAAGAGTGTCAGTGGGTCCCTTTAACACATACCACAAATCATGATGCTCGGATAAGTCAGAGAAATATAGGTATAGTACAATGACAAATACTTCACTTCTTACATTACATGACTGATATCTATTGTAAATTCTACAATAGCTCAAAAACTGGACAGTATAGTCTTCCATACAGTATTATGGCCACCACATAGTGCGCCATACAGAATAATGAGCCCCATAAATTGCTCTATACAGAGTAATGAGCCCCATATATTGCTCCATACAGAATAATGCGTCCCATATATGATGCTCCATGCAGAATAATGGGCCCAATATAATGCTTCAAACAGTATAATGAGCCACATATATTGCTCCATACAAAATAATGAGCCCCATATATTGCCCCATAGATAATTGGTCCCATATAATGTTCCATACAGTATATGATGACCTCCACATAATGCTCCAGTATATAATGGTCCCCATATAATGTACCATACAGTATAGGACAGTCCCCATAGAGTATAATGAGCCCCACATATTGCTCCATACAGTATAATGAGTCGCATATAAAGCTCCATATGGTATATGATGGGCCCCATATATTGCTCCATACAGAATGGGCTGCATATAATGCTCCATACAGAATAGACCCCATATGTGCTCCATATGATACTCCATATATAAAGGGCCCATAAATAATAAACCCCATATGATGCTCTAGTTTATGATGGGCCCCATATATGATGCTCCAGTGTATGATGAGCCCCATATAATGCTCCAAATATAATATACCCCATATATAATGCTCCATATATAATGGGCTCCATGTGATGCTCCATATATAATGTGCCCCATATGATGTGCCATATATAATGGGCCCCATATGATGCTCCAGTATATGATGGGCCCCATGGATGATGCTCCAGTGTATGATGGGCCTATATAATGCTCCATATATAATGGGCCCATATGATGCTCCAGTGTATAATGGGCCCCGTATATGATGCTCGAGTGTATGATTGGCCCCATTTATAATGCTCCATTGTATGATGCGCCCCATATATAATGCTCCAGTGTATAATGGGCCCTATCTATGATGCTCAAGTGTATGATGGGCCCCATATATAATTCTCCAGTGTACAAGCTCCCCATATATTGCTCCAAACATTAAAAAAAATGAAATATCACTGCTCTACTCTGGACTCCTCAGCGTCGCCATCTTCCAGCTCTCTCCACTGTGACTGTTCAGACAGAGGTCGCACAGACGTGACGTCATCACGCTCTCTGACCTGAATGTCACTGTCAGGAACACGGAAGATGTCAGAGCAGTGGAGCATGGAGAGGTAAGTATTGCAAGTGCTGGGGCACACTCGTGGGCGCCGGCACTGGCACAGGGCCCCTCATAGTACGCCTGTGTCTCTGACAGAGAGTGGGCCCCCCCACCTGCTTAGGGCCCCGGCACTTTCCCGGGTACACCAGGTGCTGACGCCGGCCCTGGGGGGGGAGGCAGCCCAGTTAGGGAGGTGGAAAAACTGGCATATGTTGAGGTGTAGGCTGGACGTTCAGCAGCTGCAATTGGAGGAATTGGAGAAGTCGGAGGAAGAGGAGGACAAAGCGAGCCATTTTGCTGGCAACCTATGTGTCATCAGGGGAAGGTGGTACAAAATTCTTTGAAACCCAGGCATGGTTCATTTTAATGAAGGTGAGATCACCTACATCTTGGGTCGACAGCAGGGTCCTTCTTTCTGTCAGGATTAATCCAGCAGCACTGAAGACTCTTTCTGATAGCACACTACCAGCAGGGCAAGCGAGCTCCTGTAAGGCATATTGTGCCAATTCAGGCCAGGTGTCCAGTTTACAGGCCCAGTAGACAAAGGGGAAAGAACTGTGAGGGAGAACATCGATAGGGGAGGAGAAGTAATTTTGAACCATAGTTGACAACTGCTGTCTCCTGTCTGTTGCAATCGATTCAGTATTAACAGTCTTGTGAGCCAGGGCCGGCTCCAGGTTTTTATGGGCCCCAGGCGAAAGAGTCTCAGTGGGCCCCTTTAACACAACCTAGCCCCACATTTAGCCTTCTCACCATACAACCCCATATAGGCGACCACCATATGTATTGCCTGCCACCCATATAGCCTTCCCCTTATCCCCACATATTTCCTCCCCCACATATATATATATATATATATATATATATGCATGGTAGGTATATACACAGTACAGACCAAAAGTTTGGACACACCTTCAGATTCAATGATTTTTCTGTATTTTCATGACTATGAAAATTGTAGAATCACACTGAAGGCATCAAAACTATGAATTAACACATGTGGAATTATACATTACACTTTACAGAAAAGTGTGAAACAACTGAAAATATGTCTTATATTCTAGGTTCTTCAAAGTAGCCACTTTTTGCTTTGATTACTGCTTTGCACGCAGAAGAGGTGAACGGATGGACTCTACATGCCTAGTACCCACCGTGAAGCATGGAGGAGGTAGTGTGATGATGTGGGGGTGCTTTGCTGGGTGACACTGTTGGGGATTTATTCAAAATTGAAGCGGTGAGCGGTCCAGATCACCCCAAACCATCTCGATTGGGTTCAGGTCGGGTGACTATGGAGGCCAGGTCATCTGGCGTAGCACCCCAACACTCTCCCTCTTGGTCAAATAGCCCTTACACAGCCTGGAGGTGTGTTTAGGGTCATAGTCCTGTTGAAAAATAAATGATGGTCCAACTAAACGCAAACCGGATGGAATAACATGCTGCTGCAAGATGCTGTGGTAGCCATGCTGGTTCAGTATGCCTTCAATTTTGAATAAATCCCCAACAGTGTCACCAGCAAAGCACCCCCACATCATCACACCACCTCCTCCATGCTTCACGGTGGGAACCAGGCATGTAGAGTCCATCCGTTCATCTTTTCTGCGTGCAAAGTAGTAATCAAAGCAAAAGGTGGCTACTTTGAAGAACCTAGAATATAAGACATATTTTCAGTTGTTTCACACTTTTTTGTAAAGTGTAATGTATAATTCCACATGTGTTAATTCATAGTTTTGATGCCTTCAGTGTGATTCTACAATTTTCATAGTCATGAAAATACAGAAAAATCATTGAAAGAGAAGGTGTGTCCAAACTTTTGGTCTGTACTGTATGCCTACCACACAACCTAGGAATATGTGTATGGAGCCCGGAGCTGCGGCAGCGGAGGCACGGGGAGAGGTAAGTATTGCGTCGGCTGCTGCAGGGGCCCTGAGCAAGTGGGGGGGCGCTCTCCCCGCCTGCTCAGGGCCCCGGCACTTGCCCGGGTATGCCGGGTGCTGACGCCGGCCCTGGTGTGAGCGGTACTCGAGAAATCAGTCCACAACATGGTCATGAAACCCCTGTCTCCAACGCCACTTCAGCTGTGTGCACCACGAACACCTCTTCCATTTGGCCCAGTACGGCTCGTGTTAGAACCTGCACCGCTGCTGTGTGCTGGGAATGCCTCTAACAAACGGTTTACCAGAGTTGCTTGCTTGGTCGCCAATATTAGCTCTAGGTTCTCCTGTGGCATGATGTTCTGAAATTTGCCTTTATAGCGTGGATCGAGGATGGTGGATAACCAGTAGTCGTCATCATCCTTCATAATTTTGGCAATACGGGGGTCCATTTTTAGGATCCGCAAGACATAATCACCCATGTGGGCCAATGTTCCAGGTGTCAATGATGCACTGCCAGTGGTGGGTGGAGGAACACTTTCTGCCAAATCCACATCCCTCCACTCACGCACAAACCCTGTACCTGACCTTGGCAAGCCAACATTTTCTCTTGCCCCCTGAGAAGCATCCTCCTCCCCAAAATAATCATCCCCCTCATCCTCCTCCTCTTCCTCTTCTTCCTCCACCTCGTCCACGACAGTTCCCTGAGCAGACAATGGCTGACTGTCATCAAGGCTTCCCTCCTCCTCCTCCTCCGCTGCAGACGTCTGATCCTTAATGTGCGTCAAAGTTTGCATGAGCAGATGCATAAGTGAGATGCTCATGCTCATAATGGCATTGTCTGCGCTTACCAGTCTTGTGCATTCCTCAAAACCCTGAAGGACTTTACAGAGGTCTTTCAGCTTTGACCACTGCACACCCGACAACTCCATGTCTGCCCTCAAACTGCCTGCCCGTGTATCCTACCACAAATGCATTACAGCCTGCCTCTGTTTGCACAGCCTCTTAACCATGTGCATGGTGGAGTTCCACCTTGTTGCAACGTCTATGATTAGGCGGTGCTTGGGGAGGTGGAGCGATCACTGCAGTCTCTGCATACGACTGGAGTCTACAGGCGAGCGACGGATGTGCGAGCACAGTCTTCGCACCTTATAGAGCAGGGCTGGTAACTCCGGATAATTATTTATGAAGCACCGCACCACCGGGTTCAAGGTGTGAGCCAGGCAAGGTATGTGTCTGAGTTTTGATAGGGCTACGGCCGCCACAAAATTACGTCCGTTATCACTGACTACCTTGCCTGGCTCAAGATGTAGACTGCCCAGCCATGACTCAGTTTCTCGCTGCAAATAGTCGGTCAGTACCTCCGCGGTGTGTCTGTTGTCGCCCAAAGACATCATCTTTAAAACAGCCTGCTGACGCTTACCACTAGCTGTTCGATAGTGGGACACCTCGTGTGCAACACTGGCAGCTGCGGATGGAGTGCTCGTGCGACTGCGCTCTGTCGACGAGCTTTCACTTCTGGAGGAGGATGAGGAGGAGGAGGGTCGAACGCCTACAGCCAACTGTTGACTATACCGTGGGCTAGGCTGCACTGTCCCACTGCCGCTGTCTCCTGTGGAGCCTGAATCCACCACATTAACCCAGTGCACAGTGATGGACACGTAACGGCCCTGGCCATGCCTACTGGCCCATGCATCCATTGTGAGGTGCACCTTTCCATTCACTGATTGTTTGAGTGCATGGACAATACGGTCTTTCACATGCAGGTTTAAGGCAGGGATGGCTTTTCTAGAAAAGAAGTGCCGACTGGGTAGGTCATAGCGTGGGACAGCGTAGGCCATGAGCTCTCGGAACGCTGCGCTTTCATCCAAACAGAAGGGCATCATCTCTAATGAGATCAGTTTGGCAATGTAGGCGTTCAAAGCGAGTGTACGCGGATGAGAGGATGAGTACTTTCTTGTCCTACTCAGAGTGTCTGCTAGGGTGAACTGGAGTTGAGAGCTGCATATGGTGGAACTAGCGGTGGATATGGCGGACTGAGAGGGGGTTGGTGATGGTGGTGGTGGTGGTGATACTAGTATGAACACGTCACTCCTTGTAATTTTCGTGATGGTGCCTCGATTAGGGGTGCCACTCCCATATTAACATATCATAAAGATGATCCTGGCACTCATGATAGTGACAAAGAAAAATATTTTATTTCAGAAGAGCAATTCCACAACATGTGACGTTTCGGTCAAAATACAAGACCTTCTTCAGACTATGGAAAAAATAAAAATAATAAAACAAAATAAATGGGTTTGTCTCTATGAGTCAATGTATTATTTCATACATAAGAAAATAAAAAAATTAAAAATAAAGTTTAAGAAGAAGCTAGTTATACATATCTATAAGAATACGCTAGTTAAACATATCTATAAGAATACATCTCTGCAAATATGACGCACTAAACGGCGTTTACTACATGGCGGTATTACATTTGGTACAAGCGTTTACTATATGGCGGTATTATATTTTGTACAGGCGATAGTATATAAGTAGTCATACAGGCTTACGATAAAAAGTATTACAGGTTCATATTTAGACAAGGATCATGCGGAATCATTTAGGTCACCAAGGGAATCTGACATTCAATATACATAGATATAAAGACGATTGTTATAAGTGGATTGTGAATGCAAAGTGCTAAATAAGTCTCTGACTGGTGCAAGGTAAAGAAATGTCAGCCTTACCAGATTGCAAAGGAGACCGTTTAAAGAGGCATAATGGTGGATACTGTGGAATAAAATATACACAAATTGCTGCTATGTATCAAACGCTATACATAGGAGTGCACTGTCCTCCATATGGAGTTGTAATGTGCAGGGCAAAAAGTGGGAAGTGAAGTCTTACCATATCCATAAAGATTTCTAGGTAGGAAGCGCTATATAGGAATTGCAGTAAAGTAGTTCTGCTGTGAAGTAAGGCGCTCAAAATGGACTGTGCACATGTGGGCTATAAGCTTCTGGCGTTACCATGTGACCGGAAGTGATATAGAATCCATGAGGCTGTCTGCTGGAACACACTACCAGCAGATGCACCACCACCACCATCAGTACCAGCTGGCCCTTCCCCCCGCCCACGTCCGTGGCCTCTTCCACCATACTTCCTCATGTTTGGGAAAATGTACCAAAAATACCAGCAGATATATGTGAGTCGCACGGCCAGGGCCTGTGGGGTACTCGGCACCGAGCCCGTTCACTTCACTGGGGAATGTCACGGGTAGCACAGCTCGGTCCGTTGCCCTGGGCGCTCACTAAAAAGGGGATATTTACAGGGGATTATAAGTTTGTAGAAATGTTTGTGACGCCACCTGTGGTTCCTGGTCAGGTTGACCAGCGCTGCAGGGTAGATCCTCTGAGGGGTTGTTACTAGGCAGCAAGGTGTTAAGTCTCCCACAGGCGAGACTGATCCCTCAGGGTATATGGCGGTGTAATATAGGGGTGCAGGAGCAATAAGGCAGACACACACAAGAAAGTCTCTTTCTGTACCTTTACTGATGGTGAAGTTGTAGGCACGACCCGGGAAGCTGTCAGGGTGGAGGATGCACGTCCAGTAATCCCACTGAGTAGGTGTAGGTCCTCCTTACTCCTTTAAGTGTGTGAGTTTCTGACTTGCATAAAACAAACTCTAACTCCGTCTTCTCAGCTACGCCCGGCTGACCTTGTAGAGAGGCCTTCTTGTGGACAGAACTAAGTCTCTATATGGCTGATCAGGCCAGACTCCTGTTCTTCCTGACCCCGGTTACTATCAACACTGTTAGGCCCCTGCGATCTGTAGTCCAGCAGGTTCTCCGGTGTCTCCTACCAGTCGTGCAGATGCTGGTAAGCGCGGACCCGGTGTCCGGTGGTGCAGAGTGGAGGTAAGCTATCAATGCTGGTTAACCTCTGTCAATCTCTCTCTTCTTTCTTCCACCTGCCTTTCGTCCTACTCTCACCACTATCATAAGCACAAGCTAGCAGCAGATGTCAGCTTTCTTTATCTTCACCGCTCTCCAAGCGTCGGCACGCTTACTCACTAAAACGCTCACTGAAGGTCTCTCAGTAAACTCAATTTTGACCAGGCTAAGTGGTAATCTTTCCTACTACTACTGGACTCCACTCCGTGTTTGCTGAAGTCTTCAGGCTTTCTCTTTCTGGCTAGTCTTTCCCTCTCAGCTCGTCTGAGGTAACTGCCGTTCTGACTGGAATCTCTCACAGTCTGCTCTAATCTCCTCTGCTGAGGTAAAAACTGACACTCTGAGGTAAAACCAACGACTAGCTAACTCTCAGCTAGACTGCCTTCATCTCCCTGCTGTCGTCTCCAAGGGCTCCCTCTGGTGGCACCAGGAAAATGTGAAGTGTTGTGTGCTTATGGGTTGTTGTGGGTTTACCTTTCGTGCATCTTCCAGGGTAACATGTGGCTCCAGTCACAGCTGGGCTACACATCCCCCCCTAGTTAATATCAGCACTCCCGGGCTGAAAAAGAAAACAATTTTTTTTATAACATGAACAAATAACATAATTATAACTCTTCCCTTGCGGGAGGTAAGGACACTTTGAACGTTTCATAATACAAGTAACATGTATACAAATATTTACACAAATCTTATTTACATTTTTACACTTGGATATTGGTTCACTGGCTTAATTTGCTAGGCCTACTCTTGGTACCTAACAGGTAACCTGCCTTTTGTCGTGCGTACTGACCTACGTGGTGTTGCGTCAGGTATAGTAGCATCTGGCCTATCTGTCCTGCGTGCCGGCAAACTGTAATACTGCCTTAACCTCTCTAGGGATCTGGCAAGCATACTTGTGGCTGGGCGATGCGGTTCTATTTCGCTAGGGGATTCTTCTGGTAGTTCCACGTTCTGAGGTTCCACTTCTCGAGACTCTACTTCTGGAGATGCTACGGGAGCAGGTTCCTCTTGAACTATTTCTTCTGCTGCGGCAACTGGCTCAACTAGACGTTGAAGCGCTTCTTGTGGTTGGTAAAATTGAAGTACTGAAATAATCACAACATCCCCGATACAAGGCCAATCTGCAGGAAAATCTCCTAGGTCCGTGTGTATGACTTCACCTGGTTTCTCTTTTTCCATAACAGGTTCTTCTTCGTGAAGTTTTAACATGTCTGGACACAGTTTTAGGTGGTCTCTTGATACAGTGGTGGTCGTCTTTCCTCCATCTTTGCTAATGGTACAGGTTTTCCTATTGTCAAACTTGGAATTTTGCATGACATATGGCTCTTTTTCCCACTGATCGTCTAGTTTGTGCATTTTTCTTTTTCTTTTTAGCACAATCTCTCCAGGTGCAAAAGGTTCAGCTGGCACACTTTTGTTGTAGTTCTCCTCTTGCTTTTCCCTTACTTTATTGAGACTATCTTCCACGCAGGCTTGTACTCTCCTGTACTGTTCCTGTCGATTTGTGTCCCAATCTTCAGTAGTAACATCAGCTTCTGGTTCTACAACACCAAGTTCCAAATCCATGGGCAGCTTTCCTGGTCTTGCTCGCATAAGGTAGGCTGGGGTGCAATTGGCGGAACTCTCACAGGTATGTGATTGTACAGATCTACCAGGTCAGGTAGTAGGTCTGGCCACCGATTCCTCTCCTCAAGTGGTACCGTCTTCAACAGATCAATGACTATGTGATTCATCTTTTCAAAGAGACCATTGGTTTGGGGTGGTATGGTGTGGTTCTTATCTTCTTGCATCCGTACAAATGACAGAATTCCTTAAACAACTCGGCTTCAAAGGCAGGACCCTGGTCAGTTAACACTTGCTCTGGATAACCATGGGGTCTGCAGAAATACGCTTGAAACATCTTTGCTGCTGTTTCTGCTGTCAGATCTTTGACAGGGGCGACCACCAGGAACCTGGAGTAGTGATCCACCATCGTCAGGGCATATGAGTATCCTGACCGACTGGGTGACAACTTTACATGGTCCAAGGCCACGATCTCCAAGGGACGAGTCGTCTTGATGGGCTGCAGGGGTGCTTTCTGGCTGCTGTAGTCTTTTCTTCGGAGGCTACAGGACTACACCATTTCTCGATGGAACTACGCATTCCCACCCAGTAGAAACAACACTTCAATAGGGTTTCCAACTTCTTCCAGCCAAAGTGCCCCGCTCGATCGTGGTAGGCTTCCAACACCATATGGATGTCTGTTCTGGGGACTACTATCTGCCATATCATCTCATGGGTTTTTGGGTTGACGTACCTTCGGCACAGCTTCTCACGGTAGATAAACAGCCGGCTTCTCTCATTCCACAGCTGTTTTGCTTGTTGAGACGCTTCTTTCTCCAAGGAGGAACCTTCCTGAGTTATCAGCTCCTTGATGCGGCTGACAACCGGGTCACTGTTCTGGGTCTCCTTCCAGCTGTGGTGAGGTAAAGGGTTTAACGTCTTACCACACTGCCTCCTGTAGGCTCGTTGCTCGTGGATCATCCCATTTCTGTGGAATGCAGGTAGCTCAATCTCTTCTAGGTCATCCAATTCCTCTTCCGTGTCGGACTCATGCGGCATTCTGGACAAGGCATCAGCATTGGCATTCTTACGGCCCGCCCTGTACTTGATTGTGAATTGATAGTTCGATAGCCGAGCCATCCAACGTTGCTCCATGGCTCCCAGCTTGGCTGTTTCGAGATGTGTCAAGGGATTATTGTCAGTGTAAGCAGTGAACTTGCTGGAGGCTAGGTAATGCTTGAATCTTTCTGTAATGGCCCAGACCAGTGCCAGGAACTCCAACTTGAAGCTGCTATAGTTCTCTGGGTTTCTCTCGGTCGGCCGGAGCTTCCTGCTTGCATATGCGATGACTTTCTCCAGGCCATTTTGCTTCTGACTGAGGACAGCTCCCAATCCTTCGTTGCTGGCATCAGTGTACAGCAGGAACTGCTGGCTGTAGTCAGGGTAGGCTAAGATCTCATCGTCTGTCAGGATCTCATTCATCTCCTTGAATGCCTCAGCTTGTTCTTTACCCCAGTGGAATGGAGGATTTCTGCTCTTAAGGGATTGTCCTACCAGGAGGTCCTGCAGAGGCGCTGCTTTCTTAGTGTAGTCCTTTACAAACCTCCGATAGTAACCTGTCAGTCCCAGGAACTGGCGCACCTCCTTGAGATTCCTCGGTTCTGGCCATTTCTGGATGGCAGTGACCTTCTCGGGGTCTGGCGCTACTCCTTCTGAGCTGACAATATGTCCCAAGTACTGTACCTTTTGTTTGAGCAGATGGCACTTTGAAGGCTTCAGTTTCATCCCGTACTTGGACAGTGACTGGAATACCTCTGCCAGGTGCTTCAGATGATCCTCATACGTCTTGGAGTACACAATTACGTCGTCCAGGTACAGCAACACGGTTTCAAAGTTGAGATGTCCCAGGCAACTCTCCATCACTCTCTGGAACGTTCCCGGGGCACTGCTGAGTCCAAACGGCATCCTGTCAAACTCACAGAGTCCCATCGGGGTGGTGAAAGCCGTCTTCTCCCGATCCTCCTCAGCCACAGCTACTTGCCAGTACCCACTAGTGAGGTCAAGGGTGGAAAAGTAGTTAGCAGTTTTTAAGGCAGCTAAGGATTCCTCTATGCGTGGTAAAGGGTATGCATCTTTATGTGTAATGCGATTCACTTGTCTGTAATCTACACACATTCTCATGCTTCCATCCTTTTTCCTAATTAGGACTAGAGGTGCTGCCCAGGGACTACAACTATCCCTTATCACCCCTGCTTCCTTCATGTCACGCAACATCTCCTTAGCTTTCTGGTAGTGTGCTGGAGGTATAGGCCTGTACCGCTCTTTGATGGGAGGATGGCTGCCTGTAGGGATATGATGTTGTACTCCCTTAATTGTCCCAAAGTCAAGTGGGTGTTTGCTAAATACCTGTGTGTACTCCTGTACCACTCGTAGTAATCCCTGTTTCTGGTGGGCTGGAGTGGTGTCTGTCCGACATGGAGCTGCTGACACCAATCCTCCACCTGGGTTGCTGGGTCGTTATCCTCCGCTGGCTGGCTGGCTAAGGACTCCATAGTGAGAATGGAGTTGTTATCTACAGTATGTAATTTAGCAACAGTAGCATAACGTGGTAAATTCACTTCATCTTCTCCCCAGTTGAGAAGACGTACTGGTACTCTCCCATTCCGTACTTCCACTACCCCTCTAGCAGTCAAGAGTGTAGGTCTGTGCTCTGAACAATGGGACTCTACTACTGCTTGGTAGTTCTGTCCTCTCAGACCTATTGCTGCTCTACACCATATAAGCATTTCACTCATTGGGGGTATCACAATGGGATTCGGGTCTGTTACCCGTACATTACCAATTTCACCATCTGTCAGTTTCGCTTGCTGCTGGTACATCAGGGCCCGGATCTCCGTCTGGATCACTCCCTTTTGCTTTGGCCTGGCAACTTCGGCGAGCTGTTGGAGCAAAAACACAACTTCTCCCAGACAGTTACTGATAATGTTTGTACCTAAAACCACATTTAAGCCATTTTCCTCATTTACAGTTTTTACTACTAAGAGTCCCTGGTCCTTCAGCTCCACTCTGCCCACCTTTACGTCCACGTTTTTGGCTCCGAGTATTTCAACAGGGAGACCATTAGAGGCGTACACAGCAAAGTCAGGGCTCGGGGGCTGGAGACTGTCCATGGACCAAAACTTATTATACAGGACATCAGGTATGATGGTCACCTGAGATCCAGTGTCCAGCAGGGCAGGGATTGCGATCCCGTCCAGGATGATGGACAGGTAGGGTCTTCCTCCCACAAACCTGCGGTTCCAGTCTGAGGGGCCTGAAGAGTCTATTACTGGGTGTTGGCCCTCGGACCCAGGATCTGCTCGTTTAAAGGACACTGTCGAGCTAGATGACCTTCTCTGTTGCAATGGTAGCAGATTATCTCACGGCGAGGATGGTGCTGATCAGGGGTCGCTCCTGGGGGTGGCGTTGTCCTCCTCCGGTGGGGCGACGTCCTCCTTCTCCTCCGGTTCATCCAAGGGACATCCTCTGGGCAGTCAGCTAGCAGGATCTTTCCTCCTTCCTCCTTCCGCAGTTGCAGGGCACTCATTACAGCGGCCAGGTTTTTAGTCAGCTGGCGCGCTTCTGAGCGCAGACAGTCCAACTCAGTAGGGGGCGCCACCTGCGTTTTGGCTTCCGCCACCAGCGGGGAAAAGGTGGATGCTGCTGGCTTTAGAGTGGCTTCACCCGGGTGACACTGGGTTGCCACCTCGGGCTTCTTCAGGGGTTGCAGTCCTTTTATAGCCATATCCTTTAAGGCATCAAAGGTAGCGTCAGGATGATCCAAGGACCACCAGTGCACAGTTCTGCTTTCAGCTTGGGACCTCAGTCCCCGTACAAATTGTTCCTTCAACATTTTGCTTTCATTAATGGCACTTATAGGGTTGACCTGTCTGAGAGCTCGCAGGGCCCCTTGTAGTCGGCAGGCGTAGTCCCTAATACTGTCATCTGGTCTCTGGGAGCATTGGTAAAACCTCATCCGGAGATCTGTTTCAGTGCGGTCCTCAAAAATAGTCTGTAGCTTTAAGAAAATTGAAAGCACTGATTCCTGGTCTGCAGCTGTCCAAGTCTCTACTTCCCTCTCTGCAGCACCAATCAGTTGTCCCAATACCACTGCAGCTCTTTGTTTCTCTGTCATAGGGTATCTGGGTGTCTGGCTTACCGCTATACTGAGGGAGCCACTTTGCTCCAGGCAGGTATGGCAGCGTCAGCGGTACTATCGGGGCCACAGGACCTGGTGAGGGGCCAGCGTTTCCATCCTGCGCGGCAGCGCCGGCGGGTAAGTTATTGGAGCGGTCGCCCTCGGCCGCGCTGTCAGCTTGCGGCTGCGACATATCTGCGCCCCCCTAGTTAAGTGTGGCCTACCTTCTCCTGAAGGCTGCAACTCTGCAGGGTACAATGATGTAGAAGGACCTGCGTCGCCGGCGCTCTGACGTTAGAGCGATCACTGAAGGGATGTGTCCGGGACTCCGCGCGCTTTCTGCAGGTACGCCCCTTCTCTTTGCGCTGTAGCGCTGTACTTTGGCGGGCAATGGCGGACAATTGGCGCCAAAAATCACAGCAACAGTAACACAGTCTCTTGCACAAAAATAGTCCACTTCAGCCACACAGGACTCACATATAGCGAGCTTCGTATCCTGTTCGTGACGCAAAAAAATGAGTCGCACGGCCAGGGCCTGTGGGGTACTCGGCACCGAGCCCGTTCACTTCACTGGGGAATGTCACGGGTAGCACAGCTCGGTCCGTTGCCCTGGGCGCTCACTAAAAAGGGGATATTTACAGGGGATTATAAGTTTGTAGAAATGTTCGTGACGCCACCTGTGGTTCCTGGTCAGGGAGACCAGCGCTGCAGGGTAGATCCTCTGAGGGGTTGTTACTAGGCAGCAAGGTGTTAAGTCTCCCACAGGCGAGACTGATCCCTCAGGGTATATGGCGGTGTAATATAGGGGTGCAGGAGCAATAAGGCAGACACACACAAGAAAGTCTCTTTCTGTACCTTTACTGATGGTGAAGTTGTAGGCACGACCCGGGAAGCTGTCAGGGTGGAGGATGCACGTCCAGTAATCCCACTGAGTAGGTGTAGGGCCTCCTTACTCCTTTAAGTGTGTGAGTTTCTGACTTGCATAAAACAAAGCCTAACTTCGTCTTCTCAGCTACGCCCGGCTGACCTTGTAGAGAGGCCTTCTTGTGGACAGAACTAAGTCTCTATATGGCTGATCAGGCCAGACTCCTGTTCTTCCTGACCCCGGTTACGTATCAACACTGTTGGGCCCCTGCGACCTGTAGTCCAGCAGGGTCTCCAGTGTCTCCTACCAGTCGTGCAGATGCTGGCAAGCGCGGACCTGGTGTCCGGTGGTGCAGAGTGGAGGTAAGCTATCAATGCTGGTTAACCTCTGTCAATCTCTCTCTTCTTTCTTCCACCTGCCTTTCGTCCTACTCTCACCACTATCATAAGCACAAGCTAGCAGCAGATGTCAGCTTTCTTTATCTTCACCGCTCTCCAAGCGTCGGCACGCTTACTCACTTAAACGCTCACTGAAGGTCTTTCAGTAAACTCAATTTTGACCAGGCTAAGTGGTAATCTTTCCTACTACTACTGGACTCCACTCCTAAACTGAGTGTTTTCCTGAAGTCTTCAGGCTTTCTCTTTCTGGCTAGTCTTTCCCTCTCAGCTCGTCTGAGGTAACTGCCGTTCTGACTGGAATCTCTCACAGTCTGCTCTAATCTCCTCTGCTGAGGTAAAACTGACACTCTGAGGTAAAACCAACGACTAGCTAACTCTCAGCTAGACTGCCTTCATCTCCCTGCTGTCGTCTCCAAGGGCTCCCTCTGGTGGCACCAGGAAAATGTGAAGTGTTGTGTGCTTATGGGTTGTTGTGGGTTTACCTTTCGTGCATCTTCCAGGGTAACATGTGGCTCCAGTCACAGCTGGGCTACACATATGGTACTGTATCAGAAGCGTACAGCTGTATACAGTGTAGGGGAAAATTTAAATCTCCATATATATTTCCTGAGTCACACACAGACGCTCACTCAGTATGGATTTGACCGTAATACAAAGAGCAGATATACGGTACTGTATCAGAAGATACCAGGTGTATATAGTATAGGGGAAAATTTCAATCTCCGTATATTTTTCCAGAGTCACACACAGATAGTCAGCATGTATTTGTCCGTCATACCAGCTGGTACACGGTAGTGTGTGAGGAGCGTACAGCTCTATACGGTGTGGGAAAAAATGAAAGCTCAGTAACTGTGCAGAATAAAAGTATTAATGCTGTGTAAAAAGCAGTCTGCACAGCAGTGTACACACAGCAATACAGCTAGCAGGCAGCCTAATAACCAGCGCTGCTGCACACAAGAAAATCCTCCCCTGTTACTGCACACTAACTGTACAGCACAATTGCTATCAGCACAAGCACATAAGAACTTCTCTTTCCAGCCCTAACTCTCTCCCTACTGATAAACAGCGTCAGCAACCTCTCCCTACTGTTAAGATCGGTAGAAGTAATATGGCGGTCGGCGGTCAGGGCTTTTATAAACACTATGACGCCCCCCAAAGCAAGCCAATCACTGCAATGCCCTTCTCTAAGATGGTGGTGGATGCTGCCCATGTCATCTCATTGCCACAGTGTTCGTCCTTGCTCATTGACTGAAAAAAGGTGCCTGCAAGCATTATGGAAAAACCGACTTTGGCGCTCGTTTTGCCGAACGCATGGCCGACTTCACGCTATGATCGGGTTTCGCTCGGCGAAACCCAACTTTGGCGAAAGTCGGTGACTTATGAATCTAACTGATGTGTTTCGCTCAACTCTACTCCCTGCACTTTAACCCACGGCACACTGCGATCAAACATGATCGCAGTGTTCCGGCGGTATAGGGAAGGATCGTGCAGGGAGGGGGTTCCCTGCGTGCTTGCCTGAGAACCTCAGAACAGTGCTGAGAGCAGGCGCTGAGAAAGCTTCCTGCAATGCCTGTCAGAGCATCCTGCAATGCTGTCAGATCGCAGATCTGACAAAGTGCTGTGCACAGTGTCAGATCTGTGATCTGACACTATACAGTGATGTCCCACACTGGGACAAAGTAAGAAAGTAAAAAAAAAAAATTTACATGTGTAAAAAAAAATTCCTAAATAAAGAAGAAAAATATTCCACAATAAATTCATTTCTTTATGTAAATAAAAAAGAAAAAACAATAAAAGTACACATATTTAGTATCGCCATGTCCGTAACGACCCGCCCTATAAAACTGTCCCACTAGTTAATCCCTTTAGTGAACCCCTTAAAAAAAACAAGGCAAAAAAACAATGCTTTCTCATCATACAGCAAAACAAAAAGTGGAATAACACGCGATCAAAAAGACGGATATAAAAAAACATGGTATCGCTGAAAACGTCATCTTGTCCTGCAAAAACAAGCCGCCATACAGCATCATCAGCGAAAAACTAAAAAAGTTATAGCTCGCAGAATAAAGCGATGCAAAAATAATTATTTTTTATAAAATATTGTTTTTATTGCATAAAAGCGCCAAAACAAAAAATACCGTATTTTTTGGACCATAAGACGCACTTTTTTCCCCCAAAATTTTGGGGGAAAATGGGGGTGCTCTTATGGTCGCAACATACCGGAAAGTTCAGTGGCGGCGGCGCTCCCAATGCAGCTTGGCTGCGATGCGGTGGTGGTGTCCGGGCAGCAGCGGGCCTCTGGGCTGCGTGGGGGGCTCCGCCGGCATCTCGTCCCAGCAGGAAAGCCCCCCCGCAGCTGCGACGCGGTGCCTCCGGTGTGCGGTCCCGATCCAAAGTGTGGTGCGGTGGTGGTGTTCGGGCAGCAAGCGGGCCTCTGGGCTGCGGGGGGCTCCGCGGCACTATCCCAGCCGAAAGCCCCCGCGCGCGACGCGGTGCCGGCATGAGAATGGCCGACTGGGCCTCCGGCAAGATGGCCGCCGCATACTCTCGTTCAAATCTCGGCAACGAGATCTTGTCCTCGGAAGATAAAAACCCGCTATAAATAGTAAATAGTTAGGGAAAAATAATAAAATTTAAAAAATGTATTTCCATTTTCCCATTAGGGTTAGGGTTAGGGTTGGGACTAAAGTTAGGGTTAGGGTTGGGGCTAAAGTTAGGATTAGGGGTAGGGTTGGGTTTAGGGTTAGGGGTGTATTAGGGTTAGGTATGTGGTTAGGCTTATGGTTAGGGTTGGAACTAGGGTTAGGGGTGTGTTGGGGTTAGGGTTGGAGTTAGAATTGGGGGTTTCCAAAGTTTAGTCACATCAGGGGCTCTCCAGATGTGATATGGTGTCTGATCTCAATTCCAGCCAAATCTGCATTGTTATGTTTCGGTAGCTGAGGAGTGCAGGTAAAAAAGGCAATACACCAGAGCAGTTGGAATCTATGAGATTGCAGTACCCTGACTAACCACCAACAACTAGAGGCAGCCGTGGGCTTCCTAGTTGGCCAAGCCTGTCCACCCTGAGAAATAACTACACCCAAAGATGAAAGAGGAAAGCATCTGCCCCGGAGCAGATCCCCCAAAAAAAAAAAAAAAGCCCCCCGACAGTAATGGCGGTTAGGGAAAAAGAAATATGACACAGACAGAAAAAAGTTTAGCAAAGTTGGGCCCAAATACCTAAATAGGAAAAGGGTAGGAAGGGCACTTACTGCAATCCCAAAAAAACCCCGAAAAGCACCAACTTATAATTTTAAAAACACGAGATACAACCCCTACCACCTAAATTAGTTTTTGGTTAACAAAATCAAAACAGCAGCCACTGAAAAAAAGGAAAAAGCAAAAGTCAAACTCATGGTGAACCAAAAAGAGAGGGGAAAAGCCCCCGGAGGGACCCCGGGCCCCAGAGTGCGGACAAAATGCAAAAATCAAGCACAAAACAAAAAAAGAAAATGTTTACGTTACAGGGGATGCAGACACGAAAAAGCAGGTACAAAGGGAAAAAGGATCAAGGATTGAGACAACAATTTTCACGGCAACCTGATGGGAAGGCGACTCCTTTTAAAGCCGTCATAACACCTGATTCCCCCTCCCCACAATCTTCCTGGACGTCAGTACCCCTTTAACCACAGAGGGAGCCTCTGCT
>JARQOD010000003.1:212082213-212173311 GCA_033576555.1 Oophaga sylvatica | reverse complement strand
TTTTTAAAACCATGTCTTTTCATGTCTTTGTATCTATTTGCACAAACAATTAAATAAAACATGTGTGAAAAATTTTCCACTGTGGGGGTTAAATTTAAAAGGTGAAAAATTCTTTAAAAAAAACGGTTTTTTTTCAAGAATTTACCCCTTTAATTACCCCAAAGGGTGTGAAATTTTGCAAATAGTTTGATTTAATTTTTTGGCAAATTAGTAGAAAAGGACATGAAAAGACATTTTTTAAACCCCTATGTACACCAGTGTCTTTTCATGTCGGGTTCGCATTTTCACAAAAGCGGCAATTGAATTAGGGTTTTTTTATACTATGTAGAAGTGTATAAACTAAAAATATAAATATATATATGTGTCAAAAAATTCAATGACTGATTTAAAATTGGGTGTAAAATTGCTGAAAAAAAATGCGTGGGCTCCGCCCTATTTTCGCAACCAGAAGCAAAGCCAGTGAGGGGGGGCAGATAATAATACCCCAGGAGGGACCATTATTTTTGCCCCCCCCCCGGCTAAAATCTGCCCCCGGGCACCCGGGAAAGGGAAAATTATAATTGATTCGCCTTTCGGGCCTTTTCCCCGTCTATTCCCATTTTCCCTGTCGGTGGGAATGGGTTTTTGGGGGTTAAAACCCCTTGCTATTGAAAAATGCCTTTAAACCGGTTAAAAAATTTAGAGTGAATTAGCCATCTTTTAAACCTTTGCATGAAATAAAAATAAAACACAACATTTAAAAAATCATTTTAATGAAATAAAGACCATGTTTTTTCCTCTTTTTTTTATGCAAAAACATTTCCTGTAAAAAAAATAAATAAAAAACAAAATTTTTTACCTATCCGCACGTCAGGGCCCCGGGTTTTTAATCCTTTAGAAAGGGTTTAAAGTTTATGCGGGACCGAGTAAGCGCAGCCCCAAGTAAACCCCAAAAAGAAGAGTTCCCCTCCTGCCCACAGGAGGTAAAGGGGGTGTAATAACGATACACCCGCGATCCCACAACGATATGCATTGCGGATCGGGTGTTCGCAATTTCGCTGCTGATTCCAAAAAGGCAGCTCAGGAGCGATCTGGGACAGGGGGCATGGGGAAAAAAAATCGTTAAGGGCCTCTACATAGCGTTTCGTTTCGAGATGCTGCTGAGCCCTTGTTTTTTGACGCAGCGGAGTACCGCGATATCGCGTGTGTACATTCAGGCGATCAGCCCCCCTCCCCGGGATCGCTGATGTCGCAGAAAGTCGGCCTTTTTTTTTTTATCGTGGTTTCCCTCTGCGGCACGCATCGCTGCGTGGACAGGCGGGGACCGGATCCGTGGAAAACCAAGGTACACAGGGGGTTTTCCCCCGGCACCCCGGCAGCGTTTGGGAACCCCCTGTGTACCTTGGATACCAGCTCCTGCATCGGGCGGGGTATCCAGGTACCAGGGGTTTTTGGGGACGCCCCCCCGGGAAAAACCCCCTGTGTACCTTGGTTCCGCGGATGGGGTTTCCCCGCCTGTCACACGCAGCGTGGGCCTGCAGGGGAAACCCCCGATCAAAAAAAGGCCTGACATTTCAGCGACGATCAGGTACCCGGCAGGGGGGCTGATCGTCGTGAATGTAACACAGCGATATCGTGGTGAGCTCGTGCTGTGTCACAAAAGGACTCAGAGCGATTGGGGTAGCGATATCGCTTTGGAGGGGCCCTTTGTGGAAAGTTAATTGATTGTTTCCACTTCATTCGGTCGCCAGGGACCAATCAGTGACGTCAGAGGGAAATATTAACAAAAAATAGGGGTTCCCTTCGAAAAAAAAATGGCTGGGGTCCCCCCATTTTTGTTAACAGCCGATGAAGAGACCGCTGGGGTGGATTTTAGGCTGTTAAGGAGCCAAAGTCCATGGACCTTGCCGCCTGAAATACTGGCCAAGCGTTGCATATCTTGGCTGATTAACAAAAATAGGGGACCCTCGAAAAAATTGGCGTGGGTTCCCCCTATTTTTGTTAACCGCCAGTGAAGCAGACGGAGGCCTGGATTTTGGTTTAAGGAGCCAAGAACATGGACCTTGCCAGCCTGATAATTTAAGGCCCAGCAGTCTGCATTCTTGGTGATTAACAAAAAATAGGGGATCCCTCGAAAAAATTGGGTGGGGCCCCCCCTATTTTTGTTAACCAGCCAGATGAAGCAGACCGCTGGGCCTGGTTTTTCAGGCTGGTAGGATCCATATCCATGGCCTTGCCAGCTGATAATACCAGGCCAAGCGTCTGCTTGTTTGGGGTGGTTAACAAAATAGGGGATCCCCTCGAAAAAAAACCGGCGTGGGGTCCCCCTTTTTTTTGTTAACCAGCCAAGTAAAATGCGACTGCTGCGGCCCTGGTATTAAAAGAATGTCAAGGCCTGGATTTTGGCCCTCAACAGCTGATAATACCAGGCTACGCAGCCCCAATTTGGCGATCAAAAGATGTGCCAATTGGGCACTTTACCCGGCTCTTTTCCCACTTGCCTGTGCGGTGGCAAGGGGTAATAAGGGGTTAATGTCAACCGTTGATTGCACGGTGCAATAGCCCGGTTTAATAAGGAGAAGCGTCAATAAGACACCGTCCATTATTAATCCCAAAGTTATTAAAGTATAAAAAAAAGACAAGCAAAAAAAAGTCTTTTAATGAAATAAAAGAGACAACACTGTTTTCATTAATTTTATTATACTCTCATTCCTGCGCGCCATCGATCTCCGTAAAAAAGAAAAAAAAAAACCAACAGTTTTACCACCTCCCCAGCAGTCCATAACGGACGTCCCAGGATCAAATTGCTAGTCGCAATGACAGGCAGAGCCTGAATCCCGGCGCAGCACAGCTGATTACCTGCTTCCCGGCGGTGACGTCATGGACTGTGCTTTAGGCCGGGATTACCCGCAGTCCTGCAGTTATCGCGAGAAATGCTGTGCCGCGGGGAAAGAAGATTGCGGCCATGAAGCAGTCCGGAGTGCCGCCGGGATCTTCGCCAGGTAAGTGCCGCTGCTCCTGACAGACCGAACAGGAAAAGCGTGAAGACCGACCGCGGAACAGACAGGACAGTGACAATCCCGATTCGGTATCCGATAAGACGAAATTATCGGAACTCGGAATCGGAATTCGTCAGCCATTCGGCCGATACCCATATTTGCAGTTCGGAATGCTCAACCCACCACATTTTAAAAATTTCATTGCTACGGATGGAAAACGGTGGTGCAATTAAAAAATGATACAAATCACTGACAATGCATGCCAATTGCATTGAAGGAGTTTTTTCCATCCAGAAAACAAACGTTTTTTTTTTTCGAAATGGGGGTATGTCTCTATTTATGTGTACAATGACTGTTTTTTAATGTTGTTTCTATGTACACTGTTGTGTGATACTGCAAGCTTATTTTGTGCTGTTTCCGAACTTTCCCTAGTTACAACCCCCACCGTTGCAAGACAGGGCAAAGTTTCCCCTCCCTCCTTTTCCTCCTCCGGGGGCCCCCCCCTTCCCCCTCCCAACCTGCAGTAAGTCAGTGTTAACCTGAGCTACCAGTGCTGGAGTTTTGCCGCTTCACCGCGGGGTCCCATTGTCGCAACAGTGCTGTCCCTACCTAGCACCTTTTGGAGTTCTTTGTTTTGGTTATAAAACGGTGGGGATTTTGCGTCAGAAACCGAAAGTTTTGTTTGAAGCCTGGTCCATGGGATCTTCCCGTGGTATGGTGAAATCGTAAACTCCAACAGACCCGAGAAATGGAATTCTCGGTCCCCCACAAAAGTATCCAAGTTTGGGCTCTTGAACCGTCATTTTAAAGTAAGATCTTGATAGGTTGCGTTATTCTGCTGGTTACGGACGAGGGATGGACCTTATGATATTTCAGAGCTCAAAATCATACACTTTGTCCCTGGGAGGTGCCCAGAAAAAACCCTCCCCTTTTTTTGAGGTCAGCGCCCGGTATGGGGCCCCCCTTGTCAGTCCTGCTGTGAGGTCCGACTAAGAGTCTGCAAATGAACTATGGTGTGGTCCTTCCCCCCAGCCTGGCTTGCCCTATGCTTATGTAACTATCGTGATTATCTTTCTTTTCTTTAATCCGTTTATTTTTTAACTTTTGTACTAACGAATTTCTCAGTTTGTTCCATTTTTTTATTGTTAAGCACTGCCTGTCTTTTTAAGGAAAAACCTATAAATTTATTAGTTTGTTTTTTCCCTGCTATAAACGAATTTGCAGCACCTGAAGTATACGTACTGTTTTGGGGTTGTAGGCCCTCTTGATAAATTTGTTCCAAGTAAAGTTTGGCTGGTGGCAGCTATAAAGAAGGGGTGTAAAGTGTTGCCTATGGGGTGGCGTTGGCGGTGAGGAGGCGGGTTTTATAAGTGTATTACCCGGTGCGGCTGGGAGAGAATATAATTCCCTCACTGCAGTGTGCCCAATGCCAGCACCTCCAAGTGCCCGTCTGGGATAATTTCCTAGGTGAGTTCCTGACGACCTGAGGGTAAGGGGGCGCCAGGAGTTGCAATTCTAATGGAAGTGGGTTTTATAAATCCCTGCAGTTTACTGGGTCGGACGGCAGCAGCCGTCGTGTGTGTGCATTTCATCATATTGGTGGCCGGTGGGACCCAAAAGCCCGGATCCCCGGGTACCGTGTGGCGGACCGTGTGCCGTTCTCCATATGTGGTGGCAGAGCGGTGGTTATAGAGCATTGTGATTGGTCTGGCAATCATTCCTCCACTAAAAACTTGCACGGTTTCAGGGCCCTGCATCTAAAGTTTTGGGAACAGAACTGGTTTATTGTCCGGACAATTGGGTGTACTTCTGTTACCCCTCCCTTCTCTTTTGTTTTTCTTTCCTTCTTTTATTTGGAAAACATGGTACCATAGGAGCAATTGGTTCGAAAAGCAGAGCAAGGACATCTTGTGGGAATCTGCAAGTCCCGGCTTGTCCCACGAACCCGAACCAAAGGCCAAGGTCCAGGCCCTGAGGGCTGGGCGGATCGGGCGGGCGGGCGCAGGAGCGGCCCAAGCCAAGGTGGTGCGCAGGAGCGAGGCCCAACCCCTGATGCTTACACCCAGGAGAGGTGGCCCTTATTGAGGCGGCGTGGGGGACTCCCGCTGACAACCAGGAAGAACGAACTGAAGTGATCCGCAAGCAAGAGAGAGCGACCAGCGAGGGCCAAACAGCGAGAGGGAGAGAGCCGAGGGGGCTGAGGGGGGGGAGGCGGGGGAAAGCTCAGGACCCTGAATGGAGCTGTAGACAAGGGGTTTGCCCTCCACGCCCGAGCAGTCACCCAGGCTTCCGAGTCCGAAGCCCGGGGAGCACTTTCCCGGGGTGGAAAAGGAAGGAGACTTGGACACTTTTCTGCGGGCCTTTGAGAAAGTTGAACATACGGCTGCCTGCGACAATGGGCAGGTCTTGACCCCGGGCTAAAGGGCAAAGCTTTGGAGGCGTTCCTTCCCTCACGTCAGTAAGACAGTATATGGGCCATCAAGCGGCCCTGATTGCCAAGTACAGTAACCCTGAGGTTTTCGAAAGAAGTTCCGGAAACCTCCACGTGGCCCAACGACAGTTATAGCGATGTGGGCAAGGTCGGAACCCTTTGACCAGTGGATCCATGGACTGTCAGTTGACACCTTTGAGGAGCGAAAGACCGAGATCAAGACCAGTTCCTGCATCTGTGCCCGCTGAGGTCCGACAGTTCATCCTGGACCGAGAAGGAGGCGCGGGGGTCAAACAGCAGGATCGGACAGCTATGAGGCCAACCGGAAACCCGAGGTGCGGAAGCCGTCCCACCCGCGGGGAGGGGGTAAGCTGCAACCAACCCCGTGCCCTCCCGTGTCCCTTGGAGGCACTATCCCCTTTGCCGGCCAGGTCGGAGTCGAACCCAGTATTTGTCCACTGGCGCAGCTTCCATTGAGTATTCTTGCTGGCTGCAAAGTTCCTTGCTGAACCCAGTTACATTGATGTTCTTCCTGATTGGCTAACCTAGTGCTCTTTTGATTGGGCCTCTGATTGCCCAATTACACCCCTTATAAACCTGGCCCTGTGGTGGTCTTGCGAGTTATTGAGCTCCAAGCCTTTAGTCAAGCGTTTCCGTGATCCATTGCTACAACACTCTTCCGTGAACCAACTCGGCCTGCCTTTGACTCGCTCTCCGCCTGATCCATTGCTACAAACTGCTTCCTGTGAACCGACTGGCCTGCTTCTGACTACGCTCTCCGCCTGATCCATTGCTACAAACATGCTCCCCCTGTGCCGCCTCGGCCTGCCTTTGACTACGCTCTCCCCTGATCCTTCTACAAACATGTCTCCTGTGACCGCTCCGGCTGCCACCTGACTAGTTATCTGCTTGCTCCTTGTTACCGAAAATGCCTTTCCTGTGTACCGACCTCGGGCTGCCATCTGACTCGCTACCTGCCTTGTTCCCCTAGGTTTGCAGTAACATCGGCTCAACCCCGCGGGATCTTGACAGATTCTCCGCCAAAATGGAGTCCGCTGGAACACCCTGGACGGCAGGTTACGGAGCTTAAAGTTTTTGTACGGACTCTCAAGGAAAATTGCCAAGTTACAAAGATTTCAGGCGATACACGGAAGTAATTGAGCTACAAAAAAAACTTCTGGAGTGCGCAATTCGGGTCCGAACAAACGCGCGGCTTGCCGCTGCCTGCAAAAGTTCAGTGGGGATGCAGCAGGTACCGAGGATTCCTCAATCAATGGCATATATTCAGATGAACCTGCTCCCTTTACCAGTGAGAGGAAGAAAGTTTTTTTCATGATAAATCTCCTGACGGATGAAGCTCTTGCTTGGGCTTTCACCTTATGTAGAAAAGGGACTATGACCTCCTTAATGACTGGAAGCCTTCCCCCGCAGCTATGAATCAAGTTTTTGATGACCCAAAACCGCTGTGCCACAGCAAAGAAAACCAAATTACATAATTTGCGCCATGGACGTCGCTCTGTTGCGGAATACACATGGAGTTCCGTCGCTGGGTGGCCGACACCACCTGGAATCCAGCGGCCCAGAGAAGTCAATTTCGACGAGGGTTATCAGAACCAGTGAAAGACGAGCTTGCCAGGGTTGAGACCCTTACCAGTTGGAGGACTTTATTCAACTATGTATCCGGATTGACAGAGACTTACTGAAAGGAGAAAGGAGAGATGCGAAGCACTTGGGAATAGCCCTGGCTTCTCATTTTCAGCATCAGACCACCAAGAAAGACGCAAGGCGTGTCTGAACCGATGCAGATCGACGTCATCGAAGACCACTCTCTGCACAGGAGAAGGAGAGGCGACGTGCAGAACATCTCTGCCTCTATTGTGGGGACCCGGACACTATGCCATCAACTGTCCTAACAAAAGGACTATAGCCTTTACCAAAACAGGTCTGCCAGCAATATGGACCTTTCTCAGCAGTCGGATTCCATCTTGCAGACTATCTCATCAGTAACGCCAGAAATAGGACAAAATACATTACTACTTCATTCATTTTGTAATCCCCATTCAGGTTGTAATGGGCACCCAAAAAATACATGCTCTGCCTGTTGGATTGGGAGCGGAGGGAATTTTATGGACTTAAAATTTACCGTGATAATAATATTTCCAGTAGGACCAAATCCACACCAATTGAATGGAAACTGTGGATGGATCCCCTTGTCTTCTGGACCTGTCACGCATGAGACAATCGAACTGGAGATTGGTATCGAACCGGATCATCATGAGCTGTCAGTTTCCAACTTATTCATCTCCGAAATTTCCGGTTATTCTAGGGATCCCTGGTTTTCAGTCCATAACCCTTCTATCAATGGGCATCAAGGACATCACCTTTCCATTGACTACTGTAAGAATAATTGTCATAAGGAACCCTGTTCTTCACAAGTCCAAATCTCTGAGATTTGCATGAGAAGGAAGAAGAAAACTACCACTCAATTCAGCAGTTCTCTGATGTCTGCAGTAAGAAGAAAAGCAGATCAATTACCTCCTCACCGTCCTTTCGACTGTCCCATTGAATTGCTGCCAGGAGCAACCATTCCATTTGGGACGGATTTACAATCTTTCCGAACCTGAATTGAAGGTATTAGAAAGTTCCTGGATGAAAATTTAGAGAAAGGCTTTATTCGACCTTCCACATCTCCAGTGGGGCACCCCTGTTCTTTGTTGAAAAGAAAGACTCCACTCTGCGGCCATGTATTGACTACAGAGAGATGAATATTCACTGTCAAGAATCGTACCCGCTACCCTGATTCCTGAAACTATTTGAGAGGACTCCGTTTCTGCGAAATCTTTACGAAGCTGGATCTTAGAGGGGCTTACAACCTCATACGGATTCGCCCAGGAGATGAGTGGAAGACCGCCTTCAGAACGAGATATGGACATTTTGAATTCTCTGGTTATGTACCTTTGGTCTTAGCAATGCCCCAGCCACCTTTCAACATTTATTAAGATGTATTTCGAGATTTCTTGGACCAATTCGTTGTGGCTATCTCGATGACATTCTTATTTTTTCGACACCTTGGAAGAGCACTGGAGGCACGTCCAGTTAGTCTTGGAAGACTACAGGAGAACCTCTTTAATTTAACTTGAAAAATGTGAGTTTGAACAAACGTATTCCAATTTCTGGATATATCATCTCCCCAGAAGGTCTGAGCATGGTTCCCGGCAAAATCAATGCTTGTAGTGGACTGGCCTGTTCCAAGAATTTTAAAAGACGTCCAGCGTTTCATATGGATTTGCAAATTTTTACCGAAAATTTATAAAGAACTTTTCACGGATCATACTACCATTTACTACACTAACAAAAAAGACCAAGCATTTTTCTGGTCTCCGGAGGCACAGGAGGCTTTTGACAAATTGAAAACTCTTTTTACGTTGCTCATTGTTAGTACACCCAAATCTGAATTGCCATTTACTGTCGAAGTGGACGCCTCGGGACTTCTGCAGTGGGAGCCATTCTGTCTCAGCGAGTTGGGGACAAAATGCAACTTCACCATGTGCGTTTCTTTCCCACACCATGTCATCTGCAGAAAAGAACTACGACATCGGTAATAAAGGAACTGTTAGCCATTAAAGTTGCCTTCTCCGAATGGAGACATTCTTTTGGAGGTGCCAATCACCTGTGACTGTCCTCACGGACCCACAAGAATCTTGAATTCCTCCGTACAGCAAATAGATTGTCTGCAAGCAAGCACGATGGGCCTATTTTTCTCAAGATTCAATTTTAAATTTCTTACCGGCCTGGTTCAAGAAATGGCAAGGCTGACGCCCTGTCCAGGATGTGTTCGGAACCTCAGGAGAGGTTAGTAATGACGATACAATTCTAGGAATATTGCACTCTAGAGGACTAAGTAATAGTAATAAGTAATAATAATAATAAGTAAGTAATAGAATTAAAGATGGATATCAAGAGGACTATTTCCTTAACCATCCTTCGGAAGACGTGATCTTTCATTCAAAGAGGGGTTTTGGATGCAGAAAACACAAAATATATGTTACCTGAATCTTCTCGCCTTGAAGTCCTCAAAGTGTCCATGATTCTAAACTGGCAGGACATCTGGAGTTGCAAAACACAAGACTTACTACTTCGTTTCTTTTGGTGGGCCTAATTGTGGAAGGACGTGAGGAAATATGTTTCAACCTGTTTAACATGCGCACGAAACAAGCCCCCACGTCGTCTCCTCTAGGACTCTTGCACCCACTTCAGTTCCATCCAGGCCTTGGGGATCTATTTCCATGGATTTTATTGTGGAACTACCCCTTCCAAACAGATGACGTATCTTGTCATAGTGGACCGACTCACAAAATGGCCCCACTTTATTCAACTGAAGGAATTTCCTACTGCTGCAACCTGACTACGTTATCTGCCTGCTCCTCTGTTACCGAACTGCTTTCTGTTGTACCGACCTCCGGCTGCCATCTGACTTCGCTACCTGCCTCTGCTTCCCTAGTGTTTGCAGTAAATCGGCTCAACCCAGACGGATCTTGACAGCCAGGCCTACATCAGACCCCGCCAGTGTTTCTCTGTAAAAGGGACTGGTCACATCAGCGCCACCTGTCGGAGAGGCAGAAGAACCCCCCAGCCAAGGTCTCCGGGCCAACGCCTCTGTTCTTTTGGTGGGTGGTGTGGTGGGGAGGGTTGATGACAACGTTCAGCCGTCCGCGTGGGGGCCCGTCTTGCTACGCTCAAGGACACCGGGGCTGAGCGAACCCTCATCCGACCCGAAACTGGCGGCCCTGAAGAGTTGATTCCGGGGAAAACCTTAAACTGTCACCGGGTTGGGGCGTCCACTACCCTTGCCGATAGCCGAGTTTTCATTGACTGGGGTGCGGGAGCGGGGTGAAGGAAGTGGGGGTGTCCGACAACCTGCCACCTGATGTTTTATTGGAGACTGATCTGGGGAGGATGGGTGGCGTTACTATGTCCTGTATACCCTCTCCCAATCTGATGATAAGGTTAACGTTAACCATGATGTTGATGATGATGGGAAAATGATTGTGTTACCTGCTATTGCTTTGCCAAGTGATGATGCAACTGATAACCTTTTTTCCCTAGGAATGATGTTGATAGTGATGTATCTGTGCATCTGAATCTGTTAACCCTTTCTCTGAAGTGGTTAGAGTGTCCAAGGTACAGGAGCGTTCAGTCCCGTCGCTCTGCGGAGTGAGACGGCTGAGGAACCCCTAGCAGGAGCAAGCGACAGTGCTCAAGGAAATGGGGAGGTGCATGGGAACGGGAGGAAGGTGACGCCATGACACTGACCAGTGCCACGAGGAAGGTATGGCCCATAAGTAGCACTGCTCCTGAAGTGTTGGGGGTGGATGGGGAGGTAGAGCTCATAGCAGTGCAGGCTGATGGGTCTATAGAACCCCCGGGGGAGACGGCATATGTAGCTGCTGTCACCCGCAGTCAGAGTGCCCGGATCGCGGTAGCGCCCTTACCATCTGGACCCTCCTCCGCTACAGGAAGAGAATGAACCAGAGTTGGACCCAGAGCCGTCCCAGAGGGTCCCAGTGAGGAAGGAACCTGACGTACTTCTGGCTGCCTCCACCAGGAGTTCCAGGCCGCTCTACACTCAGATGTGAGCCTGGAGAAATTGAGGCACCTCGCCGAGCGCCCACCTCCGTGACTGATAAGGAGAGGGTTGTTCTGGGAACGAGGAAGGTATGTACCGGGAGACAGTACCCGGAGATTCCCAAAAGGAGTGGTTGAGGGAAAAAACAGCTGGTCGTTCCCGCACTAGTTCGAGGTGAGTTGTTGAGGATTGCCCATGAGATTCCACTCGCTGGACACTTGGGGATCAGTTAAAACTAAGGCACGGCTGTCTCATCACTTCCATTGGCCAAGATGGGGACAGATGTGACTAACTATGCCGCTCCTGTATCACTGTCAAAGAGTGGGGAAGGCGGGGCCTGCTCTTAAGGCTCCCCTTGATCCCGTGCCAGTGATAGAGGAGCCTTTCCAGGGATCACGGTGGACATTGTGGGCCCGCTGGCCGTCCCCAGCAGCTCTGGAAAGCAATACATCCTTACTGTGGTAGACAACGCTACCCGGTACCCGGAGGCAGTAGCTCTGTCCTCAACTAGGGCAGATAAGGTGGCGGTGCACTGGTGACATCTTTCACGGGTAGGATTTCCCAGGGAGATGCTTACCGATCAAGGGACCCAATTTTTGTCTCGCCTATTGAAGGCTCTCTGCAGCAAAATGCAGGTGACGCGTATGGTATCGAGTGCGTATCACCACAGACCAATGGTTTGTGTGAAGCTTTAACGGTACACTCAAAAACAGATGCTCGCAGCTGGTTGAGACCCAGGGACGCGATTGGGGAGCGGGTACCTCCGACACCTGCTATTTGCCTACAGAGAAGTCCCGCAGGCCTCGACGGGGTTCTCCCCCTTTGAGCTCCTGTATGGCAGGCGAGTCCGGGGGACCCTTGGGTTGATAAGAGAATCCTGGGAAGATGAGCCAAACCCACGGAAGTGTCCATGTGGATTATGTCATGCGCTTCCGCGACAAGATGCAGACCTTGACGCCAGTTGGTGCATGAAACATGGACGCAGGCTCAGGCTCTCACCAGAAGCACTGGTACGACCAGAACGCCCGGGGACCTACCAGGTGGGTAAAAGGTGTGGGTGCTGGTCCCTGTACCAAAGGATAGCTTCAGGCAGCCTGGGAAGGCCCGTACGTCGTGCACCAACAGCCAACCCAGCCACCTACGTGGTCACGCTTGACCACACTCGGGGTAGCACAAGGCCTTTCCGTCAACATGATGAAGGCCCATCACGAACGTGAAGCCTGCGTCCTACCGGTCTGCAATTGCCCGAGGACGGGGAAAAGGATCCCCTCCTGGACATGCGGGCCCCCAAGCCCAGGCCAATGGGTCCATTGAGGACATGGAGGTAAATGCCTCGCTAACTGTCTCCAGCGGTTGCAGTTGCTGACCACTTTGGAACCCTTCGGGCCGAGTTCACAAACCGACCCGGAAGGACCAAGTTGGCGGTCCACGAGGTGGACCCGGAATGCGCCCCGTTTACGGCGGACACACTTATCGGATCTCTGAGGAAGTGCAGCGATTATGCGCCAGGAGACCAGGAGATGTTGCAGCTGGGGGTGATCGGCGTCCAAAAGCCAGTGGGCTCACCTGTGTTCTCGTGCAAAAAAAAGGAACGGACCACCGGTTCTGCGGGACTACAGGGGACTCAAGCCATCATACTCTGATGCGCCCCAATGCCAGCATCGAGGATTGCTGGAGCGGTTGGCGATGCCCAAGTACATATCCATCATGGATTTGAGCCGGGGATACTGGCATTCCCTGAGCCTGCGGCGCAGGGAAATCCGCTTTATCCCCTTTTGGACTGTACGAGTCCACGGTCATGCCTTTCGGCATGAAGAATGCCCCTGCCACTTTTCAGCGGATGGTCAACAACCTGCTTCAGGGATGGGGAGTACGCTGTGGGTACCTGGACGACATTGCCGTCTTCAGTTACACCTGGGAGGAACACCTTTCAGCATCTCCAGGAGGTGCTCAAGCGTATTCACCAGGCAGGTCTGACCTCAAGCGGGAAAATGCAGATGGGCATGAGGGAGGACCACTACCTGGGGCAACGGGTAGGTGGGGGTTCCATGAGTCCAGAGCCCGAGAAGTGGACGCGATCGTGTCCTGGCCCACCCCAGGACCAAAAAGCAGGTGAAGTCCTTCCTGGGCACTGCAGGGTAATTAGGCGTTTCGTACCGAACTATAGCGCCATTGCAAAACCCTTGACGGACCTCACCAAGGGCGGTTACCCCAAACAGTCAGCTGGACAGATGGCTGTTGAGGCGGCATTCCGAGCTTTGAAAACAGCCCTGTGCAGATCTCCAGTGTTGAGAGCCGTCGACAGCAGTCGGCCCTTCCTGGTACAGACTGATGCCAGCGAATTTGGCTCGGTGCTGTACTCAGCCAGGTTGATTCGGGGAACCAGGAGACCCGTGTTGTAACTGACCCGGGAAAAACTTTGCAAGGGAAGTGGCATACTCCACCATCGAGAAGGAGTGCCTGGCCATGGTCTGGGCACTGCAACATTTGCAGCCCTCCTGTACGGGCGCACCTTCAAGGTGGTCACGACCACAACCCTCTGAGCTGGCTGCACACAGTGTCCGGAACCAATGGTAGGTTGCTACGCTGGAGCCTTGCCCTGCAGCAGTATGATTTTGCCGTACAACACAAGAAAGGCAGGATCATGGGAATGCGGATGGGTTGTCCCGAGTGGCGAACCCGCTGAGGTGCGCATGGCGGATTACGAGAGGTCATGCCTCCGTAGCGCCCTCTAAGGGGGGGAGGTGTGATGATACTGCAAGCTTCATTTCTTGTGCTGTTTCCAGAACTTTCCCCATGTACTACAACCCCCACCGTTGCAAGCACAGGGGCAAAGTTACCCCTCCCTCCTTTTTCTGCAGCTCACGCTTCCCTTCCCCCCTCCCAACCTGCAGTCAAGTCAGTGTAACCTGAGCTACCAGTGCTGGAAGTTTTGCCGCTTACCGAGGGGTCCCTATTGTCAGCAACATGTGCTGTCCCTACCCTAGCAGCCATTTTGGAGACTTCATTCTGTTTTGGTTATAAACGGTGGGGATTTGCGTCAGAAACACGAAAGTTACTGTTTTGAAGCCTGTGTCCATGGGCATCGTTCCCGTGGTACTGGTGAACCCGTAACTCCAACAGAACCCGAGAAATGGAATTCTCGGATCCCCCACAAACTAGCTCATCCAAGTTTGGGCTCATTGGAACCGTCATTTTAAAGTAAGTTCATTGATAGGTCTGCCGTTATTTGCTAGGTTCACAGGACGAGGGATGGACCTTATGATTTTTCAGAGCTCAAATCATACATTCTGTCCCTGGGAGGTGGCCAGAAAAACCCTCCCCTTTTCGTGAGGTCAGCAGCCCCAGGTTAAGTCTGGCAGTGAGCCCCCCTTGTCAGTCCTGCTGTGAGGTCCTGACTAAAAGATCTGCAAATGAACTATGACGTGTGGCTCCTTCCCCAGCCCGGCTTGCCTATGCATTGTAACTATCTGTGAGTTATCTTTCATTCTTAATCCTGTTTATTTTGTAACTGTATTGTACAAAACGATATTGTCTCGTTTGTTCCATCTTTTTATATTGTATAAGCACTGCCTGTCTTTTTAAGGAATAAACCCATCAATTTATTAGTTTGTTTCTTCCTGCTCTATAAACGAATTTGAGCGCCTGAAGTACTACGCTATGTTTTGGGGTTGCTACGGACCTCTTGATAAATTGTTCCAAGTAAACCGTGGCTGGTGGCAGCTTTTAAAAGAAGGGGTGTAAAGTGTTGACCCATGGGGTGGCGTTGGCGGTGACGGAGCGGGTTTTATAAAGTGTATTACCCGGCTGCGGTCGGAGTAACTATAATTCCCTCACTGCAGCGTGACCCAAAAGCCAGCACACATCCAAGTGACCCCGTCTGGCGACTAATTATCCTAGGTGCTTCCCTGACTGACCCGAGGGTAAGGGGGCGCCAGAGAGTTGCAAGTCCTAAGTGGAAGTGGGATAATTATAAATCCTGCAGTTTACTGGGTCGGAGGCAGCAGCCGTCGTGTGTGTGCACCGTTTCATACATATTGGTGGCAGCGGTGGGATCACAAGCCGTGATACCCCGGGCTACCGTGTGGCGGACCGTTGCCCGTTCATCACAACTGTGTTCCAAATTATTATGCAAATAATTTTTTTCAGATTTTCCAAATTACCTATATGAATTGCAAGTCATTGTAATTTCCAGTCAAATAACTATTAGAGTACAATTGAAAGGTTTTTGTACAAACTGCCTATGATAACAGTATATTTTTTAAAAAAATAAAACACTCAAACTGCACTCAAATTTATGTTCCAAATTATTATGCACAGCAGAGTTTTCAACCTTTTCATTTTAATAAGAACAAAAAAATGGTCATTTTTGAAATTATAAGCATTAGCAGGTTCTTACAAACTGAAATCAAACAGTTTTCAACTCAAAACTTTATTCTAGGTGATGTTACATTTGCACATAGGACCCCTTGTTCGAAAGGAGCTTCTGAACTCTCTCGTCCATTGAATTTGTCAGGTTTTGGATGGTTTCTGCTTCAATTGTTTTGCATGAGGACAGAATACCCTCCCAGAGCTGTTGCTTAGATGTGAACTGCCTTCCGTCATCATAGACACTCCTTTTGATGATGCTCCAGAGGTTCTCAATGGGGTTGAGGTCAGGGGAGCATGGGGGCCACACCATAAGTTTGTCCCCTTTTATGCCCATAGCAGCCAGAGATGCAGATGTGTTATGTGCAGCAGGAGACGGTGCATTATCATGCATGAAAATGATCTTGCTGCGGAATGCACGGTTCTTCTTCTTGAACCATGGCAGGAAGTGCTGTTTGAGAAACTCAACATACACTATGGAGTTCATCTTTACCCCTTCAGGGATCCTAAAGGGCCGACAATCTCTCTCCCCATGATTCCAGCCCAAAACATTACTCCACATCCTCCTTGTTGGCGCCGTAGCCGTGTTTGCATGGGGTGTCCATCAACCAGCCATCCTCCACTCCTTCCATCTGACCATTGAGCGTTGCACGGCACTCATCGGTGAACAAAACAGTTTTGAAGTCAGTCTTCATGTATTGTTTGGCCCACTGGAGCCGTTTCTGCTTGTGTGCAGTGGATAGAGGAGGTCGACAGGATGGCTTACGCACAGCTGCAAACCTCTGAAGGACCCTGCATCTTGTTGTTCGGGGGACGTTGGAGGCACCAGCAGCTTCAAAAACTTGTCTGCTGCTATGATAAGGCTTTTTTGCCTCTGCTCTTTTAACCTGACGTAATTGCCTGTAGGAAAGAGTCCTCAATTTTCCCTTATCAGCACGCACACGTGTGTACTGTGAATCAGCTACATACTTCTTGATTGTGCGATGATCACGATGAAGTGTCTTGGCAATGTTGATTGTAGTCATGCCTTGACCTAAACACTCCACATTTGTTGCTTCTCAGCAGCCGACACATCCTTTTTCTTTCCTATTTTGGCAGAAAATGTAGGCTGCTTAATAATGTGGGACAGCCTTCTTAAGTAGTCTTGCCTTTCATTGGACACACCTGCCAAACTAATTAGCACAGGTGTCTGCAATTGCTTACAGTGATATAAAGAGCCCTGACACACATCACCATCAATGAGTTTAACTGACAAACAAAAAAATTCTTACCTTATCACTCCTAAACAATTTTTGCATAATAATTTGGAACACAGTGTATATATATCTATTCTTTCTTTTGTGATTTTAAACTGTCATTTGGATCCATGCCGGTGAGCCGGCGAGAAAATCTTGCCGTACGGATGCCATACGGATGACACACGGATATTTTGATGCGAGGAAATCGCATCCTCGCATTCACACGGATGACATACGGATCACTGTTCAGGGGACTTTTCTGGATATTACGGCCGTATAATACGGTCCAATTTTTATACGGTGTGTGTGACTCAGGCAATAGACAGATAGATAGATAGATAGATAGATAGATAGATAGATAGATAGATAGATAGATAGATAGATAGATAGATAGATAGATAGATAGACAGATAGCTACATAATAGATAAAAAGATAATAGATAGATAATAGATAGATAGATAATAAATAGATGATAGATAGATAGATAGATAGATAGATAGATAGATAGATAGATAGATGACAGCTAGATAGACAGATAGATAGATAATATATAGACAGATAGATAGAAGATAGATAAATAGACAGAAAATAGATAGATAATAGATAGATAGATATTACATAGATAATAGATAGATAGAATGGTACATAAATAGTTAAAGACCCACTCGCACACACACACACAAAATCTTCACGCAATAGCGTTAATTTAAAAAAAAATGGGAAAAAAATGGCGTGGGCTCCCGCGCAATTTTCTGCGCCAGAGGGGGAAAGCCGACGGCTCGGGCCAATATTTCTAGCCTGGGAAGGGGTTAATACCCATGGAGCTTCCCAGGCCATGAATATCAGCCCGCAGCTAGCCTTTTACTGGCTATTAAAATAGGGGGACCCCCCAAAAAAATGACGTGGAGTCCCCGAGTAATTTATAGCCAGAAAGGCTACGCAGACAGCTGTGGGCTGATATTCATAGCCTAGGAAGGGGCCATGGATATTGGTGCACCCCCCTGGCTAAAAATACCAGCACCCAGCCGCCTCAGAATTGGCGCATCTGTACGATGTGCCAATTCCGGCACTTAGCCCCTCTCTTCCCACTCCCCTGTGGCGGTGGGATATGGGGTAATAAGGGGTTAATATCACCTTGCTATTGTAGGTGACATTAACCCCGGTTAATAATGGAGAGGCGTCAATTAATCTTTTATTAATAAAGGGTTAAAAAAACACACATAAGAATAAAGTATTTTAATGAAATAAAACATCACAGTTTTCATCTCTTTATTATACGCTCATATCCAAGCGACGCCCTCAATCTCCTGTAATAAAACGTAAAAAAATAAAACAACTGTATACTCCCTGTCTGACGCAGTCCAATTAAAAACGAATGTCCCACGACGGTCTCCCCTATAGAAAAGTGACATCAGTTGATGCCATTGCTCTGTAGGGCCTCCCAGTGATGCACTGACAGGAGACAATGGCTCCTGCAGTGCATCACTGAGTTCATTCTCTCACTTTATGGCAATGCTGCATGGGAATTTTCTCACCCAGCATTGCCAGTGACAGAATGAACTGTAGTGACGTCCTTCTCTCCCGGCGGCTGAGTGGTACACACAGCGGAGTGTTACCTCCGCTGTCAGTGTATCGCAGGGGTGGTGTAGTGTTCTACACCAGAGATCGTCGTGGGACACTCGATAATAACTGGACTACGGCGGACAGGTAATGTATAGGTTGCTTTATTATTTTATTTTTATTACAGGAGACTATGGCTTCGGGGAATAGGTGATTGGTGAGTATGTACTCTATGTTATATGTTATATGTTGTATGTTATATGCATGTTATGTGTTGTATGTTATATGTATGTTCTGTATGTTATGCGTTATATGTATGTTCTGTATGTTATGTGTTGTATGTATATACTGTATGTTATGTGTATGTTCTGTATGTTATGTGTTATATGTATGTTCTGTATGTTATGTGTTGTATGTTATATGTATGTTATGAGTTGTATGCTATATGTATGTTACGTGTTGTATGTTATATGTATGTTCCGTATGTTATGTGTTGTATGTTATATGTATGTTCTGTATGTTATGTGTTGTATGTTATATGTATGTTATGTGTTGTATGTTATATGTATGCTCTGTATGTTATGTGTTATATGTTATGTGTATGTTATGTGTTATATGTTATATGTATGTTATGTGTTATATGTATGTTCTGTATGTTATGTGTTATATGTTATATGTATGTTCTGTATTATATGTATGTTACATGTATGTTCTGTGTTATATGTATGTTATGTGTTATATGTTGTATGTTCCGTATGTAATGTATGTATTTTTTACATTCAACACATTAGCCGGATGATGGGACTACTACTGTCCCATGTTAGGGATCGAGTTCCTGCTGCTGCACAAGAGGAATCTCGAACCAGTCCCGCTGCGGTCCCCCATCCATCTCCGGCCGCAGTGGAGCCTGCTCAGCAAAGACGTCGGTCCCAGCGTCTCGCTCAGTCTAATACTGTGCAGAGGCTTGTTGCTGCCTCTTCTGGTTCCTCTATTATAACCAGCGCTGGAGCAGGCAGTCTTGGGACTAAGTCCTGCGTTTCTCCATCTGAGCATGCCCAGGGCAAGATCTCCCATTGGAGATCAGGGGTCACATGCTCGGTTACAGCAGCGACTCACATTGGTCCGCCAGGAAGGTCCTGAAACTGCTTGTGTTCTGGAACAGTTTCTCATTGGTCCTTTTCTGGAAGGTCCTGTAGCTGCTACTATAAAAGGTGCGCATGATCGCTCGGCCATGCGCTAGTATCAATTGTGTTATGTGCTTTGCGCCAGTGTGATCATGCACGCATGTGGTTAGGGCTCGGCTGAAATAAGCCCCTAGAATACCTGCACCTCCGGTGAGGAGATTTGTATGCACGTGTTCAGGGCTTGGCTGAAATAGCTTCTACAAAACCGGCTACTCCGGTGAGGAGTTGCTTGTTTGCGTTGCTGACTGCATGACCACGGACTGCCATCCGCACAGCAGTTATCTGTGTACCCTTGTGGTGTTAAAAGGACACAGTCTCTATCTCTGCGTCTCTACCTGAGCGAATCTGTGGTGCAACAGAGTTCGCTTATACCGCCATATACTGTAGTGCCACAGCATCTATGTTTGCGACTCTGTGAAGTAACAGAGCTCGCTTATACCGCCATCTTACTAGCAGCAGGCTCTGCCTACACGGTGGACCCCGGGCTGCGAACGCACCCATTATTTATATTTACTTGGTGCATTCCGCAGACCCTAACAGTCCCATCATTGGCTAATGTGTCACTCACTGACAGTGTAGCAGGCATAGCCGGATGGGACTTGTAGTCCCATCGGATGATGCGTGCATACACACACACACACACACAGCCTCGCACACACACACAGCCGGGCGGCACCGCTCAGCCAATGGCGGGGGAATTGAATCCCGTGCTGCTCATTCGCTGAGCCGCCCGCCGGCTCTGCCAATGGGCAGCGCCGCTTTGATGGGAGATTTGAATCTCGCGTCACTCAAAGCCGCGTGGCACCGCTGCACATGTCATCTCGTTGCCCACAGTGTACTTCCTTGCTCATTGGTGAAAAAAAGGCGCCTGAAAGTGGCGAAACTCGACTTTGGCACTCGGGTCGCTGAATGTTCGGCCGACTGCACGCTATGGTCGGGTTTCGTTTCATGAAACCCGACTTTGGCGAAAGTCGGCGATTTTTGAATCTGATCGACCTGTTTCGCTCAACTCTACTCCTCACATCAAAATGTGTATCCTCTTAATATATTGCAAATCATCATAGTATACAGCACTGTGTACTTACAATTACCTTTCTACCCAGCTAATTCTTCTCTTTTCCATTAGGTCTATGACATCAAATGATTAAAAACAGACTAGCTGAATCCATCTAAGCTCAATATAGAAGCAGGAGGTCAATTTTCTCTGTATGAGTCACAAGTCACTGCAAAAATCCTTTGCAGGTTGATGGGAAGCAGCTGGGGCAGGACTCGGAGAGGGGAATGATAGACACAGGGACAAGAGAGATCCTGTTTCTACATAGAGCAGAGAAAAGAGAATTATTAGCTGGGTAGAAAAGCAAAATGAGCAATTGTAAGTACCCGTGCAATATATTATGATGACAGCAAAATATTAAGAGGATAAAAACTTTGATGGAAGTGCTTCCTTAAGAATTGTGAAGATTTTAAAATTTGATTTGTGGGGATCTGAACAGCTGAATATACCACCCCTAATATAATATCTGCTTTAGTTTTACTCTGGGACATAGCCTTAGTCATTTGGTTGTTGTGGCTGGTACAGTAGCTTAGTCATATTCACTTGAATGGACTGATTTGCTGTAAGATGCAGTACCTGGCACAGGCACAACCAACAACTTGGAGCTTCATCATTCAGCTTATCAGATATTAATAATAGGATATCATTACAGTAATGTAAAACCCTTAAAGATATGTGCTAAATTTACCATCAGAAATGACCCATTTCCTACATGTTACATGAACAGAACTTTTCCTGCTGATAAGACTTTAGGAAATATCTATTCAGAAAAGTTTCACAATGATGATCCTTTCATAACAGACATTTTTAGTTTTCTTTCACCACCATACGATAGAAAGGTGACATTCAACATTATTATAAAAATAAAGATTATTATTATTATTCAACATCTGAACACTGAGTCATACTTCTAGAAAATCTGATTAGAACATTACCTTGACTTTTTATTAAGATATATTTTCCCATGGAAAATATACAGTACATGTTAGAGAACATACACAGAAAGCATGTTATACTTTAACGTCTGTTTACCCAGCTATGGGGAAACTTATTATATAAAAGGACAAATCTTGGAAAAAAGTTACATTAAAAGGAGCATAAAAAACTGGGTCTGAACTGAAAAAATAATAAGTTGATGTGTATGCAAAATGTAAATGCATATCAAACACATGACCATTAAACAGAGAAAACAAAAAACAAGAAACAAATATCCTAAAATAAAACAAAATAAAAAATATATATTGCAAAAATTGCATGAAGTTGTAATAATAATAATAAGGGTATTTGGTAAACATAATTTTGATCAAAAGAATGTACAAGCCATCCCGCCACGTCAAGGCAACCCTTTGTGGGACAGTCCTACTCTAATATTAAAAACCTTTCCACTTGTCAAGTGACACAAATGTGAACAAGGCAGAGGGACTGATCCTACCAGTTGAAGCTCAGGCCAGACAGGATGGATTTTCTCAACTCAGAAACAGGGCGGTCACACCCTTATATGCACAGAATGCACTAAGAACTAAATAAAAAACTGGGTCTGAACTGAAAAAATAATAAGTTGATGTGTATGCAAAATGTAAATGCATATCAAACACATGACCATTAAACAGAGAAAACAAAAAACAAGAAACAAATATCCTAAAATAAAACAAAATAAAAAATATATATTGCAAAAATTGCATGAAGTTGTAGTAATAATAATAAGGGTATTTGGTAAACATAATTTTGATCAAAAGAATGTACAAGCCATCCCGCCACGTCAAGGCAACCCTTTGTGGGACAGTCCTACTCTAATATTAAAAACCTTTCCACTTGTCAAGTGACACAAATGTGAACAAGGCAGAGGGACTGATCCTAACATTCTTGTTTTTTGTTTTCTCTGTTTAATGGTCATGTGTTTGATATGCATTTACATTTTGCATACACATCAACTTATTATTTTTTCAGTTCAGACCCAGTTTTTTATTTAGTTCTTAGTGCATTCTGTGCATATAAGGGTGTGACCGCCCTGTTTCTGAGTTGAGAAAATCCATCCTGTCTGGCCTATGCTTCAACTGGTGGGTTCAGTCCCTCTGCCTTGTTCACATTTGTGTCACTTGACAAGTGGAAAGGTTTTTAATATTAGAGTAGGACTGTCCCACAAAGGGTTGCCTTGACGTGGCGGGATGGCTTGTACATTCTTTTGATCAAAATTATGTTTACCAAATACCCTTATTATTATTATTACAACTTCATGCAATTTTTGCAATATATATTTTTTATTTTGTTTTATTTTAGGATATTTGTTTCTTGTTTTTTGTTTTCTCTGTTTAATGGTCATGTGTTTGATATGCATTTACATTTTGCATACACATCAACTTATTATTTTTTCAGTTCAGACCCAGTTTTTTATTTAGTTCTTAGTGCATTCTGTGCATATAAGGGTGTGACCACCCTGTTTCTGAGTTGAGAAAATCCATCCTGTCTGGCCTGAGCTTCAACTGGTAGGATCAGTCCCTCTGCCTTGTTCACATTTGTGTCACTTGACAAGTGGAAAGGTTTTTAATATTAGAGTAGGACTGTCCCACAAAGGGTTGCCTTGACGTGGCGGGATGGCTTGTACATTCTTTTGATCAAAATTATGTTTACCAAATACCCTTATTATTATTATTACAACTTCATGCAATTTTTGCAATATATATTTTTTATTTTGTTTTATTTTAGGATATTAAAAGGAGCATGTAACCTAAAATAATATCAGCTGCACATACTACTTTTGTTTGGCTACACTGCTTATGTAAGCGCATCCACAAACATCAGAGGACCCATCATGTACCAAGAAAACATTGTCCACATCATGATTCCAGTTCTACAAGCCTCAACTGCTGTCCCCTGAAGAAGAACCCAATATAACTTAAAAACACATAATAGTTTTCATATTTTATCTAAATAAAAGTAGTCACAACTAGAGATGAGCGACTTTGCCTTTTTTAGGGTCGAGTCGGGTTTCATGAAACCCAATTTTCTCAAAAGTCGAGTAAAACGAAATCGGCCGACTATCAGGAAAAGTCGGAGGTCCGACTGAAACACGAAACCCAATGCAAGTCAATGGTGAAGCAAAGTCGGCAGGGAGTGGAGGACAGTAAACACACCTACAGTGCCCATTTCAATGCCAACAACATAAATTCTTATTACTTAAGCTTGGCAACCTTAATTAACTTTATAATAATAGTTTTGCATTGAAAACTGGAGTTATTTGGCTAAAGTTGTGGGGGGGGGGCAGGGCTGGCTCAAGGTTTTCGTGGGCCCCGGGCAAAAGAGTGTCAGTGGGCCCCTTTAAACACATACCACAATTCATGATGCTCCAATACGGCAGAGAAATATTGGTATAGTACAATGACAAATACTTCACTTCTTACATTACATGAGTGATATCTATTGTAAATTCTACAATAGCTCAAAAACCGGACAGTATATTCCTCCATACAGCATTATGGCCACCACATACACTCCCTGACAGAAGTAATGTCGCTTATCCATGTTATGTAAATAAAAGCTTATAACCTGATGTTAAATTCATCCACTGGTTTTATAAATTATTCTTTTGAAAGCTGAAACCCTCCGAAATGTGGCTCTGGTTAAGAAAATAAATTGGCATCAATGCAGAAATATTGATCATTTAATGGACACAGAATGGTCAATTTTGCCAAGACAAAAGTTTTTTCGCCCACAGAAAGAAATGTGATATTCAAACAAATAATTATCTTAAAATACAAATATATGTAGCATAACATTGGTGAATGAAGTTGTGGTGCTATTAGTCATATTTAATATTTTGTGTGACTTCCATGAGCTTGAAGGATTGCATCCATGCGGTTCAATAATGATTCATGCAATTTATTAATGAAGTCATCAGGAATAGCACAGAATGCAGTCTGACATTCCTCCCAGAGTTCATCTAGATTCTTTGGTTTTGTCTTCCAAACTTCCTCTTTCATCCTACCCCAAACATGCTCAATGATGTTCATGGCTGGCGACTGGGCTGGCCAGTCCTTGAGCACCTTGATCTTTTTTGCCTGCAGGAACTTTGTTGTAGAGATGGATGTATGAGATGGAGCACCATCCTGCTGCAGAATTTAACCCCTTTTATGATTTGGAATATAAGAGGTAGCTAATACTTCTTGATATTTTAGGCTATTGATATTGCCTTCTACCTTACAAATGTTTCACACACCCCCATACTGAATGTAACCCCCAGACCATGATCTTTCCACCACCAAATTTAACTGTTTTCTGGGTGTATTTTGGATCCATACAGGCTCCAGTAGGTCTCCTGCAGTATTTTTGTCGGCTGTGGTGTAATTCTACTGAAGATTCATCAGAGAAATCCACCTTCTGCCACTTTTCAGTGCCCATCTGTTTAGCAGGCCGTGGGACTTTGCTAATGCCACACGTTTTTTTATTTGCCTTTTGTTTAGTGCTGGCTTCTGGGCACTGATTCGACCATGGAGGCCATTTCGAGACAGAATCCTACAAACTGTTCTAGTTGACACAGGGACTTGAGGTGACCAGGCCTATTGGAGCTCTGCTGCAGTGGAAGAGGGGCGTGCTTTGGATTTTCTAACCAACAAACGTTCCTCCTGAGCAGTTGTCTTGTGGGGTCTGCCGGACCTGGGCTTGTCAAACACATCTCCAGTCTCTTCTAATATTTTTTTAATTCTTTGTACTTGATGCTGAGACACATTAAAGTTGCCAGCCACCTCTGCAGTGGATCTGGTCTTCAGCCTCTTGATAATTATTATTTATTATTATTATACATTTATATAGCGCCATTTATTCCATGGCGCTTTACATATGAAAAGGGGAAAAATATAGACAGGTACAATAAACATGTGCTGGACAAGGGACACACAAGTACAGAAGGAGAGAGGACCCTGCCCGCGAGGGCTCACAGACTGCAGGGATGGTGGAAATACACTAGGAAAGGGTAGAGCTGGTCGTACGATGGTTCAGTACACTGAGGATCATTGCAGGTTGTAGGCTTGTCGGAACAGGTGGGTCTTCAGGTTTTTCTTGAAGGTCTCCGTTGTTGGTGAAAGTCTGATGTTTTGCGGCAGGGAGTTCCAGAGTATGGGGGAAGCCCGGGAGAAGTCTTGTATGCGTTTATGGGAAGAAGAGATGAGGGGGGAGTCGAGAAGGAGATCTTGAGAGGATCGAAGGTTGCGTGTAGGTAGGTAGCGGGACACCATGTCACAGATGTATGGAGGAGAAAGGTTGTGGATGGCTTTGTATGTCATGGTTAAGGTTTTGAACTGGAGCCTCTGGGCAATAGGGAGCCAGTGAAGGGCCTGGCATAGGGGGGAGGCTGGGGAATAGCGGGGAGACAGGTGGATTAGTCGTGCAGCAGAGTGCAGGATGGATTGGAGTGGTGCCAGAGTGCTAGAGGGGAGGCCAGACAGTAGGAGGTTGCAGTAGTCGAGGCGGGAGATGATAAGGGCGTGCACTAGTGTTTTTGTGGTTTCATGGTTGGGGAATGAGCAGATCCGGGAAATATTTTTGAGTTTGAGGCGGCAGGAGGTGGCGAGGGCTTGGATATGTGGTTTGAAAGACAGGGCAGAGTCGATGATCACCCCAAGGCACCGAGCATGTGGGACTGGGGAAAGCGAGCAGCCATTGACATTGATGGACAGGTCTGGTGAAGGGGTAGAGTGAGGTGGGGGAAAGATGATGAATTCTGTTTTGTCCATGTTCAGTTTGAGAAAGCGAGCAGAAAAGAAGGCTGAGATAGCAGACAGACACTGTGGGATTTTGGTCAGTAGGGAGGTGAGGTCAGGTCCAGATAGGTAGATCTGCGTGTCATCGGCGTAGAGGTGATACTGCAAGCCGTGGGATTCTATGAGCTGTCCCAGGCCGAAGGTGTAGATGGAGAAGAGTAGGGGTCCTAGGACTGAGCCTTGAGGAACACCGACAGACAGGGGACGAGGTGAGGAGGTGGTGTGTGAGAGGGAGACACTAAATGTTCGGTCTGTTAGGTATGATGAGATCCAGGATAGGGCCAGGTCTGTGATGCCAAGAGATGAGAGAATCTGTAGCAGGAGGGAATGGTCCACAGTGTCGAAGGCAGAAGACAGGTCCAGGAGAAGGAGGACAGAGTAGTGTCGCTTGCTCTTGGCGGTTAGCAGGTCGTTAGTGACTTTAGTTAGGGCAGTTTCAGTTGAGTGATGCGGTCGAAAGCCGGATTGTAACCGGTCAAAGAGGGAACAGGAAGAAAGGTGGGAGGATAGTTCAAGATATACATGCTGTTCCAGTAGTTTTGAGGCATAAGGGAGAAGAGATATCGGGCGATAGTTAGACGCAGAGGATGGGTCAAGGGAGGGCTTTTTGAGGATCGGTGTGATTGAAGCATGTTTGAAGGATGAAGGAAAGACACCATTTGTAAATGAAAGGGTGAAGAGGTGTGTGAGAGTAGGGATGAAGACTGTGGCAAAGTTAGGAATGAGGTGGGACGGGAGTGGGTCAAGTGCGCAAGTGGTGAGGTGTGATCTTGACAGGAGAGTGGAGAGCTGATCTTCTGTCATGGTGGTGAAGCTGGTTTTGGAAGAACAGGGCTGAGTGGCTAAGAGGGGCATTGGGGGCTGCGGGCCAAAGCCTTCTCTGATAGTATCAATCTTTTGCTTAAAGAAGGAGGCAAAGTCTTTGGCAGAAATGAGAGGAGAGGGAGGAGGTGCTGTGGGATGGAGTAGAGAATTGAAAGTGTTGAAGAGCTGTTTAGGGTTGTGAGACAAGGAGGATATGAGAGATGCGAAGTAAGTTTGTTTTGCGGCAGAGAGCGTGGACTTGAAGCTGGCGAGGGACTGCTTGTATGCGTTGAGGTGCTCGGTAGAATGGGTTCTCTTCCATCTCCGCTCGGTAACCCTGGAAGCCCGTCTCAGTTCTTTGGTCAGGCCGGTCAGCCAGGGCTGCCTGTTGATTGTACGAGTTTTGCTCTGCGTGAGGGGGGCGGCCGAATCAAGTGTGGTTTTTATTGTGGTGTTATAAAATGTGGCAGCAGCATCTGTGTCATGAAGTGAGGCTATGTCTGTGAGAGGGAGGAGGGACTCAGAGAGCGATTGTAAATTGAGGTGTTTGAGATTTCTGCGAGGGTGGGTGAGTTTGTGAAGTGGGGGATGCGTACTAACAGAGGAGAGGGAAGAGAATGTCAGTAGGTTGTGGTCAGACAGGGGGAGTGGGGAGTTAGTGAGATTGGTGAGGGAACAGAGACGGGTGAAGATAAGGTCCAGCGTGTGACCGCCTTTGTGAGTGGCCGCAGAGGACCATTGAGTGAGGCCGAGGGAAGCCGTGAGCGAAAGAAGTTTAGAGGTAGCCGGGGTGGAAGTGTCAATGGGGATGTTGAAATCGCCCATGATGATGGTGGGGATGTCAGCAGAGAGGAAATGGAGTAGCCAGGTGGTGAAGTGGTCGAGAAAGGTGGAGATGGCTAGTTCCGGGGGGCGGTAGATGACAGCCAGCTGGAGGTTGGAGGGGGAATAGATGCGGACGGAGTGCACTTCGAACGAGGGAATAGCAGCGGAGGGTGGAACTTGAATAGGGGTAAAGGAGCAGGTATCAGACAGGAGTAAGCCAACTCCTCCACCACGTTTGTTGCTGGGGCGAGGGGTGTGAGAAAGATGAAATCCGCCATAGGAAAGCGCAGCTGGAGAGGCTGAGTCAGAGGGAGTGAGCCAGGTTTCAGTGATGGCAAGGAAGGAGAGTTTGTTGGAGATAAAGAGGTCGTGGATAAATGACAGTTTATTGCAGACGGAGCATGCATTCCATAATGCTCCGGGTAGGGGGACTGGGGGAGGGGGGTGTGGATGGATAGGTATGAGGTTGACAGGGTTGCAAAAACGTGTGGAAGATCGTGGCAGGGTGTTAGAAATGAGTGTGGGGATGTGTTGAGGAGGGCCAGGATTTGGGGATATGTCGCCAGCGATGAGGAGTAGCAGACAGAGCGTTAGAAGGTGGGAGCAGGATAAGCCATGGTGTGGCCGTGTGTGTCTTGGTAAAAAGGATTGTATGTGGAGGAACAGTTCTGAGGGAAAGGTGAGATGGCTGGGAGAATGGAGGGGGAAATGACTAATTCCTTACTAGGTGGGGGGATTACAGGGGATAGGAAGAAAGAAAGGAGGATGGGGGTGAAAGTGATAAGAAAATGAAACATAGTGGTTTTATAATCTGTTACCTTGCAGCCAAATTCCAGTCAAATTCTAGTCTAATTCACAGTAGTGTAATTAGAAATCTGTAATTTGAAATATGGGATTTGAAATATATGAAGCAGACTAAAGTCTGGAGCAGACCCATTGCACTGACTAAATATGCAGCTAATGCCAATCAGGTGTGAGTGGAAAGTGGGCTGAGACTGCTCAAGCCAAATGCAGAGTTAAGGAAAGGTCATAAAAGGGGGGAGGGGTTACACAGACCATTCGGATGTGTGGTGAAGATAAGAATGGAGTACAATTATGTATACAAGATGGGTGAGCAATTCATACCATGAAACAAAGCAATACACAGGGAGCATACAGGAACACTGGAAAGCTGGGGAAATTTTGCAGTTCATACCATGAAACAAAGCAATACACAGGGAGCATACAGGAACACTGGAAAGCTGGGGAAATTTTGCAGTTCATACCATGAAACAAAGCAATACACAGGGAGCATACAGGAACACTGGAAAGCTGGGGAAATTTTGCAGTTCATACCATGAAACAAATCCAGGCTTTGCTCACAGGGAGGATTTTTGGCATGTTGTCAGAGCTCAAGTTGCAGCTCAAGTGAAGGTCTGGGGTGCTGGGTTTCTTTCTATACACACCCACTAATTAACCAATTATTTACTGAGCACAGGTGAGGATGTAAACTAGGATTGGGTGCATTATATGACCAGGCAACAAAACTTTTGTCTTGGCAAAATCTGACCATTCTGTGTCCATTAAATGATCAATATTTCTGCATTGAAGCCAATTTATTTTCTTAATCTAAACCACATTTTGGAGGGTATCAGCTTTCAAAAGAATAATTTATACCACCAATGGATGAATTTAACGTCAGGTTATAAGCTTTTATTTACATAACATGGATAAGCGACATTACTTCTGTCAGGGAGTGTAGTGCGCCATACAGAATAATGAGCCCCATATATTGCTCCATACAGAATAATTGGTCCCATATAATGTGCCAAACACTATAGGACGGTCCCCATAGAGTATAATGAGCCCCACATATTGCTCCATACAGTATAATGAGTTGCATATAAAGCTCCATACAGTATATGATGGGCCCCATGTATTGCTCCATACAGAATGGCCTCCATATAAAGCTCCATACAGAATAGACCCCATATGTGCTCCATATGATGCTCCATACCCTATATGATGCCCCATAAATAATGAACCCCATATGATTTTCCAGTATTTGATGGGCCCCATGGATGATGCTCCGTATATAATGGGCCCCATTTATAATGCTCCAGTGTATAATGGGCCCCGTATATGCTGCTTCAGTGTCTGATGGGCCCCATTTATAATGCTCCGGTGTGTGATGCGCCCCATGGATGATGCTCCAGTGTATGATGGGCCAATATAATGCTCCATATATAATGGGCCCCATATGATGGGCCCCATGGATGATGCTCCAGTGTATGATGGGCCTATAAAATGCTCCATATATAATGGGCCACATTTATAATGTTCCAGTGTATAATGGGCCCCGTATATGCTGCTCCAGTGTCTGATGTCCCCCATTTAGAATGCTCCAGTATGTAATGGGCCCCATGGATGATGCTCCAGTGTATGATGGGCCAATATAATGCTCCATATATAATGGGCCCCATTTATAATGCTCCAGTGTATAATGGGCCCCATATATGCTGCTCCAGTGTCTTAATGGCCCCATTTAGAATGCTCCAGTATATAATGGGCCCCATGGATGATGCTCCAGTGTATGATGGGTCAATATAATGCTCCATATATAATGGGCCCCATTTATAATGCTCCAGTGTATAATGGGCCCCGTATATGCTGCTCCAGTGTCTGATGGGCCCCATTTAGAATGCCCCAGTACATAATGGGCCCCATGGATGATGCTCCAGTGTATGATGGGCCCCATTTATAATGCTCCAGTGTATAATGGGCCTCATATAAGCTGCTCCAGTGTCTGATGGGCCCCATTTAGAATGCTCCAGTATATGATGGGCCAATATAATGCTCCATATATAATGGGCCCCATATGATGCTCCAGTATATGATGGGCTCCATGGATGATGCTCCAGTGTATGATGGGCTAATATAATGCTCCATATATAATGGGCCCCATTTATAATGCTCCAGTGAATAATGGGCCCCGTAAATGCTGCTCCAGTGTCTGATGTCCCCCATATAGACTGCTCCAGTATATGATGGGCCCCATGGATGATGCTCCAGTATATGATGGGCCAATATAATGCTCCATATATAATGGGCCCCATTTAGAATGCTCCAGTGTGTGATGCTCCCCATAGATAATGCTCTATTGTATGATGGGCCCCATATATAATTCTCCAGTGTATAATGGTCCCCATATATTGCTCCAAACATTAAAAAAGATGAAATACCTCTCCTCGCTGGGCACTGCTCTACTATGGACTCCTCAGCGTCGCCATCTTCCAGCTCTCTGCACGTCGACTGTTTAGGCAGAGGGCGTACAGACGTGACATCATCGCGCTCTCTGCCTCATAGTACGCCGGTGTGTCTGACGCCAAGTGGGCCCCCCCACCATCAGAGACACTTTTGTGTACTATGTGAGGTGCCCTGTGCCAGTGCCGTCACCCACGAGTGGGCCCCCACCTGCTCAGGGCACCGGCACTTGCCCGGGTGCACCAGGTGCTGACGCCGGCCCGGGGGGGTACAGCCCAGTTAGGGAGGTGAAAAAACTGGCATATGTTGAGGTGTAGGCTGGACGTTCAGCAGCTGCAAATGGAGGAATTGGAGAAGTCGGAGTGAGAGGAGGACAAAGCGAGCCATTTTGCTGGCAACCTATGTGTCATCAGGGAAGGTGATACAAAATCCTTTGAAACCCAGGCATGGTTCATTTTTATGAAGGTGAGATCACCTACATTTTGGGTCGACAGCCGGGTCCTTCTTTCTGTCAGGATTGATCCAGCTGCACTGAAGACTGTTTCTGATAGCACACTACCAGTAGGGCAAGCAAGTTCCTGTAAAGCATATTGGGCCAATTCAGGCCAGGTGTCCAGCGTACAGGCCCAGTAGTCAAAGGTGAATGAACTGTGAGGGATAACATCGATAGAGGAGGAGAGGTAATTTTGAACCATAGTTGACAACTGCTGTCTCCTGTCTGTTGCAATCGATTCAGTATTACCAGTCGTGTGAGCGTTACTCGAGAAATCAGTCCTCAACGTAGTCATGAAACCCCTGTTTCCAACGCCACTTTGGCTGTGTGCACCACGAACACCTCTTCCGTTTGGCCCAGTACGGCTCGTGGTAGAACCTGCACCGCTGCTGTGTGCTGGGAATGCCTCTAACAAACGGTTTACCAGAGTTGCTTGCTTGTTCACCAATATTAGCTCTAGGTTCTTTTGTGGCATGATGTTCTGTAATTTGCCTTTATAGAGTGGATCGAGGATGCTGGCCAACCAGTAGTCGTCATCCTTCATAATTTTGGCAATGCGGGGGTCCATTTTTAGGATCAGCAAGGCATAATCACACATGTGGGCCAATGTTCCAGGTGTCAATGATGCACTGCCAGTGGTGGGTGGAGGAGCACTTTCTGCCAAATCCACATCCCTCCAGTCACGCACAAACCCTGTACCTGACCTTGGCAAGCCAACATTTTCTCTTGCCCCCTGAGAAGCATCCTCCTCCCCAAAAAAATCATCCCCTTCATCCTCCTCCTCTTCCTCTACCTCGTCCAGGCAGTTCTCTGAGCAGACAATGCCTGACTGTCATGAAGGCTTCCCTCCTCCTCCTCCTCTGCAGACGCCTGATCCTTAATGTGCGTCAAAGTTTGCATGAGCAGTCGCATAAGTGGGATGCTCATGCTTATGATGGCGTCGTCTGCACTTACCAGCTGTGTGCATTCCTCAAAAGACTGAAGGACTTTACAGAGGTCTTTCAGCTTTGACCACTGCACACCCGACAACTCCATGTCTGCCCTCAAACTGCCTGCCCGTGTATCCTCCCACAAATGCATTACAGTCTGCCTCTGTTCACACAGCCTCTCAACCATGTGCATGGTGGAGTTCCACCTTGTTGTAAAGTCTATGATTAGGCGGTGCTTGGGGAGGTGGAGCGATCGCTGCAGCCTCTGCATACGACTGGAGTCTACGGGCGAGTGACGGATGTGCGAGCACAGTCTTCGCACCTTATGGAGCAGGGCTGTTAACTCTGGATAATTATTTAGGAAGCACTGCACCACCAGGTTCAAGGTGTGAGCTAGGCAAGGAATGTGTCTGAGTTTTGCCAGGGCTATGGCCGCCACAAAATTACGGTCGTTATCACTGACTACCTTGCCTTGCGCAAGATGTAGACTGCCCAGCCATGACTCAGTTTTTCGCTGGAAGTAGTCGGCCAGTACCTCCGCGGTGTGTCTGTTGTCACCCAAAGACATCATCTTTAAAACAGCCTGCTGACGCTTACCACTAGCTGTTCGATAGAGGGACACCTCGTGTGCAACACTGGCAGCTGCGAATGAAGTGCTCCTGCGACTGCGCTCTGTCGATGAGCTTTTGCTTCTGGAGGAGGAGGAGGGTCGAACGCCTACAGCCAACTGTTGCCTATACCGTGTGCTAGGCAGCACTGTCCCACCGCCGCTGTCCCCTGTGGACCCTGCATCCACCACATTAACCACACTGATGGACACGTAACGGCCCTGGCCATGCCTACTGGCCCATGCATCTGTTGTGAGGTGCACCTTTCCACTCACTGATTGTTTGAGTGCATGGACAATGCGGTCTTTCACATGCAGGTGAAGGGCAGGGATGACTTTTCTAGAAAAGAAGTGCCGACTGGGTAGATCATAGTGTGGGACAGCGTAGGCCATGAGCTCTCAGAACGCTGCGCTTTCAACCAAACGGAAGGGCATCATCTCTAATGAGATCAGTTTGGCAATGTAGGCGTTCAAAGCCAGTGTACGCGGATGAGAGGATGAGTACTTTCTTGTCCTACTCAGAGTGTCTGCTAGGGTGAGCTGGACTTGAGAGCTGCATATGGGGGAACTAGCGGTGGACATGACGGACTGAGAGGGGGTTGGTGATGGTGATGGTGGTGGTTGTGATGGCCTAGATTCAGTCTTTCATTGCAATAACATTGTGATTCCCTGACTGCTTTGGCCTTGCGACGACACCTCAACATTTCTTGCTGGTGTTGTGCTAACCGGTGAGCTTACAGTGTCGGAAGCGATGAAGCATTGCTGGCTACCTTCAATCGGAGCAGGTGCACATGTGCTACCTGAGGTTTTGTAGTTCATCCACGTTTGCAAGTGCATGTTGATTAAATGTCTAAGCATGCAACTGATATTCAAATTTCGGAGATTTTTTCCTCGGCTAAAGTCCTTCCGCACTTCTTACAGATAACCTTTGACTCATCAATAGGATTTTGGTCAAAAAAGTGCCACACTGCACTTTTCCTACTATGGTATACATTTTCATGGCTTGCATGCTGTGCTAATTTGACCGTCTGGCCAAGCTGTCCTGCAAATCTTTTTGTTTTTTAACACGTTTTTGGACTGCCATGGGCCTGCCAGATAACCACTGCTGCGGTGTCGATGCCTGCTGTGGATCCTTCTCCTCTTCTGAGCTCTTCCCCCAATGGATGCCAATTCGGGTCAACAACTGGGTCATCCATCACCTCCTCTTCAATTTCATCTGCACTTTCCTCTGTGTCACCGTGTAAGGTGGTATGAGTCGCACAGCCAGGGCTTGTGGGTACTCGGCACCGAGCCCGTTCACTTCAATGGGGGATGTCACAGGTAGCGCAGCTCGGTCCGTTGCCCTGGGCGATCACCATAAAATGTGGGATATTTACAGGGGAATAAAGTATTTACAGTTTGTTTGTGACGCCACCTGTGGTACCTGGTCAGGGTGACCAGCGCTGCAGGGTAGATCCTCTGAGGGGTTGTTACTGGGCAGCAAGGTGTTAAGTCTTCCACAGGCAAGACTGGATCCCTCAGGGTATATGGCGGTGTAGGGGTGCAGGATCAATAAGGCAGATACACACAAGAAAGTCTCTTTCTGTACCTTTACTGATGGTAGTTGCAGGCACGTCCCGGGAAGCTGGCAGGGTGGAGGATGCACTTCCAGTAATCCCACTGAGTAGGTGTAGGGCCTCTGAACTCCTGTATGTGTGTGAGTTTCTGACCTGTATGAAACGTAGTCTAACTCTGTCTTCAGTTATACGCCCGGCTAACCTTGTAGTGAGGTCTTCTCTAGGATAGAACAGTGTCTCTGTATGCAGGGCCCTGCTAGACTCCGTCTTCCTGACCCCGGTTACATATCAGCACTTGTGGGCCCCTGCGACTTGAAGTCCCACAGGGTCTCCGGTATCTCCTACTAGTCGTGTAGATGCTAGCAAGCTCGGACCGGTGTCCGGTGGTGCAGAGTAGAGGTAAGCGATCAATGCTGTTTCAACCTCTGTCACTCTCTTTTCCTTCCACTCGCCTTTCGTCCTACTTCGACCTTCAGCATAAGCACACACTAGCAGTAGATGGCAGATTCTCCTTTCCTTCTCTTCACCGCTCTCCAAGCGTCGGCACGCTTACTCACTGAAAATACCTCAGTTGACTCAGTTCTGACCAGACTTAAGTGGCTATCACCCTCCACTCTTACTGGACTCCACAAAGTAAACTGAGTACACACTGTAGTCTTCAGTCTTTCAGTAGCTCTCTCTCTCAAGCTAATCTCTCCCTCTCAGCTTGTCTCTCACTGATCTGAGGTGACTAGACTGACTGTCTGAGGAGTTCTGCTCTATTCTGAGGTAACTAGACGTTCTGAGGTAACTCACGTGTCTACACTGCCTTTATCAACTGTGGAAGGGCTCCCTCTGGTGGATCTGGGAAATAGTGCAGATGTGTTGTGTGCATATAGGTCACTGTGGGTTTACCTTCTGTTGCATCCTCCTGGGAACATGTGGCTCCAGACATAGCTGGGCTACACAGGTATAGTATGCGAGAAGGGGCACCTGAGTTTCATCAGGGTCAGATTCTGGCTCAGTGGACAGCGAGGGCAATGTAGTGATCTGGGTAAATGTACCAGCAGAATCATCTAGCAGTGGCTGTGCATCAGTGCACTCCATGTCAGATTCATGTTGGACTGGGGAATTCAGGATTTCACTTGATAACCCAAGCATGGTATGTGAAAAGAGCTCCATGGAGTAATCTGAAGTGTGGCCTGCCGCATTCTTCACTTTTGGTGGGGGTGAAGGACACAAGGAAAGGTGTTGTTCTGACCATGAGCCTGCACTGACGACTCAGTGCTTGCATTTTTTGAAACTTCAGAAGAGGAGGCGATAGAGCTTGAGGCTGTTTAAGCCAAAACCTGTTCCTGATGCTCCAGCTTTAAAAGCGGTTTACCTACTCCCAGAAAAGGGAGCCTTCCAGGCCTTCTGGAGCCAGACAATGACTCAGGCTCAACACCTCCTGCCTTAGGTGCTATTGTGCTTTTGGCACTACCAGCAGATTGTAGCGCCGGAGTCCCTGCCCTCTGCCAGGCAGGGACGCTGTTCCCCTCACCCCTCTGCTCCGGGTCCGGCGTCCTCCTGCCGCTCTGCTGGCGGCGCGCGCTCCTCTCCTGCCACTGGGCTTAGGGCGCGCGTGCGTGCGCTGCCCTCCCTCTTAAAGGGGCCACGCGCGTCGTCCTAAGGAGTCCCCGGCCAATGGCCGGAGGACTTCACCTTACATAAGGCACCTCCTCCAAAATGGAGGTGCCCGAGCAATGTTGTTGCACTGTTCACTACTCTGCTTCAGTCCTCAGGGTCATTGCCAGATACCTGTCTGATTCCTGCCAGGTTGCTGTCTGTTACCTGCTTGCTAGCCTACCTGGAGGCTCTGCCGTCACGTGCTGTGATCTTCCGCTATTCCAGTGGCTCTCGCCCGCTCACCTGGGAGCGCTCATCTGTTACCTGCCTGCTGGCCTACCTGGAGGCTCTGCTGTCACGTGCCGTGATCTTCTGCTATTCCAGTGACTCTCGCCCGCTCACCTGGGAGCACTCATCTGTTACCTGCCTGTTAGCCTACCTGGAGGCTCTGCCGTCACGGGCTGTGATCTTCTGCTATTCCAGTGACTCTCGCTCGCTCACCTGGGAGCGCTCATCTTCTATCGTCCTGCTAGCCTACCGGGAGGCTCAGCCATCACAGGTCGTATCTACCTTCTTCCAGAGACTGCCCTGGTCACTTGCCGTGACCTCCTGCCTACTCATCCAGAGACTGCCCCGGTCACTTGCCGTGACCTCCTGCCCGCTCATCCAGAGACTGCCCCGGTCACTTGCCGTGACCTCCTGCCCACTCATCCAGAGACTGCCCCGGTCACTTACGGTGACCTCCTGCCCACTCATCCAGAGACTGCCCCAGTCACTTGCCGTGACCTCCTGCCTACTCATCCAGAGACTGCCTCGGTCACTTGCTGTGACCTCCTGCCCGCTCATCCAGAGACTTCCCCGGTCACTTGCCGTGACCTCCTGCCCGTTCATCCAGAGACTACCCCGGTTATCTGCTGTGACTACCTGCCCGTCCACTCTGGTCGCCACCCGCTCCCTTACAAGGACTGCCCCTTTGTATAGTAGCTCAGAGGTTCCGCCTCCCAGACCCGTTACACAGATGCACCACCATCAGTACCAGCAGGCCTTCCCCGCCCACGTCCAAGGCCTCTTCCACTATACTTCCTCATGTTTGGGAAAATGTACCCAAAATACCAGCAGATATATGGTACTGTATAACAAGCGTACAGCTGTATACGCTGAAGGTGAAAATTCTAAATCTCCGTCTATATTTCAAGTGTAACACACAGACACTCACAGGCTCAGTATAGATTAGATCAGAATATAAAAAGCAGAAAAAGGGTACTGTATCAGAAGATACCAGGTGTATATTGTGTTGGTGTAATTTTAAATCTCCGTATAAATTTCCGGAGTAACACACAGACGCTCACAGGCTCAGTATGGATTAGACCACAATAAAAAAAAGCAGAAAAAGGGTACTGTATCACCAGAGTACAGCTGTATACAGTGCTGGGGTAATTTCAAATCTCCATATATATTTCAGGAGTAACACACAGACGCTCACAGGCTCAGTATGGATTAGACCAGAATATAAAAAGCAGAAAAATGGTAATGTATCAGAAGCGTACAGCTTTAAACAGTCTAGGGATAATTGTAAATCACCGTATATATTTCTAGAGTCAGACACAGACTCTCACAGGCTCAGTAAGGATTACACCAGAATATAAAAAGCAGAAAAAGGGTACTGTATCAGAAACGCACAGCTGTATACAGTGTTGGGGTAATTTCAAATCTCCGTATATATTTCCAGAGTCAGACACAGACTCTCACAGGCTCAGTATGGAATGCACCAGAATATTAAAAAAAACAGAAAAAGGGTAATGTATCAGAAGCGTACAGCTGTATACAGTCTAGGGATAATTGTAAATCACCGTATATATTTCCAGAGTCAGACACAGACTCTCACAGGCTCAGTAAGGATTACACCAGAATATAAAAAGCAGAAAAATGGTACTGTATCAGAAGCGTATAGCTGTATACAGTGTTGGGGTAATTTCAAATCTCCGTATATATTTCAAGAGTCAGACTCTCACAGGCTCAGTATGGAATGCACCAGAATATAAAAAACAGAAAAAGGGTAATGTATCAGAAGCGTAAAGCTGTATACAGTGTTGGGGTAATTTTAAATCTCCGTATATATTTCCGGAGTAACACAGAGACTCTCACAGGCTCAGTATGGATTAGACAAGAATATAAAAAGCTGAAAAAGGGTACTGTATCACCAGATACCAGGTGTATATAGTATAGTGAAAAAATTGTAAATCTCCGTATATATTTCAGGAGTCAGACACAGACGCTCTCAGTCTCAGTATGGATTAGACAAGAATATAAAAAGCTGAAAAAGGATTACTGTATCACAAGCGTACAGCTATATACAGTCTAGGGGTAATTGTAAATCTCCGTATATATTTCAGGAGTAACACACAGACGCTCACAGGCTCAGTATAGATTAGACAAGAATATAAAAAGCTGAAAAAGGGTACTGTATCACCAGATACCAGGTGTATATAGTATAGTGAAAAAATTGTAAATCTCTGTATATATTTCCGGAGTCACACACAGATAGTCAGCATGTATTTGTCCGTGATACCAGCCGGTACACGGTACTGTGTGAGGAGCGTACAGCTCTACACGGTGTGGGAAAAAATGAACGCTCTGTAACTGTGCAGAAAAAAAGAATAAAAGTATTAGTGCTGTGTAAAAAGCAGTCTGCACAGCAGTGTACACACAGCAGTACCGCATAGCCGACTTCACGCTATAGTCGGGTTTCACTCGGCGAAACCCGACTTTGGCGAAAGTCGGTGATTTTTTAATCTGACCGACCTGTTTCACTCAAATCTAGTCACAACCATTGTGGAGAGCTTAGTCTTTTATTGCCTGTTGTCGTATTTTAAAATTCACGGCATCTTCAACTGCAACACCCTCAGCAGATCATACTTTTTCTTTTCTTTTCGCATCTTGGTTTCCTATGGACTACAGCTGACAGAATAAGCTTGATTAATCACATATTCTGACCTCTGATTGTCATGGTGTAACAGAAATCTTAATACATTTGACTATGCAACGTTTTTACACTGTTTACTCGTCCAGTTTTTAATAATAATATAATAATAATCTTTATTTATATAGCGCCAACATATTCCGCAGCGCTTTACAGTTTAACAGTTTCAAAACATAAGTCATAAGTAACAACGTTAACAATACAATAATTAAGGCAAAATAAGCCGACCCTGCTCGTGAGAGCTTACAATCTACAGTTTTTGTACTCTTTTGCCCATTAGAGTTTTGTGTTTCTGATTCCCTTAAAAAGTAAACATTCGCAGATTGGTGGCCCGCTGTAACAGCCCTTCAGTGTTGTGCATTTAAAAACACCAGTATTATATTCAGCTGCAATGTCTTCACTGTACATTGCCTTTTCATAAGAACAATTCTAAACATTCTCCTTGAACCTCTTTTATCAATAACTTATTAACATTCACAGGATGCCTTTTTGATGATTGTTTTCTGTGATCACACTACGCTTGGTATAGTATCAACATTAAGTACAAAAGAAAAAACACAAATCAGTTTTTAAAAAGTGCTGTCACTGACTAGAAACTGTGGGCACCTACCCAATCCCTCAAACTAGGGGCGCCCTAGTCTATCACTGTCCAGCGGATTACTCCTAAAGGTGGAGATGCCTGGGTCACGTGCCTTGCTATGCTCCTATATTAACCCTTCTCTGTTCCTTCCCCCACCCAGGGAGGTGTAAGGTTGAAATGTGTAAGATAACACTAACCAGACAAACAAGGTGAAGACAGATAAGTGTAAATTAAAACTACAATCATACAAAATATACTCACCAAACAACAGAGTGGAAAACAGCAGAGGTATAGGAAGGTGAAACCAAATAGGAGAGGATGAGGATAAACACACAAACAAACTCCATGCAACACTCTCCTGGACAACTCTCCAAATACCTACTCCAATCACTAACTTCACATCCAACTCCTAACCAGGCAGTAAGAACTATCACTGGCAAAGCCCAAGTACCAGTGGTGAGCATATATAGCAGAGGGGAGTGGCCAACATTGAACAGCTGAGAATTCAGGTTGTAGAGCTTCAGGATATCAGCTGAACTGATTAACTCTTGTACTGTCAGCAAGGACAAAACCTTCACTGTTTAATAAGATGGTGAAGCAGTTATAATCAGTGCATGAGGTTGTGAAACCAGACATCGCGATCTTCTGGCACCTCTCTGTAGTGGTATCTCCGTGACAACTCCCCCCAGCTAATCTATCCCCAATGGCCATGAATTTGATCAGTTTGCTCAATTTTCAAATTCTAAATTAAATACATACTTACACTGATCTATGGAAACATACTCACTTGAAGTTATCTTGCATCCTGGGGCACATGTCTAATTTCCATACATGAAAAACATTTTGTGTTGGGCCACAACACCTAGTTTGTTGTAGACTTTCCAATCCATCTCAAAGGTGTCCCTTGGGTCAAAGCATGAGCTCTTTGAAGACTATTCAGATTGTTCTACCAGAAATTCAAAAGGGATCAATAATGATTTCACCAAGGTTCCCTTAGTTTTAATGGCAAGGATGATGCTGTGCTATCATTACTGTCAATTGTAACAGAATTGCTGAAGGAATGTCCAAGCAGAGCCCATAACTGCTCTATGAACATACCATACAGGCTGCCATATACATTAACTTAAAATTTACCAAACTTGCCTTTTCCTATGTTTTGCCAACAGCTAGCAAAACTATCTAACTGTGGAGCAAATGTATAAAAGAGGCAGATGACACAGGTAGGATGCTTTTGTTTGCTCATCTAGCCAAGAGTAAACTATAAGTCCATGAGCAGTCAGGCAGATTCTGGATTGTACATACAGAGGAACCAAACACTAGTTCTGCCCTGTCTAGTGACACCTCCTAATAGAAGTCATTATTAGCTTTTGAACTACATTACAAGGTGGAGATCGGGTCAGATAGGACTATGCTTGATACAGCTTCACACTAATTCATGTAGAATGTCCTTGAATATAATTTTCGTTAGTTACATGGTTCAGTGAAGTACAGGAACAGGCAACCATAATGTTGAATGTATAAGAAAATACAAAAGAGCAACCTAACGACAAAGGTTATTATTGTGTTACGATAGTCTCCACTTTTGGCGTTACAAAACCTCAAATACAGACAAGAGGGATGTATTACATGTAATCAATGGACTGGGTTCAGACTGTTATTTCTTCATCACTTAGAGATGAGCAGAAGGAAAGTTCATATGGTTTAAACAGAGCATGGGATCTCTATGGTTTGACTGGCTTCACAAATACCAGTTGTCATAGCAACTAAAAGAAAAACCTAAAAGAAGAATTTTCTTTTGTGTAATGCCCTTGACCTATGTGTCACATATATCTACAATTATCATTTTAGCATGCCAAACATAATACAGGACGATCTGTCCTCCATAGCATTTGTAACAAGGAGTTAAAGGGGAAATTTATAGGATTAAGACAAGATACTGTCCCGTTAGAACATAAATTTCACTTGACACAAATGTTAATGGAGTTGAGCGAAACAGGTCAGTCAGATTCATAAGTCGCCGACTTTCGCAAAAGTCGGGTTTAGTTGGCCGAAACACGACCATAGCGTGAAGTCAGCCATGCGTCGGCAAAACGAGCGCCAAAGTCGGTTTTCCCAGAATGCTTTCAGGCGCCTTTTTCAGCCATTGAGCAAGGACGTACACTGTGGGCGGCAAGATGACATGTGCAGCGTCCACCACCATCTTAGAGAAGGGCATTGCAGTGATTGGCTTGCTTTGGGGGGCATCATAGTGTCTATAAAAGCCCTGCCCGCCGACCTCCATTTTACTTCTGCCGATCTTAACAGTAGGGAGAGGTTGCTGATGCTGTTTATCAGTAGGGAGGGAGTTAGGGCTGGAAAGAGAAGTTCTTATGTGCTTGTGCTGATAGCAATTGTGCTGTACAGTTAGTGTGCAGTGACAGGGGAGGATTTTCCTGTGTGCAGCAGCGCTGGTTATTAGGCTGCCTGATAGCTGTATTGCTGTGTGTACACTGCTGTGCAGACTGCTTTTTACACAGCACTAATACTTTTATTCTTTTTTTCTGCACAGTTACCGACCGCTCATTTTTTCCCACACCGTATAGAGCTGTATGCTCCTCACACACTACCGTGTACCGGCTAGTATCACAGACAAATACATGCTGACTATCTGTGTGTGACTCCGGAAATATATACGGAGATTTAAATTTTCCCCTACACCGTATACAGCTGTCCGCTTCTGATACAGTACCGTATATCTGCTCTTTGTTTTACGGTCAAATCCATACTGAGTGAGCGTCTGTGTGTGACTCAGGAAATATATACGGAGATTTAAATTTTCCCCTACACCGTATACAGCTGTCCGCTTCTGATACAGTACAGTATATCTGCTTTTTGTATTATGGTCAAATCCATACTGAGTGAGCGTCTGTGTCTGACTCCGGAAATATATACGGAGATTTAAATTTTCCCCTACACCGTATACAGCTGTCCGCTTCTGATACAGTACCATATATCTGCTTTTGTATTATGGTCAAATCCATACTGAGTGAGCGTCTGTGTGTGACTCGGAAATATATACGGAGATTTAAATTTTCCCTACACCGTATATAGCTGTCCACTTCTGATACAGTACCGTATATCTGCTTTTTGTATTACAGTCAAATCCGTACTGAGTGAGCGTCTGTGTGTGATTCCGGAAATATATACGGAGATTTGGTTTTTCCCTACACCGATACAGCTGTCCTTCTGATACAGTACCGTTTTTCTGCTTTTTGTATTACAGTCAAATCCATACTGAGTGAGCGTCTGTGTCTGACTCCGGAAATATATACGGAGATTTAAATTTTCCCCTACACCGTATACAGCTGTCCACTTCTGATACAGTACCGTATATATGCTTTTTGTATTACAGTCAAATCCATACTGAGTGAGCGTCTGTGTCTGACTCCGGAAATATATACGGAGATTTAAATTTTCCTCTACACCGTATACAGCTGTACGCTCCTCATAAAGTACCATATATCTGCTGGCATTTTTGGTACATTTTCCCAAACATGAAGAAATATGGTGGAAGCGGCCGCAGACCTGGGCGGGGGGGGGGTGGCCAACTGGTACTGATGGTGGTGCCAAAAGCACAATAGCACCTAAGGCAGGAGGTGATGAGCCTGCGTAATCTTCTGGCTCCAGAAGGCCTGGAATGCTTCCTTTCCTGGGAGTAGGTAAACCGATTTTAAAGCTGGAGCATCAGGAACAGGTTTTGTCTTACATTGCCGAAACAGCCTCCAGCTCTATCGCCTCCTCTTCTGAAGGTTCAAAAACTGCAAGCACTGAGTCATCAGTGCAGGCTCCTGGTCAGGAACAACACCTTTTCTTGTGTCCTTCACCCCCACAAAAGTGAAGGATGCGGCAGGCCACACTTCAGATTACTCCATGGAGCTCTTTTCACATACCATGCCTAACTTATCAAGTCAAATCCTGAATTCCCCAGTCCAAGATGAATATGACATGGAGTGCAGTGATGCACAGCCACAGCTATATGATTCTGCTGGTACATTCACCCAGAGCACAACATTTCCTTCGCAGTCTACTGAGCAAGAATCTGACCCTGATGAAACTCAGGTGCCCCTTCCCGCATACTATACTACCTTACACGGTGACACAGAGGAAGGTGCAGATGAAATTGAAGAGGAGGTGATGGATAACTCAGTTGTTGATCCGGATTGGCATCCATTGGCGGAAGAGGGTGCCGCTGACAAGAGCTCAGAAGAGGAGGAGGGTCCGCAGCAGGCATCGACATCGCAGCTGCGGTTATCTGGCAGGCCTGTAGCAGTCCATAAAGTGTTAAAAAAACAAAAAAAGGTGCAGGACAGTTTGGCCAGACGGTCAAATTAGCACAGCGTGCAAGCCCTGAAAATTTATCTCATAGTAGGAAGAGTGCAGTGTGGCACTTTTATGACCAAAATCTTATTGATGAGGCAAAGGTTATCTGTAAGAAGTGCGGAAGGACCTTTAGCCGAGAAAAAATCTCCGAAATTTGAATACCAGTTGCATGCTTAGACATGTAAACACCATGCACTTGCAAGCATGGACGGACTACAAAACCTCACTGGATTTGAACGCCTATATTGCCAAACTGATCTCATTAGAGATGATGCCCTTCCGATTGGTTGAAAGCGCAACGTTCCGAGAGCTCATGGCCTACGCTGTCCCACACTATGACCTACCCAGGCTGCACTTCTTTTCTAGAAAAGTCATCCCTCCCCTCCACCTGCATGTGAAAGACCGCATTGTCCATGCACTCAAACAATCAGTGAGTGGAAAGGTGCACCTCACAACAGATGCATGGGCCAGTAGGCATGGCCAGGGCCATTACGTGCCCATCACTGAGCAATGGGTTAATGTGGTGGATGCAGAGTCCGCAAGGTACAGCAGCAGTGGGACAGTGCTGCCTAGCCCACGGTATAGGCAACAGTTGACTGTAGGCGTTCGACCTCCTCCTCCTCCTCCTCCAGAAGCAAAAGCTTCGTCGACAGAGCGCAGTCGCACGAGCACTCCATCTGCAGCTGCCAGTGTTGCACACGAGGTGTCCCACTATCGAACAGCTAGTGGTAAGCGTCAGCAGGCTGTTTTAAAGATGATATCTTTGGGCGACAACATACACACTGCGGAGGTACTGGCCGACTACTTGCAGCGAGAAACTGAGTCATGACTGGGCAGTCTACATCTTGAGCCAGGCAAGGTAGTCAGTGATAACAGACGCAATTTTGTGGCAGCCATAGCCCTGGCACAACTCAGACACATACCTTGCCTGGCTCACACCTTGAACCTGGTGGTGCAGTGCTTCCTAAATAATTATCCAGAGTTACCAGCCCTGCTCCATAAGGTGCGAAGACTGTGCTCACACATACGCCGCTCGCCCATAGATTCCAGTCGTATGCAGAGGCTGCAGCGATCGCTCCACCTCCCTAAGCACCGCCTAATCATAGACGTTGCAACAAGGTGGAACTCCACCATGCACATGGTTGAGATGCTGTGCGAACAGAGGCAGGCTGTAATGCATTTGTGGGAGGATACACGAGCAGGCAGTTTGAGGGCAGATATAGAATTGTCGGGTGTGCAGTGGTCAAAGCTGAAAGACCTCTGTAAAGTCCTTCTGTGTTTTGAGGAATGCACACGGCTGGTAAGCGCAGACAACGCCATCATAAGCATGAGCATCCCACTTATGCGTCTGCTCATGCAAACTTTGACGCACATTAAGGATCAGGCGTCTGCAGCGGAAGAGGAGGAGGAGGGAAGCCTTGATGACAGTCAGGCATTGTCTGCTCAGGGAACTGTCCTGGACGAGGTGGAGGAAGAAAAGGAAGAGGAGGAGGATGAGGGGGGTGATTTTTTTGGGGAGGAGGATGCTTCTCAGGGGACAAGAGAAAATGTTGGCTTGCCAAGTCTGGTACAGGGTTTGTGCGTGACTGGAGGGATGTGGATTTGGCAGAAAGTGCTCCTCCACCCACCACTGGCAGTGCATCATTGACACCTGGAACATTGGCCCACATGTGTAATTATGTCTTGCTGATCCTAAAAAGGGACCCCCGCATTGCCAAAATTATGAAGGATGACGACTACTGGTTGGCCAGCATCCTCGATCCACGCTATAAAGGCAAATTACAGAACATCATGCCACAGGAAAACCTAGAGCTAATATTGGCGAACAAACAAGCAACTCTGATAAACCGTTTGTTAGAGGCATTCCCAGCACACAGCAGCGGTGCAGGTTCTACCACGAGCCGTACTGGGCAACATGGAAGAGGTGTTCGTGGTGCACACAGCCGAAGTGGCGTTGGAGACAGGGGTTTCATGACCATGTTGTGGACTGATTTCTCGAGTAACGCTTACATGACTGGTAATACTGAATCGATTGCAACAGACAGGAGACAGCAGTTGTCAACTATGGTTCCAAATTACCTCTCCTCCCCTATTGATGTTCTCCCTCACAGTTCATTCCCCTTTGACTACTGGGCCTGTAAACTGGACACCTGGCCTGAATTGGCACAATATGCCTTACAGGAGCTCGCTTGCCCTGCTGGTAGTGTGCTATCAGAAACAGTCTTCAGTGCTGCTGGATCAATCTTGACAGAAAGAAGGACCCGGCTGTCGACCCAAAATGTTGGTGATCTCACCTTCATTAAAATGAACCATGCCTGGGTTTCAAAAGATTTTGTACCACCTTCCCTGATGACACATAGGTTGCCAGCAAAATGGTTCGCTTTGTCCTCCTCTCTCTCCGACTTCTCCAATTCCTTCATTTGCAGCTGCTGAACGTCCAGCCTACACCTCAACATATGCCAGTTTTTCCACCTCCCTAACTGGGCTGTACCCACCCCAGGGCCGGCGTCAGCACTTGTCGCACCCGGGCAAGTGCCGGGGCCCTGAGCAGGTGGGGGGGGCCCACTCGCCGTCAGAGACACCGGCGTACTATGAGGGGCCCTGTGCCAGTTCTGGCGCCCACGAGTGTGCCCCCCTACTTGCTCAGGGCCCCAGCAGTTGCAATACTTACCTCTCCCTGCTCCACCGCTGTGATGTATTCCGCGTTTCCTGACAGTGACATTCAGGTCAGAGAGCGCAATGACGTCACGTCTGTGCACCCGCTGCCTGAACAGTCACAGTGCAGAGAGCTGGAAGATGGAAACGCTGAGGAGTCCAGAGTAGAGCAGTGCCCAGCGAGGAGAGTTATTTCATTTTTTTTAATGTTTGGAGCAATATATGGGGAGCATTATACACTGGAGAATTATATATGGGGCCCATCATACACTTGAGCATCATAGATAGGGCCCATTATACACTGGAGCATTATATATGGGGCCCATCATACACTGAAGCATTATAAATGGGGCCCATCATACACTGGAGAATCATATACGGAGCCCATTATACACTGGAGAATCATATGGGGCCCATTATATATGGAGCATTATATAGGCCCATCATACACTGGAGCATCATCCATGGGGCCCATCATATACTGGAGCATCATATGGGGCCCATTATATATGGCGCATCACATAGGGCACATTATATATGGAGCATAACATGGAGCCCATTATATATGGAGCATTATATATGGGGACCATTATATTTGGAGCATTATATGGGGCTCATCATACACTGGAGCATCATATATTGGGTCCAACATATACTAGAGCATCATATGGGGTTCACTATTTATGGGGCATCACATAGGGCCCTTTATATATGGTGCATCATATGGAGCACATATGGGGCCTATTCTGTATGGAGCATTATATGGAGCCCATTCTGTATGGAGCAATATGTGAGGCCCATCGTATACTGTGTGGAGCTTTATATGCGACTCATTATACTGTATGGAGCAATATGTGGGGATCATTATACTCTATGGGGACCGTCCTATACTGTATGGCACATTATATGGGGACCACCATATACTGGAGCATTATATGGAGCACATCATACACTATATGGAACATTATATGGGACCAATTATGTATGGAGCAATATATGGGGCTCATTATTCTGTATGGCGGACTATGTGGTGCCCATAATACTGTATGGAGGAATATACTGTCCGGTTTTTGAGCTATTGTAGAATTTACAATAGATATCAGTCATGTAATGTAAGAAGTGAAGTATTTGGCATTGGACTATACCTATATTTCTCTGCCATATCGGAGCATCATGAATTGTGGTATATGTTAAAGGGGCCCATTGAGACTCTTTCGCCCGGGGCCTACGAAAACCTGGAGCCAGCCCTGCCCCCACCACAACTTTAGCCAAATAACCCCCAGTTTTCAATGCATTACTATTATTATAAAGTAAATAAAGGTTGACAAGCTTAAGTAATAAGAATTGATGTCGTTGGCATTGAAATGGGCACTGTAGGTGTGTTTACTGTCCTCCACTCACTGGCGACTGTTATTCCACATTGACTTGCATTGGGGTCGAGTTTCGTTTTTTGTCGAAACTACGACTTTTGCCGCTTGTTAGTCGGCCGATCTCGTTTTACTCGACTTTTGGTAAAGTCGGATTTTCCGAAACCCGACTCGACCCTCCCGGAGGAAAAGTCACTCACCTCTAGCTGTTAACACAAATTAAGTATATTTCCCCTGACAATGTTATTTGGACCTGCTAAAATAGGCTGGAGCATCTTCTCAAAAAAATTACGCTCCATTTTAATTTGAGGGTAACAAAAAATTGGCAGTTTACGAGGGTTGAAACTCTAATAGTGAGTACATTGCTGTAGACGTGCCATGAAATGGAACATAATAGGCAGTAAGAATGTCTATTGCTGCCTGAAGCAGCCAAAGTTCCACTTTTATTTTACCAGAGCTCAATAATATATGAAAGCTGAGCTCTGATTTGTTGCTCTGGGCAAGAAAAGACATTGAGGAAGCATTGGGACATAATGTTCATGTGTTCAATCAGGAGGACATGCATAATCTGCACTTGATCTGATACCGCTCGATCCAATTTTTAAAACTGTCTAAAAAAAACTATTTATTTGTTGTCCACAACAACCAATCATAGCACGGATTTGATTTCATATTCTGCTCTTGCAAAATGAAAGCTTTGTTATGATTGGTTGCTACGGGCTGCAAGACATTTTTTCACTAATACAGTTTTCACAAATCAGCCCACTGGTTCTCTATATTAGGCATCCAAATGGAAACTTACAGTTGAAAGAGCATTTTTATCTAAATCAAATCAACAGCGAGAGGTGGCCATACACCTTAGATAACTGTTTGCCAGCCACTTGTTTGGCGTAAATTGAAGTTTGTGGGCCCCAACACAAAATCATCAAAATGGTTCCCAACTATTGCTGGTCTTTGGCAATGACTATCTTTTCATATGGGCCAAAGGGACCTTTGGACCCCCTACGCTGCAGGGCCCAGGTGCAATTGCAACCCCTTCACATTATAGTTATGCCCCTGTTCATAGTCATTCTTTATGACCTCCCATATCCATGCATACATGCAGGGTTAGACCGGCCCACTAGAGAACTGGAGAATCCTCTGGTGGGCCAGCTTTGCAGCTGCTATGGGGCTCTTGAGTGGGGGAGATAGGTGGGCCATCAGAATTAAATCCTCTGGTGAGACCAGTGTTCTTCAATCTGACACTGCATACATGTGTTTCATTAGGGAGTGAGGAGTAAGCTGCAGTCAGACCCCACTGGCAACAGCTGCTTTACCATGATAAATAAAGAATTGGACTTGCTGAAATGTCCAATCCTTTGGTATCCCAGTGTCTGCCGTTGGAGAACATGATGGAACAACCACCAGCACATAAAATGGTTGGCTGGTTAAGCCAAAAGCAACCAGCTTGCCTAATGTTCATCTAATTTGTACACAGCATACCTACGTTATGGCAAAGAAATAAAATAACTCATATTAGTAAACTGTATACCAAAGTACCAAAGACAAAGCAACTTTACAATTATTGTAAATCAGTGTAAGCATAACAGATGAATAGTAAGATAACAGATATTGAATTTTATTTTGAATTCTACCCCTACTACTTCAGCATAGAGCAAAGGTTTTATACATTTTTTTAGGGAAGATATTTTTCTCTAGTGCTCACTTTTGCACACAGTTGACCAATCACTATTAAAAAGACTGGTGGAAGGGAATTGACAAACATGACTAAAAAATGGCAGAGAGAACTAGTATATATTTATGCACTTAAATATATATTTAGGCACTTAACGGAGAGAAGACTTACTGTAAGCAATTTTCTTGTGCAGCAGTAAATTCACTGTAACTCTTCAGAGCCATTTTGAACTGATCCATATAGACTCCATTTACTGAGAGCTTTCTCTGGGCCACAAGGGTCTCCTACAGAGCATATTTCAAAAATAGTTCACAACTTACATATGCATTCATTCATGGCTATATGACAAAGTCATGTTTACAAACTGCTACCTGAATTAACTTGATTTTCTTCCATACACTTCAAATCACTTAAAGAGATATTCCATTTTCAAGATCTCTACTTGTAGAAATTAATCAGAACCTTCATTGCTTACTCCCAGGGAATACAATTCTGTCACTGGTACTTACTCTACAATGTAACCCCTATGAGCCTATTACATAACCAAGACAGATTTATATCCACTAAAAGCAATCCAACTATCTTCTTATGGAACAATAACAAGTAGGGATCTTGGAAACTGTAAGACATGAGATAAAAATTATATTATAATATTGTATAACTTTTCATTATAATAATAACCCATCATTGTACAAAGTGGGATATACCTTTAAGACTATTATATATAAGAATGTTAATATTTCCTTTAACCACAGTTGGATTATTTAGTCGTCAGTTCAGCAGATGTCACTTATTTCTCATTACTTTAATAAGACAACTTACCATCTGTGTCGTACTAGAAGTCATATCTTCCTGCACAGGATGTAGCCGCGGACTCTGCTTGTGAGAACAAAGCTATAAGAATTATGTCTAATAAATTATATCTATTGGAGATAAAATGGAGAAAACTCGATATAATGAGTCACTAATTCCACTAAATACCTGTAGATTTTCGAAAAGCACGTCTAGCTGAAGTTTGGTGCACACGTGCTGGTGGTCTTCTTGATCTTAAGCCGGGTTCAGATGCCCGTATTTTGGCCAGTCTGCTATGCGTGTACTCAATGGATAACACATTGATCCAATAAGGACCGGTGTGCCTGTCTAGACCATCGACTTTCACATGTGTAACGGGGGCCAGGGCAGTAGTCGTGGCTCTCAATGGGTGCTTTGTCACACCCTGGCCTCCACCACATAAATACATTGTCTCTGTTGTAGTATGCCTATTAGTCCGCTCCCCTGTCCCTCAGGGTCCTCTCTGGTCTGCCAGGGCTTATTCCCTTTCATCTGCACACAACGACAGGCAGAGTCTGGATCCATTTTAAATAAATCAACTTTACTCAGTTCTTTACGCAGCTCGTACAGTTCAGTCACAGGTAAAGCACAAGATTATTCACAAAGTATAGCATTTCTTTTCCTTGTGCTGTCCCTCACTCCTTCAGGAATATCGCAGGGTCGTACCATCGCCTTCGTACCGCAATGCTCTGTCTGACCAGCTTAACTCACTTCAGGAGTCCCCTGTCCTTTTCGCCCCGGACATTTGGAGTTGATCCCATGTAATTAGCTGCCACCATGTTGATGCTGCCCTGTATTCCTCCTCCTCGGGGTGACCTTTAGCTCCTACGCCCTGGACGAGCTGGGCTCTTCAACTTCAACATTGCGGGGCACAACTGCCCTGTCTGAGCTCCCTGGCCCTACTGACTAAAACCCAGGAAGCTCACTAACTTACTCCCAGTTGGCCCCTCCTAACTAACTTAACCCTATTGGCCTAACATTGATATTTTACTCTATTCTATTGTGCCCCCTCTAGTGGGCTAATCTAAATCCTACAACTAGCAACATCCTATACTTTCCCTACATTGATACAATACAAGGATAAACAGCATAGCAATATTATAATACACATAACATACAGTATATCGACATACACAATATAGCAGCATTATAAGACATATTCATTAAAAGTACCAGCTTCTCAGGGACGTAGAAACACTGGCAAGGGAAGTGGGGCACAAACTAGTCCTTGTACACCCCTTACACATCGAAGCTTGAACAAGTCAAATTTGTGCATGACAATAGGAGGCAGCTCCTGAGCTAGTCTGCTTAACTGTACAATCTGTGTAAGGATGAAGACCGGGCTGCGGGTACCTGCACTGAGCCAGATCCGGAACTGTTGGGGCTGCGTACCATGTTGCCCGGGGATAAGTACTAGGGGACTGGACAAACCACATGACCCGGGAAGATGGGGGCGTGCTCACAGGAAACTCAGAGCAGAAAGCGCGTGAAGCAGCAGGTAGTTTCCCTCAGTCAGGGAGAGTGCAGGACATTGTGCAGTGTGCTCTGCGCCCCAAGCAGCAGGCCACGACGCACTGCGGCTGAGATCTCCTGGGCGCTCTAGCCGAACAGTGAGTGCGGGAAGCGCCGTGCGCTTAGCTAAGCAAAGGACCGCGCGTGTGCAGAGAAGCGTGGGCCGGTTACAGGACACAGAAGTACGGTCCCCCTTGCCGGCTGGCACACATCAACCCGCGTTTAGTACAGAGACTTCTGCAGCTTTCCCTGCTTTGCTTGCGCGAGCTTATAGACTAGGAGCTCAGCGGGTAGTACCAGAGACCGCCTGCTGCCGCCAGAAGATGGATCACTAATGTGGCGCCCCTGAGGGTCCAGTCGCCAGAGAGGTACTGCACCTTACCAAAGGTGTGGTATCCCATCTTTCAGGTAAGATGGAGACACTTAACCTGGCTCTGACACAACACTGCATCCATCACACACACTAGCAGCAGTTCCTCTCGCATGCCTGCTGGCTAGGAAAGGGTGTCAGATGGTGGGTGGAGCTTGTGGGTTAGAGCAGGAAAATAGAGGGAAGAAAAGAGAGTCTTCCCAAAGGGGAAGAAGGGGAAAGACGTGCATAGGCAACCTTACCATAGGGGAAGGAGGGAAGAGATAGAACCGTGCAGCAGGCTACTAGTCTGGAGGAGCTGCTGACAGACAGAAAGACAGAAAAAAAGCTCCCTGGAGGGGAAAGGAATTTCTCAGAGGCACGGCTGAGCAGAAGGCTACCCGTGGGGCTCGTTCCAGGCTGACGGATGTCAGCTGGGAGAATCCAGGTCGCAGAAGGGTCTCGGCCCCTAGCCTAGTGGAGTGTACAACAGGACTCAGCTAGCAAGCCAACAGCTGTGGCAACTTTAGGGATCACAGCCAACAACCACAATTATCTTCTCCGGGAAGGCAGCTATATAGAATCAAGGAAAAAACACCTGGGTCACGTTGTCCAACAGGATTTGCAGCTGCTGGACTGGGACACTGTTTGTGAGGTGCTGGGAAGGAAGAGGAGTAGGAATCAGCACAGTGAGATGGCCAGAAAAGGCATATACTGACAGGGAGCTCTGGACAGGTGTTCTCCATCTACCTGAAAGTTGGCTGGATTCCTTACCTGGAGGACTGGCAACAAGCGGGCACCTGCATGCACCAGAACTGTGAGTAAATCTTAGGAAACTGCATCTGACTGTGTCCTCTCAAGTTCTTCCTGCGGCACTCACTCAGCACTGCTACATCTACCGACACCATTATCCTCTACATCATACTTCTGCCCTGGGACAACAAGCTCTGCCTGTGAAGAGCTATTCCAACTCTGCTGATTCACACCAACAGTCCCAGAGGTCCTGCACTGCAGCGCTGGTCACTTCTGACCAGAAACCACAGGTGGCGTCACGAACACTTCAATACAAACTCTTTATCATCTCCTGTAAATATTCCCCTTTTATTGGACGCCCAGGGCCACGGACCGGGTCACTGCTGCCGTGACACATCCCTTTAAGACACCGGCCTGGTACCGAGTAACCCCACCTTGGACCCCATCGGATGATACTATACCGGCCGTTGCCGGTACTACAACCCCCATCGGACTGTGGACTTTGGACATCAGCAGGAGCTATGATTAGTGTTGTTTGAAACTTAGACTGTTGCACTCCTTCAGCTTATTTCATTTATTCCCTGTTGTCTGATTAACTTTTTGTTTCTCTGCTGACTAACTCCCTGTAAGGAGATTACTTTAACCCTTTATTGTTAAAAATAAATAATACTGTTATACCATAATGCTCTGCAATCCCAGCGTACTTCATCTCAGCACCTGCTTACAGCTGCACATAGACTAGTTCACACATTCGGGTGTTACCATCCGAGAGAAAACAACCAATTTTTTTTGTCAGGTGTTATCCTAGTTGCTTCTAAGTTGCTTCAGGTTTTTTTTTGCTATCCCTTTTGCTTCAGTGAAGCGGGTAGACTGCATGCTTCTTATCAATTAACTCTTAACATAAAATAAGTTAAAAACTGCTGAAACTAAGATGGAACTCTGAAGTACAAAGTATTTCTTTTTGGTTTCATCCTTGTCTCACAGATCCCCATACATTTTTATGGCTGAGTCTGATCACCAAAATGGAAACGCGGAAAGGAGACACAAACCCGTTTTTTAAACTGATGTGTATGCATCAATGAAACTCTACGGGTCAGTGTGCTATCCGAGAAAAAAAAAAAAACTTGTTACATGAATGTGTGAATGTAGCGTAATGCCATGTACACACATCTGAATTTGGTCAGTATTTTACATCAATATTTATAAGCCAAAATCAGGAGTGCAACAATTAGAAAAGGTATAATGGAACCATGTGCACCACTAGTCATGTGAAATACTGGCCAAACTACGCTGTGAACTTATCCTAAGAACAGGGGCAGACAGCGGTAGATCCTCTCCTCTGAGAGAATTGGACCGATTATGCAAATGACACTGTGATCAAACTCTGATCATTGTGAACATAGTGTGATCCGATTCTCTCGGACGAGGAGAAGATGAAGAAAAAAATGTCCCTATTTTCTCCATTCTGTCGGTCCATGGAAATTAAACTGCGCGGATGACATCCAAGTGCAGAGTTATGGCTTCCATGGACTCACTGACTTCCATGGCTGAGTGCGATATGAATATTGGATCAAACTCAGGCATGCAGCAATTTTTTCCTCGGACAGTCTCTGTCTGAGAAAAAAATCGGACATCTCTATGGCCCATAGACTACCATTGGCCCGAGTGTGATCTGATGTTTTGTCGAATCGCACTTAGACTAAAAATACGCCCATCTGCACCTGCCCTCAGGTTGAGTAGAATTGATCAAAAAGGGGCTATAGATTTTATTACTGAGAGGGGAATGTTTCTGTTACAAAAAGCTATTACATATCCTATACTGAACTTCTTGATTTGCGCGCTGTTCATGCAAAAGGATCTGAAGAAAATTCTAAAAAATTGTAGCTTGGTTCTACAAGAATTTCCATGCATTCTCTAGCATGGCTTGTACAGCAAGTAGACAATGTCTTAACATCAGGATCTGCAGACAGACCACACAGGAAGATGGATTATTAACCTCCTACCAAGTGAGTAGAGTATGCAGTTAAAGGGATCATGTTTCCAAAACATTTGTTTAAATAATGTGGTAATGCTACTCACTTGTGTGCCTGGTGAGGTATCACAGGTACCATTTCTATTTATATGTCCATGCTGGTTTATTGGTGCTTCATAAAGCATGCCACAAGCAAAGGAAAATAAATTGCCTTTCAGTGCAGGCAAAATAAAGTAAACAGTTCCATCAATGGTACTTCAGAGATAGTCCAAGGTTGGATAGCATCCAGTATACCGGCTCAGCTGGAGACATCACACAGGAGGCCTTCTTCCTCCATACACACAGACCATGTGTGAAACAAACACACTCCATTTTACCATGTGAACCACATCCAGGGGTGGGGTATGTGGGTAGCCAGACCTGCCCATCTCTCAGGCTGCCCGTAAACCTGGCACAGATACCGTAACGAACCTCTTAGTACTACATGTACTAGAGCATTACTTCTGATTTACATCACAGAGGACAACCATCATACATACCTCCTATCAATTATGTATACAGTAGCCACCTTACAATAAATATAAATTGATCACCCTTTTAAGCTTGGGCTGGTTCTTGAATTAAGTGAGACTGATTGGATCCACCTTGGTACACTGATGAGGAAGGGAAGAAGATGAGTTTGGTCCTGTACCCAAGCAGGTTGATAGCTGGCATAAGATTTCTGAAGTAGGAGACCACTGGCTGTAGAATTTATCTAAGATGCCTCTTCACCAGGAATAAAGTTATTTCTACACTTTTAATAAATATGTGCCATTCATGAGTGCTCTCCTTGTTATCCTACATTCTTAATGTTTTTACTACCCAATGGGTCTGAGAAGAGACCAAAGAAACATCTCTCTGGCTTTTACTAAATACTATAAAAGAGACCTATGCACCACAGTGATTTTAGGGACTTTTTTGTTATATCATAGGGTTATCTAAAATATGCTGAAGGAAAGAGATTTGAGATTTCATTAATTTTTTAACACAATGCTTGATGTATAATGGAAACATATGTATAATAATATGAAGAAAAATATAACAGTTCCACAGAAAATTGGTGACATTGGTGTACCTAATATGAAACTGATATTATCACTTACTGTACACTCCAGCTTGTCAATGAGCTGCTCCAAGCGATTAATCTGTAGAGACCACTGAGTGTCGCCATCTGCCAGAGATAGGGACACAGATACACATAGTTAAAGAGAAGCCAACACTTGTATATAGGGACTGGAGATGACAATATACCTTTTCTCAGAAGAGCAGAATAGACATCTGAAGGTGCAACACTGAAAGACTTTTGAGTACGACGATTGCATTTACGCCCAACTCTCTTAGGCTCTATCTTTCCAACATCCTGTCTTGAATTCACAAAACAAGCAAAAATTAGACAGAACAATATATATTTAAAGAGAATTTGTTAGTAAGATAACCCTCCCCAAATCACATAAATGAGCATGCAGGTCTTTTAAATGTAAAGCAATTGACACTTTATATCTTCAATCTGTCACTACTATCTCAAATTATTGGCATTTTAATTCATATGTAAATTAGGTGCTAAGTGCTCTGGGCATGATAAAGCAATTAACAAGCCCCAAGGGTGAATCCCAAGGTGGTTTCCCCACCCAGGAAATAAATTTGATTTCCTTCTGGTGTACAATAATAAATTATACTGTGGTACCGTGTTAGCCAGAAAAATCAATATGAATACTTTTCCATCCAAAGATGACAAGAATATTCTTAGAGTGATACCTTTATTGGCTAACCAGAAAATAAAATGTTCGCAAGCTTTCAGAGCACACAGGCTCCTTCAGGCAGGATTACAAATAGCTTAATGAAAAAAAGGCACAACATTTAAGGGTTACTACAGTAAAGCCCCCGTCTCACATAGCGATCTCGCTAGCGAGATCGCTGCTGAGTCACTAGTTTTGTGACACAGCAGTGATCTCCCAGCGATATCGCTGTGTGTGACATTCAGCGATGATCAGCCCCCCTGCCGGGTATTGCTGATCGTCGCTGAAATGTCAGGACCTTTTTTTGATCGCTGGTCTCCCGCTGACAGGCACGCATCGCTGCGTGTGACAGGCGGGAGACCAGCGATCCGCTGGTAACCAAGGTACACAGAGGGTTTCCAGGCGCGGGGCTGTGCCTAGAAACCCGCTGTGTACCTTGGATACCAGCGCCCTGATGCAGGGAGCTGGTAACCAAGGTACACAGCGGGTTTCCAGGCACCGCGCAGCCCCTGGAAACCCGATGTGTACCTTGGTTACCAGCTCCCTGCATCAGGGCGCTGGTATCCAAGGTACACTGCGGGTAACTAGCGATGTTTACCCGCAGTGTCCTTGTGCTGATCGCTGCCTGAGCTGCCTGTTTGGCAGCTCAGCAGCGATAATATAGCGATACACCAGCGATCCTGATCGTTGTCGGGATCGCTGGTGCATCGCTATGTGAGACCCAGCCTTAAGACATTTGGTGGGAGGTGTGATGCCTCTTAAAGATAAGCCAAGGAAATCGAATTAGCATTTTCTTACAAATGGAGAGGCAGTGGGAATGATGTTCTTAGTTATCTGGAGTCCTTCTGGTGAAGGTGTGAACTGTGTCCATGTAGTGAGTCATAAATCCAGGTGTTAAATTCAGTCCTAGTATCTGTTAGGGGTCGAGTTCCCGCTCCTGCACAAGGGGAATCTCAAGCTATCCCCGCTGCGGTCTCCGATCCGTCTCCGGCCGCAATGGAACCAGCTCAGCAGAGACGTCGGTCCCAGCATCTCGCTCAGTCTAGTGCTGTGCAGAGGATGACTGCTGCCACTTCAGGTCCGGCCATTGTAACTAGTGCAGGTCAGCGGCAAGCAGACTCAGTTGGGACTAAGTCCTGTGCTTTCCTTTCTGAGCATGCCCAGGGTAAGATCTCTCATAGGAGATCAGGGGTCACATGCTCAGCTACTGCAGCGACTCCCATTGGTTCTCCTGGAAGGTCCTGAACCTGCTTGAGTTCTGGGGCAAGCTTCCATTGCTTCTTCCAGGAAGGTCTTGCAGTTGCTGCTGCTATAAAAGGATTGCACAGCCATGCGCTAGTGTCAATTGCATTATGTGCTTTGCGCCAATGTGTTCATGCATGCATGTGGTTAGGGCTTGGCTGAAAAAAGCCCCTAGAGTACCGGCACCTCCGGTGAGGAGATTAGTGTGAACGTGTTTAGGGCTTGGCTGAAATAAGCCCCTAGAATACCGGCTTCTCCGGTGAGGAGATTGCTTGATTGCTTTTCTGACTGCATGACCACGGACTGCTATCCGCACAGCAGTTATCTGTGTATCCCTGTGGAGTTAACAGAACACAGTACGTATCTCTGCGTCTCTACCTCAGCGACTCTGTGGTGTAACAGAGTTTGCTTATACCGCCATATAGTGCCACAGTATTCATATTTGCGACTCTGTGAAGTAACAGAGTTCGCCTATACCACCATCTTACTAGCAGCAGGCTCTACCTGCACGGTGGACCCCGGGCTGCGAACGCACCAACTATTTATATTTATCTGGTGCGTTCCGCAGACCCTAACAGTGTCAAAGTATTGAACATCCTTATAAGTTTGAATTCCCAAATTTTTCTCTCTCTGTCATCTTTAAAATTACCTTTAAGAATTATATTTAGACTTGAGAGTCCTCAGTGGTTGATACCTTTTAATGGCTAACTGAAAAGATGGTAACAAATTGCAAGCTTTCGAGACTACTCCGGTCTCTTCATCAGGCAAAGACTAAAACAAAAACTGAAGAATCACATATATATATATACACAAGAGGACACAGGTGGAAACCTTTAGAACATCATTCCCACTGCCTCTCCATTTGTAAGAAAATGCTAATTTGATTTCCTTGGCTTATCTTTAAGAGGCATCACACCTCCCACCAAATGTCTTAAGCCCCCGTCTCACACAGCGATCTCGCTAGCGAGATCGCTGCTGAGTCACTAGTTTTGTGACGCAGCAGCGATCTCCCCAGCGATATCGCTGTGTGTGACATTCAGCGACGATCAGCCCCCCTGCCGGGTATCGCTGATCGTCGCTGAATGTCCTGGACATTTTTTTGATCGCTGGTCTCCTGCTGACAGGCACGCATCGCTGCGTGTGACAGGCGGGAGACCAGCGATCCGCTGGTAACCAAGGTACACAGCGGGTTTCCAGGCGCGGGGCTGTGCCTAGAAACCCGCTGTGTACCTTGGATACCAGCGCCCTGATGCAGGGAGCTGGTAACCAAGGTACACAGCGGGTTTCCAGGCACCACGCAGCGCCTGGAAACCCGATGTGTACCTTGGTTACCAGCTCCCTGCATCAGGGCGCTGGTATCCAACGTACACTGCGGGTAACTAAGCGATGTTACCCGCAGTGTCGCTGTGCTGATCGCTGCCTGAGCTGCCTGTTTGGCAGTTCAGTAGCGATCATGTAGCGATACACCAGCGATCCTGATCGTTGTTGGGATCGCTGGTGCATCGCTATGTGAGACCCGGGCTTTAAGGCACTGCCACACTAAGCGATCGCACCAGCGATCACGACAACGACTTAACCTGGTGAGATCGCTAGTGTGATCGCTATGTGATCGCTAGTTAGATTCCAAACACAACTCATCAGCGATCTGTGATTCCAAACACATCTCATCAGCGATCTGTATAACTACCTCTGCAGTCGTTGGGAAAACCTAGTCCCACCTGCGACGCTGGTGAAGTTGTTCATAAAGGGTGTCACACTCGATTCAGGCTCACCAGCAGGACACCAACGACCAAAAAATGGCTCAGAACGTTCATCAGCGATCAACGACATCTCAGCAGGGGCCACATCGCTGCTACATGTCACACACAGCTAAGTCGCTAACGAGATCGCTACTGCGTCATAAATGGTGACGCAGTAGTGATCTCGTTAGCGAACTCGCTAGCGATCTCGCTTAGTGTGGCATACCCTTTACTGTAGTAACCCTTAAATGTTGTGCCTTTTTTCATTAAGCTATTTGTAATCCTGTCTGAAGAAGGAGCCTGTGCGCTCTGAAAGCTTGCGAACATATTATTTTCTGGTTAGCCAATAAAGGTATCACTCTAAGAATACTCTTGTCATCTTTGGACGGAAAAGTATTCACATCGATTTCCTTCTGGCAAAGCCATTCTTTTGCTAATTTGGATGCATGCTTAGGGTCCTTGTCATGCTAAAAAGTGAAATTCCTCTCCATCTTCAGCTTTTTAGCAGATGTCTGAAGATTATATTGCAAAGTTGGCTGATATTTGGAACTATTCATAATTCCCTCTGTTTTGACTAAAGCCCCAGTTCCAGCTGCCAAAAACAGCCCCAAAGCATAATGCTGCCTCCATTATGCTTCACTGAGACTATGGTGTTCTTTTGGTGACATGCAGTGTTGACTTTGTGTCAAATATACCTTTTGGAAATATGGCCAATAAGTTAAACCTCAGTCTCATCTGATCACAACACATTTTCTCACATGCTTTTAGCAGACTTGTTATAGGTTTTGTCAAAATACATCTGAGCTTGGATGATTTTCTTTGTAAGAAAATGCTTCTGTCTTGCCACCATACCCCACAGGCCAGAAATATGAAGAACATGGGAGATTGTTGTCTCTAGCAGCAGACAATCAGCAGTTTTTAGAAAATCTGCAGCTCATTTAATGTTGCTGTAGCAACTTTCAACAATTAAATCCCCTTGCAAGCTTTTTACAGACCATGGCATTTGTTCTAAAATACAACTAAGAAAATACTTCTAGAATAGCTAAATGTTATATGGGGTTAATCAGAATCACTATAAATGATGCTCTAGTCATCCTTGTATTACAAGTACAGTACAACCAGCGACATACTGGCCGCCGGGACAATGGACAATCCTCGGGTGGGCTCCGAGTCCTCAGAGGGCCCCCATGCCAAGTATAGTGGGGGCCAGCTTGAAACCGTGGTCGTTAGACTATTAATGCTAAGATGGTCACTGTGAACGTCACTGCTATGCACCACGCACTCATGTAACGGCGCATAGCAGTGATGTTTAAAGGCTGTCGGACAATCAAAGGCCGCGCGTGTCACCGTCATTCAAAATCACTACTATGCACCGGGCACTGACATCAGTGAGAGGCGCATAATAGTTATGTTAAATGGCTGCCTTTCAGCCTTTAAATGTCACTGATATGCGCCATGCACCGACATCAGCACGCGGTCTCTAATGGGTCATGTTAACGACCACACAGTTTATGAAGCCGCAAGAGGAAGCCAGAAGAGGGCAGGAAGGTAAGAAGAATTTTATTCCCACTGTGAATCAGCAGGGTAGTGGATATAGCGACCTAGGATGTGGCAGAATAGGGGCCCAGGATGGGGGGAACATAGTGGCCCAGGATGGGGAGAAGCATAGAAGTCCAGGAAGAGGGGGACACATAGAGGCCCAGGATAGGAGGGATACATAGAGGCCCAGGATGGGGTAGGATAAATAGAGGCCCAGGATGGGGGGATATGTAGGGCTTCAGGATGGGTGGGATAGAAAGGGGCCCAGGATGGGGGGGATACATAGAGGCCCAGGATGGGGGTGATACATAGAGACCCAGGATGGGAGGATACATAGAGGCCCAGGATGAGGGGGATACATAAAGGCCCAGGATGGGAGGGATACATCGAGGCCCAGGATTGAGGGGATACATAGAGAATAAAGGCACAGGATCGGGGGGGATACATAGAGGCTAAGGATAGGGGTGGATACACAGGGACCCAATTACTGTATGTGGGCCAGAATGAGGAAGTTCATTATTTATGGAACCTATTAGGGGAAATTACTGCTTGTGGAGACACAGGAGGCCGGCGGGCACCCTGGTCTGCTAGCCGAAACCGCATGAACCAGGGATCGTCCCGCCAAACGCCCGCTCTCCTATTAATGTGGGCATAATGCTACTCACAGGGTGAGGGTACAACAGTGTGGCAATGCTTTATTCAACCACAAAACAGACAGATAACACATAGAACAGTCTAAGCAAACATTTTTTACATTTTTCATGTAATTATGTTGTGCATTCTTCACTGTGGCTGTATTGAATCCTGATTTTATAGAGTTTTCTAAATAAAGACTGCTTTTTCAATAACTTTGGTGCTGGATTTACTGTTCATCTTATCATCTTATTCATCTGCATTGCCTCTATGACTGGCTACAGCATCTACAGCAAGGTTTGCTATTTTCAGGGAGTGTCGGGTGCGGGCCGCATTCTGTCTGTGATGAGATGGCAGTGTGATCCCAAGATACTGTTCGGAAAGACTTGAGCTATCTTTGTGTTACAAGGGGAACCATACTTACAATTAATATGCATGACGTTAATGTGAAGTGCTGAGGAATAGTGGCGCTATATATATGCAAGCATACTCAGTAAATTAGTCAAAAGCAGAAAAAAAAATAATCATAATTTGATTGCAGGATGAGACTACACTGGATTTGTCAGTCGTCTGCTATCATGGAGATGCATATGTCTCCATAAGAGCTGTGGACACAAAAAAAGCCCACATAGCCTTGCTTTTTTTCATACTGACCCTTCAATTTGCTTCACTTTTCATTAATGTGACAAACCTGAGAATGCAACTAATAGCAAGGTGGTTGTGATGACTGTACATACTTTTAAAAACATTTTAGAAGTTCACAAGCCTCTGGATTAATTTTGCCAAATAAGATCACAGCAAGAAATTGTACCTGTTACACAAGTTGGAAAACTATGAGATAATTGTAGCTTACCTGTCTTGCCTAGTCTGGGTCTCTACAGCTTCCAAAGCGCACTCCAAGGAGCTCTGCAGGGAATGCAACTGAGTCATTGTTTCTCGCAGCAAGAAACGTGTTACAAACTGCTCCATCTGGGAGGCATTCTCATAGTCCTGGTGGATAAGATAGTATAACTACTAATCAGGAGGGACAGACAAACAGACAAACAATGCAATTAACGATACAACAGTGTCCTCATTATATTAGTATTAATGATTAATGATAGTTATGAATTAATATTAGTAATTACCGTAATTAATATTAGTATTAATATGAATCCCTAACCTCTAGGGCAGAGCTCCCCAACAGGGTTTCCAGCTGTCCAGAGATATCAGGACAGTCCGCAAAAATAGGGCACTTGCTAGACCTGTCTGTAAAAAAACGATGGCGTCCATGATTTTTTTGAATCCGAAGAAACTTCTTTTGTCTTTTCATCATTTTACAGTTTACAGTGAATGCAGCTGATATCTTCATATCATAAATAAGGGCTTTTGACATAGGTCACTGATATTCATAACAATGTATTGTTTTTCCAATGTGTCTGTAAAAAATTGTTTGTCTGTGATTTTTGATAAGCTGTCCAGAAAATACTAAAAGTCAAGCTGGCAACCATGGTCCCCAACCTTTCCTACCCTAAGAGCCACATTCAGCTCTGACATATGGTTACCAGGTACATCCAGAGCCCGATGGGTAGTGACATCCAGTTCTCCAACCCTCCCCCCAGTAGTAACACCTAGAGCCCACCTTTGTAGGAATAATGATAGGTATAGCTTCCTAAAATGAATCACACCAAGACATTGCTCTTCCTTGCCTTATAGACAGCACACTTACATCCAGGTGATCCCACTAAATCTCCCATTTGGTTCATCAAGCACTGCTACTACACCACTATGGCATCCAGCTTCAATCACCCCTTAACTAGTGATACTCTAACATGGTGTAGGGAGGTAGCCGTGGACAAGGTACTCATCTTCCATGCCCCGAAATGCTACATAGCGATGGGGGTCCTAGCTATGTGTGTGGCCTTCTTTTGTGGGGGCAATACACCCTTGCAGGCCGTAAGATACCGATGACTTGGGTTGGCCAGGACTTGATGTTGAAAAGTTCAATGAGAGAGACCACCAGTCAAACATAAACAGTAATATAAATATGACACTGCTCTAAATGGTAATATACATAAAAAGATTGAAAAGAGGAAGACAATCAACGTCATCCTGGGTGAGGATCTTTTCCCTGCCCAAGCGTTGGAAGCTAAAATATCGTTAATCTACAAAGAAAGTAAAGACCAGGAACAATGCGGTAGTTACAGGCCGATATCATTGTTAAATGTCGACCTGAAGCTATTTGCAGGTTTGTTAGCACGTAGAATAGCCGAGTTTTTAACAACAATAATCTCCCTAAACCAAACGGGCTTTGTGGGGGGGGAGAGAGGGAAAGATAACGCATACAAAATATTGCATCTCATGCAGTATGTGAAAAAGAATAAACGCCCGCTAGTTCTTCTCGGGACAGATGCGGAAAAGGCTTTTGACAGGGTGGATTGGACCTACTTAGAGGCAGTACTAATAAGATTTGGATTTCCGGGTCAGCTAGTCTCAACTATAATGAAGCTATACAAAGATCCCAAAGTCCGCATTGGAATCAATGGCTCGCTAACAGACACATTTACCATCAAAAATGGCACACGACAGGGCTGTCCGCTGTCACCATTGCTTTTCGTGCTGGCAATGGAGCCCATGCTAAGAGATGTGCAACAGAACACAGAAATAGAGGGCATCAGAATTGGAAAGGCGCACTATAAAACAGCTGCCTTCACCGATGACTTGCTGGTCATGATGACAAAACCACTCAAAAGCTTTCCAGCCAATAAATTAAAGACCCTGTATCCATTCACATGGCCCAAGAGCTATATTTCTTATCTGGGGATTAAAATAAGTAGATCTGATAAAGAATTGTTCGCGCTCAATTACCTCCCACTATTAGATCATGCCGCTGCTACAATTAAAGGTACTGCCACACTAAGCAATCCCGCTAGCGATCTCGTTAGCGTTGCATACTAATGAGATCGCTAGCGGGATTGTTTCTATATCGCTAAATGCTGCCGCATTTAGCGATATAGTTAACGACGCTATCGCCGTTAGCGATCTTCTTAACGACTTTAGCGGTACAAAAGTACCGCTAAATCGCTAAGAAAAGGTGCCACACAGCGATTAGATACTTACCCAGCGGGAGCGCCAGCGATGAAATAGGGTCCGGAACGATTCCAGCGACGAGCGAGATCACAGCAGGAAGCTCGTCGCTGGAAGCTGCCGCACTGAACAATATCGCTAACGGGATCGCTAAATAGTGACGTTTTTTAGCGATCCCGTTAGCGATATTGTTTAGTGTGGCATACCCTTAAGTCTTGGAGAGATCCATTCTTATCGTGGATGGGGAGGAAAAATGTATTAAAAAGTCTGATATTACCGAAATTTACCTACATGTTTCAAATGCTGCCCATCCATATCCTGGAGTATTACCTAGCTAAAGTAAATTCTCTTTTTTCCAATTATATATGGAGGAGCTGAAAACCTCGTATAGCATTCCACACACTGACACTGCCTAAAACGAGAGGCGGCATGGGAGCCCCTAATATTAGGAACTACTACTATGCAGCAGTGCTGTCTCGGTCATTAAACATAATTCGGGGATCACAAGATAAACAGTGCCTGGCAGTGGAGAGAGAGCTTTCACCTCAGTCGATTAGATCACTCTTATTGACCTTTACAAGACGAGACTCACTCCCTCCCCATCCAAACGCGCTCACACGCACCCTCCTCAAGATATGGTCGAAAACACATAAAACTCTTATGCCCCTTCATCTCCTATTTTAACACTTGCAGATGTCCTAGCTCTCCCCATGGAAGCCTCCGCTAAGGATGAGCCGCGCGGGCAAAAAATCTCAATAGATCAGTTAATGGTGGATGGGGCACTCCTCTCGCTATCCGAGATGCGCAAATTCCCTGGCCTTGCGAACATGAACTTTATACAATATTCCACACTAAAGGTAACACTGAAAAGAATGCACTGCAACACAGATATATTATGCAAGACCACACCATACGAAGTTCTATGCACCAAATCAGCCAGACCCACAAAGGTGCTGTCTACAATTTATCAAGCACTTCTTGTCAGAAAATGTTTGTCTAAAGAGAGCTTTTACAGTAAAGTGGGAAAAGGACATTGGACGCACATTTTCACAGGAACAGGTACTTCACATAAGCAAACACATGGCCCGATGAAGTGTGTAAAAACCCAAGAAAATTCTTATAAGGTAGTGTCCAGGTGGTATATTTCGCAAACACAATTTCAGGCCTGGCGAGTAAACTCACATACTAACTGCTGGAGTTGTGGAACCGGGGATGGCGACTATCTCCATTTATGGTGGTCCTGTCCAATTATAAGCCACTTCTGGGCATTAATGGAAAAAATAATACAAGATGTAATGGGAAAAAAGGTTAAACTGACACCCGAAACTGCGCTGTTGAACTTCCCGGCATGCCCTGGACACAAACAGATCTCCACTCTTGTGCAGCACATTATAGCAGCAGCCAAGCTTTTGATACCCGTGCATTGGAAAACCACAAATAGCCCTACATCCCGGGAAATGCTACACAAAATAGATCAATTGTACCATATGGCGGAGTTGGTGGCCCGCGTCAATCATGTATGAACAAACTTCGAGAATGCCTGGCACCCTTGGATTCTATATAGATCGAGCAATGTCTTTGCCGCAATACAACAAACGTAACAGTTCCTTCAAAGTCGACCTGAGATGTCTTCAACATGACTACACCCCCCTGTTCTCCTTTACCCTTCCTTCTCTTTGCTGTCCTTACTCTAATTCTCTGACTTAAGGGTATGCCACACTAAACAATATCGCTAACGAGATCGCTAAAAAACGTCACTATTTAGCGATCCCGTTAGCGATATTGTTCAGTGCGGCAGCTTCCAGCAACGAGCTTCCTGCTGTGATCTCGCTCGTCGCTGGAATCGCTCCGGACCCTATTTCATCGCTGGCGCTCCGCTGGGTGAGTATCTAATCGCTGTGTGGCACCTTTTCTTAGCGATTTAGCGGTACTTTTGTACCGCTAAAGTCGTTAAGAAGATCGCTAACGGCGATAGCGTCGTTAACTATATCGCTAAATGTGGCCGCATTTAGCGATATAGAAACGATCCCGCTAGCGATCTCATTAGTATGCAACGCTAACGAGATCGCTAGCGGGATTGCTTAGTGTGGCAGTACCTTAACTCTCTCAAGTTTAAAAATGCAAATACCTGTACACTAACTTTTTTAGTTATAAGATAGCAATCCTTTCTCCAGGTAGAATAGACAGGCTACATGCATAGTCTGTCAGAAAAATGTTATTATAGGAATGTCTTGACAGATATTAACTGGAGCATTATCTCTTGTTTACTTACTGATGTTTAATTTGTTATTGACTTTTCTCAAAATCAATAAAAAGACCATTGAAAAAAAAAGAAAAGAGGAAGAAAATCAATCTGATCGTTTTACAGTAAAACACAGAGGTCACAAACAATTGTATATATAAATAAAAATAAGTAAAAAGTGAAGGGTACGAAACAATTGTTTAGCGAACCAATAGTGTACCTAGACCAATAATCAAAAATTTGAATTCAATCAAGGAATAAAACCGAAGCCTACCATAGGCTGTAACTGGAAATAGAAACAGGTTTATAACACAACCAGGTGGTAATATAAAATAAACAATTTTGGTGACAGTAAACAATATTATATAAAAAAAACTTTATGATCAACCTGTTTAGGTGTACACCTAATTAGATAGCATAAAATTATAGGTCAACAAGCATGCAGTGGTGCAAGTGGGCTGAGGTATAATCAGGTGATAATCCACTATGTATATATTATGTAATTATAAAAATGATGTAGCCCCAAAGATGAGCACACTGTCTCTGGACATTTACTGCTGCAATGAATGTTCTGTGAGACCGGCAGTGAAAGAGGTCCGTAAGTGCTTGCGGCGGGTGCAGGTGTTGCTGACAGAGCAAGACAGGCCAGGAAACAGACAGAAGTGGAGTGCGGTGAAAGCTACCAGTGAGTCCTGACCGGAAACTCATCTGGTGCTTCTGCTGGACGACGGGTGGAAACAAGTGGTGTGTGATGTCACACTTCTCGGTACGGTAACCGCAAGGGGCTGCACTTCCCTTACACGTTTCGGAGACAATAATATTAATTTCTCTTAAGTAGCGGCTCACGTGACCACCGGCAGCAGCAGAAAGCCGGTGGCTGACACTGCGCGCTACTGAAGAGCAATGAATACTCACTACTCTATGCACGCACAGTCCCAGCGAGCATTCCAGCAGCTCTGCTCTGCTTGTGAGCAGCGCATGATGTCCCTGCCATGTGCTGTTTACAAGCATTAAGCAGTGGCTGGTACGGATCAGGATGCTGCGAGGGAGCGCCTGGTAGGTAAGTGTAATGGTTTGCTTTTATAATGTTTTCTGATGGAGCCATGCATACCAGGATGGGGATGGGGTGGGGGCCAATTATAAGGATGGGGTCATGCATAACAGGAATAGGATGGGGCCAATCATACCAGAATAGGGATGGGGCCGTGCATACTAGGACAAAATGGGGGCCCATCATACCAGGATAAGGATGAGGCCATGCATATTAGGATGAGATGGAGGCCCTGCATACCAGAATAAGGATGGGGCCATGCATACCAGGATAGGGATGGGGCCATGCATACTAGGCCGAGATAGGGGGCCCTGCATACCAGGATGGGGATGGTGGCCATGCATACCAGATAGGGATGGGGCCATGCATAATAGTATAGGGATGAGGGCGATCATTCCCTCCCCAGGATAGGGATGAGGGATCCATGCATACCAGGATAGGGATGAGGGATCCATGCATACCAGGATAGGGATGAGGGGGCCATGTGTATCAGGATGGGGATGAGGGGACCATATACACCAGGATAGGGGATATTATGTACAGAATTGACCACATTTTTTGCTTCAATTTTTTTTCCCTAATTTCCTCCTCTAAAACCTAGGTGTGTCTTATGGTCCGGTGTGTTAGGGTTAGAGTTCCCGCTGCTGCACAAGGGGAGTCTCGAACCAGTCCCGCTGCGGTCCCCCATCCATCTCCGGCCGCAGTGGAGCCTGCTCAGCAAAGACGTCGGTCCCAACGTCTCGCCCGGTCTAATACTGTGCAGAGACTTGCTGCTGCCTCTTCAGGTTCTGCTATTGTAGCCACTACTGGTCAGCGGCGAGCAGACCTCTTTAGGTCTAAGTCCTTTGTTGCTTCATCTGAGCATGCCCAGGGCAAGATCTCCCATTGGAGATCAGGGGTCACATCTCAGATACAGCTGCCACTCCTATTGGTCCTTCAGGAAGTTCCTCCGGCTATTGATGTTCTGAAGCAGCTTCCCATTGGTCCTTCCTGGAAGGTCTTTTTCTCGTGGCTGCTATAAAAGGCTGTCCTTACCGCACGGCCATGCGCTAGGATCAATTACATTATGTGCTTTGCGCCAGTGTGATCATGCATGCATGTGGTTAGGGCTCGGCTGAAATAAGCCCCTAGAATACCGGCACCTCCGGTGAGGAGATTTGAGTGCACGTGGTTAGGGCTTGGCTGAAATAAGCCTCTAGAATACTGGCTTCTCCGGTGAGGAGATTGCTTGATTGCGTTGCTGTCTGCATGATCACGGACTGCTATCCGCACAGCAATTATCTGTGTATCACTGTGGTGTTAACAGGACACAGTACCTATCTCTGCGTCTTTACCTCAGCGACTCTGTGGTGTAACAGAGTTCGCTTATATCGCTATATAGCACTGCGGCATTTCCGCTTGCGGCTCTGTGGATTAACAGAGTTCGCACTATCTGCCACAGCGCGCTACGGCGTTTATTTTAGCGACTCTGTGGGATAACAGAGTTCGCTACTTACGCCATCTTACTAGCAGCAGGCTCTGCCTGCACGGTGGACCCCGAGCTGCGAACACACCTCTCTACATTATTTATTAGGTGCGTTCCGCAGACCCTAACACGGTGCGTCTTATAATCTGAAAAATACGGTATGTACTCAAAAATACTATAAACCACAACTTGTAAACAAACAAACAAAGATCAGTTTACTGAGGGTGTTTATCCATTGAAGACAAATTGGCCAATATTCCAAACATTTTACAATTTAACACTCAAATGATCTTTTTTTTTTAAATATTATTCATCACTTATGGCCTATATTGAGACAGGACTCAAATATAGTGGACTATATTCCTAAAAAAACTAAATTTGTTTTTCATAGAGCCAAAATCTACGCAATAGGGTAGCACCAACAATACAAAAAAAATGCAAATAAAAATATAAACAAAATGAAAAATAGGAATAAAAGTACAAACATAAATAAGGATGCAATGGCAAAAAATTTTTTAGCCACACTAAAAGGTTTTATCAGGTGTGGCCAATGCTATAGCTGTAAAAACACCTTTAGGAAGCCAAAATCATCTTTTGAAATTATGGATTCCAACCACACTCAAACTTTTCCTATTAATGACTTTATCACATGCCACACGAAGGGAGTGATTTATGCTATTATATGTCCATGTGGGAAAACCTATATTGGGTGGACTAAATGTTCTCTTTATACCCGTATTGCTCTGTCAGCAACACTGGCAGCTGCCGCAAACACTTACGGACCCCTTTCAACACCGGTCTCACAGGACCTTCATCGCAGCAGTGAGTGCCCAAAGACAGTGTGCTCACCTTTGGGGCTACATTATTTTTATGAGTACATAATATATGCATAGCGGATTATCATCTGATGCCTGCTCTGTGTGTCCTATAATCAGCATTTATACCTCAGCCCACTTGCACCATTGCATGCTTGTTGACCTATAATTTTATGCTATCTAATTACGTGTACACTAAACAGGTTGTTCATAGAGTTTTTTTATTTATAATATTGTTTACTGTCACCAAAATTGTTTATTTTATATTACAACCTGGTAGTGTTATAAGCCTGCTTCTACTTCCAATTACAGCCTATGGTAGGCTTGTTTTATTCCTTGATTGTATTCAAATTTTTTGATTATTGGTCTAGGTACACCGTAGGTTCGCTAAACAATTGTTTTGTATCCTTCACTTTTTACTTACCGTACATTTTTTTGTGATTTTTGTGATATACAGTTACTGTTTGTGACCTTGGTGTTTTACCCTAGAAACAATGAGATTGATTTTCTTCCTCTTTTCAATCTTTTTATGTATATTACCAGTGTCATATTCATATTTCTTTATTCAGGCTTTTATTTGTTTACATGACCAGGGGTGTATTTTTGTTACATTGCTGCTTTTGGTATTACTCTTGGAGTCTGAACAAGCGTGGATGTTCCCCTTTATTCAAACACAAACAGTCTTTACTGTAAAAGACTGTTTAGTAAAAGACAACAGTCTTTTACTAAACATCAACCTGGTTGAGATTATGTACGATAGCCAGAACATAACTTCATGAACGTTTCCTTTAGAGCATGAAGCATCCTCACACACATTCTCTCTTCTCTTTTCTACGCTTGTTGGTTCTTGCCTCAGCTATTTCCTCTGCCATCACCATAACCCAGCACAGTACTTTGGAAGCTTCCCTGTTCCCCAATAACAGTACATAGTCCAGTAAGGGTATGTTTCCACGGCCGGATTACATCCGGATTAGCTGCGGATTGAACGCTGCGTAGAGCCGCAGTGCTCAATCCACAGCGCCCAGATGTTACAGCATAATGGAGGGGATTTTATGAAATCCTGTCTCCACTATGCATGCGAATACGCATCCGGCGGCCCTCCGTTTCTGGACATGCGGTGCTTCTTTTTAGACCGCAGCATGTCTGTTTACCTTGCGTCGACGCTCCGTCACCACAAGGTAAATAACAGCGTCCTATGCATACCGTGCGGCGATTCTGGATGTGTTCAATGAATACATCTGGAATCACTGCGCATACAGAAGGGGCGAGGCTTTTGGCAGAGCGGGGTTTCCGTTCCATCCAAAGCGCAATGAATGCGCAAAGTGGAAACATACCGATAGTGAGAGTGCTGTACTTCAACTGGTTCCATGTCCTCTTTTCCCCTCGGGGGGGAGCTAGATTGCCACTATGGCTTTTACTTAGCTTCTCCGTTTTCTGACACCTTGGAATTCTCTCCTGGGGCACTCTCTTCATTTCACTCTCCCTGTTCCATCCAGGCCTGTTAACTGTCTTATTTTGTGAACTCAAAGCCGTACTGCAAGGCGTCCTGACTCAGGACCCATCTCCTGTGCATCACTCTGTCTTTCTATTGCTTTTCCTCTCTCTGTTCAAGATCACACTAAGCACTGCCTCTGTCTCTTCTCATGTCAGGGACACCTGTGTCATGCAACAATTCTCACTGATTAGACCATAGGTCTGCTTCTACTACAGGCTGAGACCTATCTGACTTCCTGACAGAAACGGTTTCTGCCTCTTCACTTTAGCTCTTCCCACTCTGGGCTAGACCCAAGCATTAACCTCAACTATCCATAGTGTTGGGCAAAATATAACACCGTCGTTAATAAAGCATATCACAATACACATTACACACCACAACAATATGAGTGTCTTCAAGGGGGAACGTGGGCAGCATGTCCATCTCCTGACGCTACCATCCCATCTACAGCTTAGCATGATTATCTCTCCATTCCCATGGCCAGTGTATGTGCATCCTGATCTGAACTTCTTTATGGGTTACTCAGAAAAGTCAACATCTGGAGACCAGCAATTCATTGCTAGACATGATGGTAATGCACCATGATGGCAGACAGCTGCGAGCTACAAATCATGGGTGAGCTATAGGCTAGAAACCCCTGCTGTAGAGTGTATGAATTCATAGGTTGGCGTTTATCACAACAGTATGCATGCTTATTGGGTGTACAGTATTGTGACAGAACAGTAGTATTTACACTTTCTCAGCTACACATTAGTGATGTTCTGACAGTAGTGTATCAATAAATATTGATGCTTATACAACATCTGTTCACCATTGTGATGTCATAATAATGAGGTTTTTTACAAACTGCACCGTTTTGATGATGTAATGTATGTAAACATTTTATTTATCCTGATGATGTCACTTTGTATTTCTGGGCTCTGTTTTGGTTATAATATTACCGCATTGTTTGGCTGAAGTTCACAAGAGCATAGAAACAAATTGTCTGATTTTCATTCAGAAAAAACGAGTGGTTTTTATGTCAACTGTTATCCATAAGCAATCCATATGGTATCCCATTTTATTTATCAATATTTATTAAAATTTAAAAGACCAAATACAGTTTCCAATGTTAGAAAATTACAATGTATCCAAACAAAATTTGCACATTCATTGTCATGGGTTTACCGTGAGAGAACCAGAAGACTGCAGCGTCTGATTTCTCCTACTCCTGCACTGAATAGAAGAACTTCACCTTCACATAAAATGGTGCAGTTTTCTTTTAGCAGTGCAGGGGTTAATCTGCTCAGTTGAGCGCTCCTTGAAGCTTTCCTGCATTAAGGCTCAGCTGTGCACTGTTAGCCACTCCGATCTCCTATATAAACTGGGTCCTGGCTAGCACTCATTGTCAGAGTTAGATTTTGCTGCATGGCTGGAGGTTGTTGGTGGTTGTCATTTGAGAAGGTGTTTGGTGGATTTGTCTGTGACCGTTGCTAGGTTTTGGGTGTGTGATAATTCCCCTTCTTCTCCTACTTTGGTTTAACCCCATCCTCCACTCCACACTGTATACCTCTGTTGTTTGTGTGAATATATTTGTATGATTGGTATTTTTCGTTATCCCTGTTTGTATTACCTTGTTAGTCTGGGTGGGGTAAGGGTACAGACTGAGAGCGGATTATGGAGCTAAGGCAAGTATGTGGCCCTGGCATCTTCACCATCAGAAGTAATCTGGGGAACAGGGCGAGCTAGATCACCCCTAGCATTAGGGACAGGGAAGGATCCCCTGGTCCCGGAACACCTGACAACAAAGTCGTGACATTCATAGGCTTGAATAAGTGGGACAAATCCAACATACTTAAAATTAGTGTGTGCTATGTTATTTTTATGCACAGATTCAGTCTATGAAAAAAAATACTCATCTGATCAATCTAATTGAATAGTGCTGTCCATGTGATGTCAGTTTCGTTACAGACAGCACGGGGAACAAAAATACGGTTGTGTGAACTCAGCCTTTCTATATACTGTGTGGTTATAGGCAGTGTTCTATTGTATTATTGTCACAGCAGTGTATTTACAGGCTGTGCTTTGTTGTAGTTATGACACAATTTTATGTATGTGTATATATTTTAAAGCTGTTCTTGTCTACATTGTGGAGACGTATGAAATTATAGTGTTTTTCTTTTCCATCAATATACAGAACAAGGCAACACCCCAAGAAGCAAATGCATAATACTACAGCTACATCCTAGATATTATTAAGCATCTACCCATTATCTAAACCAGGATTATAGTTCTACTCTCTGGCTATTAGGTTTATTTTTTTACTGTGATGATGCCAAGGGAGTATCTGTCACGCGGTCTTATGATATGTGTACGATGTCAGTAAACTATTCTTAAAAGAACAACACTCTATACAACATATAGATTAGCAACATCAGCATGTAAATATAGAACAGATTTACCTGACACGATATCCGTTGAACTCAGGGTTAATCTTGAGGACTTGATACACTGTCACAGGAAAGAAGAGGACCGGGGGTCTAACCTGACCCTAAACTGGGGTCCTAACTAATCCCTCACCTTGGAGGTACTGATAATGGTTCAGAGGTCCAAGTCTCCAGCCTAACCCTGTCTCCTATCAGTCCCTGAACCCTGTAATCAGTCCTAAGAAGGATTCTGATTACCACCAAAGGGATATGGGCTGATCTCTGCTAAATACACAGATTTAGACATATAAGACAGACTGGAGAAAACACAGACTTGCATACACACTCAAACACAGAAGGAACATAAATGATCTGGGATATTAAACTCTAAGCAAGGTGAGCTTAAAACAACTAAGGAGCTCTTTAACTTAAGCTATACAGATACAATCCTATCTGTGGTCTGCATGAAGAATTTCACTGGCAACTCCCAAAACAGACCACCAGAGATTTAAAGGAAACTAATCAACAAATAATTAATTGCAGCCGGGAGAAACTGCACCCAGTCCCAGAACTGAGCACAGACAGAATTAACTCCCTAACTGCCAAACACAAAGGAACAGCAACTCAGCTGTGAGAAGTCAGAATGTGCAACCGCGAGGATCTTCGTGGCGATGCACACATGACAGTACCCCCCCTTCTACGAGGGGCCTCCGGACCCTCAGGGCCAGGTTTGCCCGGGGAGTTCTGTGGAAGGTCCAGCACCAAACGATCTGCGTTAATGTCAGACGCAGAAACCCACGTCCTCTCCTCTGGACCATACCCCTTCCAATGCACCAAGTACTGAAGGGACCGGCGATTCAGACGTGAGTCAATGATCTTTGACACTTGAAACTCCAAGTTACCATTGACCACCACTGGAGGAGGAGGTAGAGGTGATGGTATGACTGGTGCCACGTACCTCTTAAGTAATGACTTGTGGAACACATTGTGGATTTTAAACGTAGGAGGGAGGTCCAGACGAAATGCCACAGGATTAATTATGGAACTGATCCTGTACGGCCCGATGAATCTGGGGCCCAGCTTCCAGGAGGGAACTTTAAGTTTTATATTCCTGGTAGACAACCATACCAGATCGTTCACATTAAGATCTGGACCAGAAACTCTCCTCCTATCAGCCATACGTTTATAACGGTTCCCCATAGCACTCAGATTATTCAATACACCTCTCCACACTGAAGCAAGTGACGACGAGAAACGCTCCTCCTCAGGAACCCCAGAAGGGCCCCCCCCATTGAAAGTACAAAACTGGGGATGAAAACCATATGCCCCAAAAAACGGGGATTTACCAGTGGACTCGCTCCGCCTGTTGTTAAGAGCGAACTCTGCCAGAGGCAAGAAAGAAGACCAGTCCTCCTGGTTCTCTGAGACAAAACACCGAAGATAAGTCTCTAGGCTTTGATTCAGACGCTCTGTCTGACCATTGGTCTGCGGATGAAAAGCCGAGGAAAATGACAATTGCATTCCCCGACGTAAACAAAATGCCCTCCAAAACTTGGACACAAACTGAGACCCCCTATCTGACACCACATCAGAAGGCAACCCATGAAGTCTCACAATCTCCCCAATGAACACCTGCGCCAGAGTTTTAGCATTAGGGAGGGCAGGAAGAGCAATGAAATGTGCCATCTTACTGAACCTGTCAACAACCACCAGTATGACAGTCTTCCCTGACGACTGAGGAAGGTCCGTGATGAAGTCCATAGACAAATGAGTCCATGGACGCTCCGGAAGTTTCAAGGGTAAGAGGGTCCCAGACGGACGGGTATGAGGGGTCTTAGAGCGAGCACAAACCCCACAGGACGCGACAAAAGTTAAAACATCTTTATTAACGTTAGGCCACCAAAACCGGCGAGAAAGGAGATCTAAAGTAGCCTTACTCCCTGGATGTCTTGCTAAAGCAGAATTATGATGTGCCTCAATAACCTTTTGTCTCAACTGATTTGGGACAAACAGTCTCCCTGGAGGTCCTGCAGGGGCGTCCCCTGAACCTCTAATACCTCCTCCTCAAGCTCAGAACATACAGCCGACACTACCACCCCCTCCTGAAGGATAGGAATGGGTCATCCATTTTCCCGGCCCCTGGGAAACTGTGAGACAAGGCATCTGCCTTAACATTCTTAGATCCAGGGCGATAAGTGACAACAAAATTAAACCTGGTAAAAAACAACGACCATCGAGCTTGTCTGGAATTCAGACGCTTAGCAGATTCCAAATACAGCAGGTTCTTGTGATCAGTAATGACGGTGACCGGGTGGACTGCCCCCTCCAAAAAGTGACGCCATTCTTCAAAAGCCAACTTAATGGCCAAAAGTTCCCTATTGCCGATATCATAATTCCTTTCGGCGGACGACAATTTCTTAGAAAAGAAAGCGCACGGATGCCATTTACCAGGGGACGGACCCTGGGACAATATTGCACCCACCCCTACGTCAGACGCGTCCACCTCCACAACGAACGGCTGTGATGCATCTGGTTGGATGAGAACGGGTGCCGAAGCAAAACATTTTTTCAAAGAGGAAAAAGCTTGGCAAGCTTTGTCCGACCATTTAGAAAAATCCGTCCCTTTTCTTGTCATGTCAGTGAGAGGTTTGACAACAGATGAGAAATTACAAATAAATTTCCGGTAGTAGTTAGCAAACCCCAGAAAACGCTGCAGAGCCTTAAGATCCTCTGGCTGATCCCATTCAAGCACTGCTCTCACCTTTTCAGGGTCCATACAGAAACCGGAGGCTGACACCAAGAAACCCAAAAACTGAAGTTCCTGTACGGCGAATACACACTTTTCCAGTTTGGCGTATAGTTTATTGTCTCGCAAGATCTGCAACACCTGTCTCACATGCTCCTGGTGAGACACAAGATCTGGCGAGTAAATTAAAATGTCATCCAAATATACGACCACAAACAGCCCCACCAGATGACGAAAAATGTCATTAACAAAATGTTGGAATACTGCTGGTGCAGTAGTCAGACCAAAAGGCATGACAAGGTTCTCATAATGTCCCTCCGGCGTGTTAAACGCCGTTTTCCACTCATCCCCCTCTTTTATCCTAATCAGATTATACGCCCCCCTGAGATCCAATTTAGAAAACCATTTGGCGCCAACAATTTGATTGAAGAGATCAGGAATCAGAGGGAGTGGATACGGATCTCGAACAGTAATCCGATTAAGTTCGCGGAAATCCAAGCAAGGGCGTAGGCCTCCATCTTTTTCTTCACAAAGAAGAACCCCGCGGTCACTGGGGAAGATGAAGGTCTAATATGCCCTTTGGCCAGACTTTCCGAAATATAATCTTTCATAGCCTGCCTCTCAGGACCAGAAAGGTTATATAACCTAGCTTTAGGTAACTTAGCATCAGGAAGTAAATTAATAGAGCAGTCATACACGCGATGAGGAGGCAACTCCTGACACCCCTCCTCAGAGAACACATCCCCAAAGTCCTCCAAAAAAGGAGGCAAAGTACTAGGCACGACCGCACTGATGACTGTGTTCATGCAGTTACTTTTGCAAAACTCACCCCATTGGCTTATCTCTCTGGACTGCCAATTAATCACAGGGTTATGTTTAACCAACCAAGGAAGTCCCAACACAATAGGAGTAGGTAGACCCTCCAACACATAACAAGATAATAGTTCCCTATGTATTGCCCCTACCCGAAGGTCAATGTTATGAACCTCATGAACAAAGCTACCTTGGCCGAGAGGCCTGGCGTCAATGGAGAATATAGGGATCGGTTTGACCAATACACTCAGATGCATACCTTGAGCCTGAGCAAACTGAGCGTCAACCAGATTAGCCCCGGACCCACTATCAAGAATAACAGAAAATCTCTCCACTCTCGTACCAACCACCACCTCCACTGGTACAAGGAACTGAGAAGAACTAGCGGACGAAATACATACTCCCAGGTTGTCGTCCACCACACAACCTGGGATTAACAGTTTTCCGGCGACTTCTTGCTCAACAAGGCACGGGACGGACATCCCCCAACAAAATGTCCCTCTTTCCCGCAGAAGAAACACCTTCTAGTCCTGCGGCGTACCGCCAATCCCCTCCTACGAAATGATGTCCCTCCCAACTGCATAGGCTCCTCCGAACAGACAAGGGGAACCTCAACATAAGGGACTTTAGTAGTAGGTGGAGTAACAACAGGGGGCGGAGTTACCTCGCACCTCTCCCGGAGCCGTCTATCAGTACGGATAGCCAGGGCCATAGCAGCCTCCAGTGATGGAGGAGAATCATACTGAGCCAAAACGTCCTTTAATTTGTCAGAAAGCCCATGACAAAACTGGCTCCTAAGAGCTGGGTCATTCCACTGAGTATCTGTGGCCCATCTACGGAACTCAGAAGCAAATTCCTCCGCCGGACGATCTCCCTGCTGTATCTTACGTAATTTTGTCTCAGCAAGAGAGACCCGATCTGGGTCATCATATACCAAACCCAGGGCAGTAAAAAATCGATCTACTGACTGTAGAGCCGGGGATCCCGGAGGAATGGAGAAGGCCCAGGATTGAGGGTCCCCTTGTAGGAGCGAGACAACAATTCCCACTCTCTGCTCCTCACTCCCTGACGATCGAGGCCGAAGCCGAAAATACAATTTACATGCTTCCCTGAAGGTAAAAAATTTGTCTCGCCCACCAGTGAACCTGTCCGGGAGAGCTACTTTAGGTTCAAATCTGGTTTGCTCCGAGGGAGACAAAACTTTGGACTTAATGTCCATCAGCTCCATGGATAATCCCTGCAACTGCAGAGCCAGCTGGGCTACTGGATCCATGGCAACTGGGAATAATTTTATGGGCCAGTGAAAATGTCACGCGGTCTTATGATATGTGTACGATGTCAGTAAACTATTCTTAAAAGAACAACACTCTATACAACATATAGATTAGCAACATCAGCATGTAAATATAGAATAGATTTACCTGACACGATATCCGTTGAACTCAGGGTTAATCTTGAGGACTTGATACACTGTCACAGGAAAGAAGAGGACCGGGGGTCTAACCTGACCCTAAACTGGGGTCCTAACTAATCCCTCACCTTGGAGGTACTGATAATGGTTCAGAGGTCCAAGTCTCCAGCCTAACCCTGTCTCCTATCAGTCCCTGAACCCTGTAATCAGTCCTAAGAAGGATTCTGATTACCACCAAAGGGATATGGGCTGATCTCTGCTAAATACACAGATTTAGACATATAAGACAGACTGGAGAAAACACAGACTTGCATACACACTCAAACACAGAAGGAACATAAATGATCTGGGATATTAAACTCTAAGCAAGGTGAGCTTAAAACAACTAAGGAGCTCTTTAAGTTAAGTCTATACAGATACAATCCTATCTGTGGTCTGCATGAAGAATTTCACTGGCAACTCCCAAAACAGACCACCAGAGATTTAAAGGAAACTAATCAACAAATAATTAATTGCAGCCGGGAGAAATTGCACCCAGTCCCAGAACTGAGCACAGACAGAATTAACTCCCTAACTGCCAAACACAAAGGAACAGCAACTCAGCTGTGAGAAGTCAGAATGTGCAACCGCGACGATCTTCGTGGCGATGCACACATGACAGTATCTGTGAAGTAGCATATTTTTTTGGACATCTTATATATAATATATTATACTTTTTTTTCCACTTGTAGGTTATAGATTCTACTACCCTACATCCAGAACATTAAAGGAATACCTTGTAAGCAACTTTTGAAAATTAAAAAAATATAAGGGAATATTTAGAGATAAATATTTAAATATTACGTTTAGTGCCACAGAGTAGTCATACCCTTAATATCAGAAATGCTTCTAGCAGCTCATGTTCCATTTTTTCCATACCGTTCGTTTTCATACATCTCCATTATAACGTTTTATCTCTAGAAATAGAAACTGTATACATTTGTGATTCGGTTCTACAGAGGACAATAAGCCAGGACCACAATGAAGGGTCACGAGTATGGTGGGAATCTTAATATTTTTAGATAAAGCTACAAATGTTGGATATGCAAGACCAATTGCCAGAAAAATCCTAAATATAAACATAAGTCATGTCCATTGCCATGGTCAGCAGTTGTGTACTTGACGTCAGGGCAGAGCTTTCACAATAAAGCTTAAGCTTAACAAGTTCTTTTCAAATCTAAAGATAATTTGCTGCTGTCAAAAAAACTATGCCTGCCCAAACTTGCAGCCTGTTTATCGCTGCAGAGAGCCAGGCTTTGTTCGGCACAGATAAAGAAAAGGGCTATTTTTATAACAGTACCAGTAATTTTCAGCGCTATAAAATACAAATGCCATTGGGAACTGAATGCAGCACTACAGGGTGTATGGACTCAATGTAGCAAGAGGCAACCTCGGAGTGTACCTGCTGCCTGATTACACTCACTGAATTTATGCTTTCAAGTATTTTCTCCACAGAAGGCATATAACAGGCACAACTACAAATACCAGCAAACTTTGACTTTGACAATTCCCAACAGCTTAGTCTACTGCTCTATCTAGTGTAAGGGATTTGGGGGACTAGTTTGATGCCCTGCACTCCTTGCATGTGTTCCTGGTAAAGGGGGGGGCATAGTAGAATAGAATAGAGAATTAGTTAGACTAATAGGATTAGGCTAGTTAGGAGGGGCTAAGGAAGAGCAGTTGGGGAGCTTCCCGGAGTTAGTCAGTGAGAACTGGGAGCCTAGACAGTGCAGTCATGTCTGGAGAACGTTTAAGCCAAGAAGCCCAGCAGTCTGGGGCCTAAGAGCTGACAGCAGGGCCGGCGTCAGCACCCAGCATACCCGGGCAAATGCCGGGGCCCTGAGCAGGCGGGGGGCCCACTTGCCGTCGGGCACCCCGGCGCCCGTTAGCGGATGAGAGCGGTACCAGCACCGCCACTGGGCTCCCCCCACTTGCTCAGGGCCTCGGCAGCAGCCGGCGCAATACTTACCTCTCCCCGTGCCTCCGCTGCCGCAGCTCCGGGCTCCAGGGGGCGCCTGAAGGGCCCCTGCGCTTCCTCTCACAGCAGCGCCGCTGAATGACGTCATCATTCAGCGGCCGGCTGTGGCAGAGAGAGCGCGGACGCCGGACAGGTGAGATGTGAGCTGTATGTGTGTGTGTGTGTGTGTGTGTGTCTATCTGTCTGCGTGTATCAGTGTGTGTGTGTGTATGTAGTGCGGTGCTTTGTGTGTGTGTATGTGAGAGAGTGCTGTGGTGCTGTATGTGTGATGGTGGTGGGGAGAGGCAGTGATGATGATGATGGGGAGACAATGATGATGATGATGGGAGGCGATGATGATGGGAGGCGATGATAATGTGGAGGCAATGATGATGATGATGAGGAGGCGATGATGATGGGGAGGCAATGATGATGGGGAGGCAATGATGATGGGGAGGGAATGATGATGGGGAGGCGATGATGATGGGGAGGCAGTGATGATGATGATGGGGAGTCAATGATGATGATAATGGGGAAGCAATGATGATGATGATGGAGTCTTTCCACAGCGCCCTTTCCTGAGCTGTAACAGCGCAGAACGCAGCACAGTGCAGAGGAGAGCTCCATATTTTGTATGGAGCATTATATGGGGACCAGCATCCTGTATGGAGCATTATTTGGCATCCAATATTCTTTATGGAGCATTATATGGGGACCAGTATCCTGTATGGAGCATTATTTGGGGTCCAATATTCTTTATGGAGCATTATATTTGGCCCATAATACTGTATGGAGGACTATGTGGTGCCCATAATACTGTATGGAGGACTGTACTGTCCAGTCTGTACTGTGCACTGCGAGGATTTGGCGGTTTCTGAGCTATTGTAGAATTTACAATAGATATCACACATGTAATGGAAGAAGTGAAGTGTTTGGCATTGTACTATACCCATATTTCTCTGCAGTATCTGTGCATCATGAATCGTGGTCTGTGTTAAAGGGGCCCACTGAGACTCTTTTGCCCGGGGCCCATAAAAACCTGGAGCCGGCCCTGGCTGACAGTTACAAGGTTAGTGGATGAATATCAGGGCAGCATCAGAATGGCAGGAGCTAACTTCGTTGGAACAACCCTTAACATCCGAGGCCTACGACCTGGAAAGGATTGGAAGCGCCATCCTTCAACTTTGCCTTCGGAGAGGGAAGCGGGTGGGGAACTCCTGAAGCGGGTTAGTCTGACCAGTCAGGAAGCTGCGGTACCGGCTGACACGGTACGAAAATGGGATATTCCTGGAGGAGTGAGGGACAGTACAGGGAACGGAATGGTTATATTCTGTGAAGATTCTTGTGCTGTTTCTGTGACTAAACTGGACAAGCTGAGTAAAGTTGTTTTGCTGAAAATGAACCTGGACTCTGACTATCATTGTGTGATGCTGAGAGAAAAGGCACCCCGGCCATGTGGAGAGGACCCCGATTTACAAGTGAGTGGATTACAATGTGTTAATGTGGCGGGGAGCCAGGGTCTGCCAGAACTGCCACTGTTAGCCACGATTACCGACCTGGCCCTGTTGCACTTGGCGTAGTACGCCAGGATCAGGATACCTCGCACACAGAAGGTGGAGATACCCTTAGTATGGCGGAAAATGGGGCAGAGGCTGGGGACAACTTCAGCTCCACCCCTCGTGGGCATCTTCATCTGAAAATGGCTCAAAACTCCGTCTGTCAGAGACAGTGGCCTGAAACTGAGATGCATCCCCTGGTGAGCGGTGCCCGCCCAAGGTGGGCACGATGGAAGAAAAGGTAGCCTCGCCCCTTGCAGCAGATTCCCGAGGAGCGGGCGGAGTCTGATGCTGAACGGATGGAGCAGCCGGAAGCAGCTCCATCCTGGAACGGGTGGGGCCTGGAAGGAAAAAAACTCACATGCAGCTGCGGGGCACCATTGCGAGGCACGTCACCGGCGCTTTTGTCACACTCCTGTACCTGATGTTGCGGCGGTGACAGCCGCATAGAATGGAAGTGGCGGCAGGCGGAGGAAAGGACCTGGCCCGGAAGGCAGTGGGGAGCATCCGATGTCGGGAATGAGTATTGACTCGACAGGTTCCAATTGTACGCTGGAGAGCAGTACTAGCGGTTGCCAGACCCGGAACGTCATTGCGTAATGGAGGAACCTGAATCGGTGGAGGAGGAATTGGAGGAGCTTGAGTCGGAGGGCGCGGCAGCTGTGCCAGAAAAGTCTGACGGTTGCGGAGCGATCGAGGCTGGGATGCCCGAGCAGCGGGAATGGAGACGAGCATGCGGAAAGAGCAGCACACATGCGTTAAAGGGCTGTACTCCATGCAAAGGAGGGAGGGGGAAGAACTCAACCAGGAGGACCTGATAAGTGATTAAACTGGACGAGCTGAGTAAAGTTGTTTTGCTGAAAATGAACTTGGACTCTGACTATCATTGTGTGATGCTGAGAGAAAAGGCGCCCCGGCCGTGTGGAGAGGACCCCGATTTACATATGAGTGGACTACAATGTGTTAATGTTGTGGAGGAGCCAGGGTCTGCCAGAACTGCCACTATTAGCCACGACTACCACCCTGCCCCCATCGCAGTAGTATGACAACAATAGAGCATTTTATCACCATATGCTTCCCAATTCCAGTAGCATCTAAACAGTTGAGCATTCAGACCTGGTCTATATTTCCTAGATACACTACTGTACATATATATATATATAGATATATATAGATATATATCTATATATATATATGTACAGAATATGGTCATGTTGCCAAAATTGCAAATAATGCATATGCTCAGAAATATAGACATCAAATAGCAAGGTACATATAAAAAAGTAAATATTGTAGGGGCTCACGCTCTCGGGAAATTGCTTGGATACATGTGGCACATGGTTTTATATCAAAAGATCATGTAGTTCATTGTCTATCATAAACTTTTCAGCTCCAAAACAAAAACAGCCTTCCTTCATTACTTTTCTTCAAGCAGAATAAAACAATATAAATGTAGCAGCCTCAGCAACCTTAGTATTCCCAGCAGCAGCTCACACTTGTATTAAAGGCATTCACCAAACACCTATCTGTATGGCTTCAGCACACCTCTCTTTGCAAAGCAGACTAACCAGCAGTACTGTCGTTCTCCAGTCTCAATACACTCCACACTGCTGAGCTTACCCAGGTACTGTTATTTACACAAGTAAACCCCAGACTGAATCATAGGATTGACTTGTCCCAGCCAGGTTCTTTTGGTTACTCAAAAAAACCCAGACCCAAAATCCAGTCACATCAAGCCCTCTCAGTAAACTAGTGTTACTGGTACAGCTACATTACCAGAACACCATCCATGACATTATCGCCTGCTTTCTAAAAAAAAAAAAAATTAAAATGTATCTATCTATAAAGTTGAGTGTATGTATGTATTAAGCCACGCCCACTCCACATAGCTCCACCCACTCCGCATAGCCACACTCACTCCATAAGCAAAGCCCCGTCCACATGTCCCACGTTGTCAGCGCAGAATGCTCCTTGCAGCCTTTCTGGGATTGATGCTGTGTGTGGATGGATCCCTGCAGCCCATGATATGCAATCAAGCATCAGATGGCATTGGTTGAGGGGAGGACGATGCCTAGAGGGGGGCTATGGCATGAGCACGGCGCCAGTTACCTGGGTCATGATGCTGCAGAGCGGAGCTGTCCACTGACTGTGGTGAAGGTATAGTGCCAGCTCCGTCCACTTCAGCCCGCTATGTACAAGAAGAGTGGCACTGTGCATGCCCGAGAGTTTCCCCTATTGCTACCATTACACAAGCTTTCCTGGGAAATAGTGCTGTAGCGTTTAGTCACCCAGAGCACAAGGTAAAAAAGTCCTGGATTCCTCACTGCAAGAGGGGATTGTAGCAGGCAGATGTACAGTCATGGCCAAAAGTTTTGAGAATGACACAAATATTATATTTTCACATGATCTGCTGCCCTCTGGTTTTTATGTGTGTTTGACAGATGTTTTTATCACAGACAGAAATATAATTGCAAACATATGAGTAACAAAAGCTTATATTGACAGTTAGAATGAGTTAATGCAGCAAGTCAATATTTGCAGTGTTGACCCTTCTTCTTCAGGACCTCTGCAATTCTCCCTGGCATGCTCTCAATCAACTTCTGGACCAAATCCTGACTGATAGCAGTCCATTGTTGCACAATCAATGCTTTCATTTTGTCAGAATTTTTAGGTTTTTGTTTGTCCACCCGTCTCTTGATGATTGATCACAAGTTCTCAATGGGATTAAGATCTGGGGAGTTTCCAGGCCATGGACCCAAAATCTCTATGTTTTGTTCCCTGAGCCATTTAGTTATCACCTTTGCTTTATGGCAAGGTGCTCCATCATGCTGGAAAAGGCATTGTTGATCGCCAAACTGCTCTTGGAGGGTTGGGAGAAGTTGCTCTTGGAGGACATTCTGGCACCATTCTTTATTCATGGCTGTGTTTTTAGGCAAGACTGTGAGAGAGCCGATTTCCTTGGCTGAGAAGCAACCCCACACATGAATGGTTTCAGGATGCTTAACAGTTGGCATGAGACAAGACTGGTGGTAGCGCTCACCTTGTCTTCTCCGAATGAGGCGTTTTCCTGATGTCCCAAACAATCGAAAAGGGATTCATCAGAGAAAATAACTTTACCCCAGTCCTCAGCAGTCCACTGCCTGTACCTTTTGCAGAATATCAGTCTGTCCATGATGTTTTTTCTGGAGAGAAGTGGCTTCTTTGCTGCCCTCCTTGAGACCAGGTCTTGCTCCAAGAGTCTCCGCCTCACAGTGCGTGCAGATGCACTCACACCTGCCTGCTGCCATTCCTGAGCAAGCTCTGCACTGCTGGTAGCCCGATCCCACAGCTGAAACACTTTTAAGAGATGGTCCTGGCGCTTGCTGGTCTTTCTTGGGCGCCCTGAAGCCTTTTTGGCAACAATGGAACCTCTCTCCTTGAAGTTCTTGATGATGCGATAGATTGTTGACTGAGGTGCAATCTTTCTAGCTGCGATACTCTTCCCTGTTAGGCCATTTTTGTGCATTGCAATGATGACTGTACGTGTTTCTTTAGAGATAACCATGGTTAACAGAAGAGAAACAATGATGCCAAGCACCAGTCTCCTTTTAAAGTGTCCAGTGGTGTCATTCTTACTTAATCATGACAGATTGATCTCCAGCCATGTCCTCATCAACACCCACACCTGTGTTAATGGAGCAATCACTGTAAAGAGGTTAGCTGGTCCTTTTAAGGCAGGGCTGCAATGATGTTGAAATGTGGTTTGGGGGATACAGTTCATTTTCTAGCCAAATATTGACTTTGCAAGTAATTGCTGTTAAGCTGATCACTCTTTATAACATTCTGGAGTATATGCAAATTGCCATTAGAAAAAGTGAAGCAGTAGACTTTGTAAAAATGAATATTTGTGTCATTCTCAAAACTTTTGGCCATGACTGTAGTCTGTGTGTGTAGTTGCAGGCAGCTCAGCACTGATGTCCTCCCTACCTGAGCAGCAGGCTGGGTATGTCCCCCTGACTAAAACTGGCAGAAGAGTTAAAGAGTATTTGGTCACTATTTTACCTCAGTATTTAATCAGTATTTTACCACAGTATTTAGTCAGTGGTTGGTCTGTATTTTACCTCAGTATTTGGTCAGTATTTTAGTATTTTCCCTCAGTGTTTCATCAGTATTTTACTTCAGTATTTGGTCAGCATTTTACCTCAGTATTTGCTCAGTGGTTTACCTCAGTGTTTGGTCAGTATTTTACCTCAGTGTTTGGTCAGTATTTTATCTCAGTATTTGGTCAGTATTTTATCTCAGTGATTGATCAGTATTTCCTTCAATATTTGGTCAGCATTTTACCTCAGTATTTAATCAGTATTTTAGTGTTTGGTCAATATTTTACCTCAGTGTTTTAGTATTTTACCTCAGTGTTTGATCAGTATTTTACCTCAGTATTTGGTCAATGGTTTACCTCAGAGTTTGGTCAGTATTTTACCTCAGTGTTTGGTCAGTATTTTACCTCAGTGTTTTAGTATTGTAACTCAGTGTTTGGTCAGTATTTTACATCAATATTTGGTCATTATTTTACCTCAGTATTTGGTCAGTGGTTTACCTCAGTTGTTTGGTCTGTTATTTACCTCAGTGTTTAATCAGTATTTTATCTCAGTGTTTGATCAGTATTTTACTTCAGTATTTGGTCAGCATTTTACCTCAGCATTTGGTCAGTGGTTCACCTCAGTGTTTGGTGTTGTGAATGGGCTTGAGATGAGTTCTGAGCAGAGGCTCCCTCTGGTGGTTACAAGCGGTACTGGTCTGTCCAGTGAAGATTGTGAAGATTGTGAGGATTGGGAATCAGGTGTTACTGACTGGTCTTATATAAGGGAGTCACCTTCCCATCAGGGTTGCCGGTGATCAATTGTTCTGGTCTCTATCCTTGATTCCTGTTTCCCTTGTAGCCTGCTGTGTCGTGTCTGCATCTCCTGCTAACAGATAAGACATTTTCTTCTTTTTGTTTTTGTGCTTGATTTTTGCATTTTGTCCTACACTTCTGTGGGGGCCTTCAGGGTCCCCTCCTGGGGCTTTTGCCCTCTCAGTTTAGTTCAGCCACTGATGTTTGTACTTTTGCTTTTTCCAGTTTTTTCAGTGGCTGCTGTTTTGATTTTGTTACACCAGAGAACTAATTTAGGTGGTAGAGGTCGTGTGATCTCAGGTGTTTTTGAAATTAGTAGAGTTGGTGCTTTTCAGGGTTTTCTGGGATTGCAGTAAGTACCCTTCCTATCCTTTTCTTTTTAGTTAGTTTGGGCCCCAACGTTTGCTCATACTATTTTCTGTCTGTGTCAGTATTTCTTCTTGTCTAACCGCCATTACATGTTTGGGGGCTTTCTATTATCTTTGGGGTTCTGCTCCGGGGCAGATAGCTTTCCTATATCTATCTTTAGGTGTAGTTAGTTTCTCAGGCTGTGACGAGGCGTCTAGGACCAACGTAGGAACGCTCCACGGCTGCCTCTAGTTGTTGTGGTTAGTCAGGGTACTGCAATCTCATAGATTCCAACTGCTCTGGTGTATTGCCTTTTTTGCCTGCACTCCTCAGCTACCGAAACATAACAGTATCACCGGCCAAAAATTTAAAATTGTATGGTACTCACAGAAGGGAAAAAATTTGTGAAAGAAAAAACGTTGTCAGAGTTGTCAGAGATATTTTTCTGTTTGTTGCATTTTTTTTTTCCCTCTGTATCTCTGGGTGCTGGGGAGGATTTTTTCTCTCAATGGAGTTTGCACAGTTGTCTGGCCGTGTGGATCAGCTTGCCACTGAGGTTCAGAGTATTGCTGCATATCTTGCTAGGTTGCCTGTTGTGGAACCTAGGATTCCCATGCCAGATTTGTTTTTAGGGGATCGAGCTAAGTTTCAGAATTTCAAAAATAATTGTAAATTGTTTTTTGCCTTAAAATCTAAGTCCTCAGGGAACGCAGCGCAGCAGGTTCAAATTGTCATCTCTCTCCTGCGCGGCGATCCTCAGGATTGGGCTTTTCCCCTGACACCTGGGGATCCTGTTTTGAGTGATGTTGAGGCATTTTTTTCAGGCTTTGGGGTTATTGTACGATGAGCCTAATGTCACTGATCAAGCTGAAAAAGCCTTGTTGGCATTAAATCAGGGGCTTGATGACGCTGAGTTATACTGTCAGAGATTCCGTAGGTGGGCAGTCCTGACCAAGTGGAATGACGACGCTTTGGCGGCCCTTTTTCGGAAGGGTCTGTCAGATAATGTAAAGGATGTTATGGTGGGATTCCCTGTCCCCTCTGGTCTCAATGATTCTATGTCATTAGCGATTCAAATTGACAGACGTTTGCGTGAGCGGAGAAGTATGCGTGGAATAGTGTTGCCTTGTGAACCTGCTTCTGAATCCATGCAGTGTGATAGAGTGGTGTCTGGGGCACAGCGTCATGAGTTTCGAAAGCGAAATGGGTTATGTTTCTACTGTGGTGATGCCTCTCATGCTATTTCAGTCTGCCCTAAGCGGGAAGACGTTTTGCACGCTCAGTTGTCTTGGGTAGTGTTCAGACTAAGTTTTTATTAACTGTCACGCTGATATGCTCTCTGTCCTCATTTTCTGCTCAGGCTTTCGTTGATTCTGGAGCAGCTATTAACCTGATGGATTATGATTTTGCTAAACGTTGTGGGTTTCCCTTGATACCCCTACAGAAGTCTATTCCCCTACTGGGGATCGATTCTACCCCTTTGGCTGAGAATAAACCTCAGTTCTCTACTCAGGTGATAATGAGGGTTGAACCTGATCATCAAGAGTGCTGCAAATTTTTGGTTCTCTATAATCTGCATGACATTATCGTACTGGGTTTCCCTTGGTTACAGTCTCATAATCCTGTTTTGGATTGGAAATCTGTGTCTGTAACCAGTTGGGGCTGCCAATGTGTTAATACCAACACTCCTGTTTTTTCTGCCTCCCCCCAGGCTCAGGATGTTCCTGACTTTTTGATTGATTTTTCTGATGTATTTAGCGAAAGTAAATCTGCATCCTTGCCTCCCCATAGGAGCTATGACTGCGCTATTGAATTAGTGCCTGGTAGTAAATTCCCTAAAGGTCGCCTTTTTAACTTGTCTGTACCTGAACATGACGCTATGCGGTCTTATATCAAGGAGTCATTGGAGAAGGGTCATATCAGACCATCCTCTTCACCCTTAGGTGCCGGTTTTTTCTTTGTGGCCAAAAAGGATGGTTCATTAAGGCCATGTATTGATTATCGTCTTTTGAACAATATTACTGTGAAATATCAATACCCGTTACCCTTGATTTCTGACCTGTTTTCCAGGGTGAAAAATGCTACTTGGTTTACCAAGCTTGACCTCAGGGGGGCATATAACCTTATTCGCATTAAGCACGGGGATAAATGGAAGACGGCATTCAATACCCCGGAGGGGCATTTTGAGTACCTTGTGATGCCCTTTGGGCTCACTAATGCTCCTTCTGTCTTCCAGTCCTTCATGAATGACATTTTCAGAGATTTTGTGGATAAATTTCTGATTGTTTATTTGGATGATATCTTGATTTTTTCTAATGACTGGGACTCTCATGTGAAACATGTGCGAACTGTATTCCAGATTTTGAGAGAGAATGCTCTGTATGTGAAGGGATCAAAGTGTCTTTTTGGCGTACAGAGGATCTCATTTCTGGGATTCATTTTGTCCCCATCTGTTATTGAAATGGACCCGGTCAAGGTTCAGGCCATCTGTGATTGGGTCCAACCTACTTCATTAAAGGCTCTTCAAAGATTTTTGGGTTTTGCCAATTTTTATCGTAAATTTATTGGTAATTTCTTGGTTATTGTTAAACCATTAACTGATTTGACCAAAAAGGGTT
>JARQOD010000003.1:212023310-212082113 GCA_033576555.1 Oophaga sylvatica | reverse complement strand
GAACCCTCAGGGGCGCCACAACTCCAACACAAGCACAGCACCAAAATGGCCAGATTGCGGGCCGCCACCTGATGCAGAGCCAATAAATAGGATTGCAGATGAAGGTTTAAATGATTTTCAGGTCTAAAAACCATTATATGTCCATTTTGCAAAGTCGTGAGAAAAAAACGCTATACGGATACCATACGGATGCTTACATGCGCAAAATACGCAGCCACACATTGACAACGGATGAAAAATGGAACACTGTTCAGGGAACTTTTCTGCGTATTACGTCTGTAGAATACGGTCCGTATTTTTATACGTTGGGGCTGACGCTGGCCTAACTCAGATGTTGCCAAAAAAACAAAATCAGAAGCTTCCAAACACATGACAACATCATATGGGGAGTCCAGAATTGTTTAAAGGCATAGTAATCTTAGTGTATGTAAGCTTTTGACTTTGCAGTAATAAAAATGCCTTAAAACATTCTCTCTTTCATTATTTTGGCATTTGGCAAATATTAACAATTATGGAAGTCCTAACTGAACTAAAACGGAAAGGTTTATTCTGATTTCATGTCAGATATTGAGAAAAACATGCATGTGTTTATTTTTATATAGTGTGTGTGAACTTCTGGTTTCAACTGTACAATACATTGGGGAATAAGGGAGGATGCTATTAGAGACTTTGCATCCTCAACCCTCAATTAATTAAGTCTCTATACAGCATCCTCCCCACCCAACAATTCATTATAAATCTTTGTATAATGTCACCTAAACCCCTATCTACATTTATAAAGCTGAGTGTACAGATGTGTGTGTGTATGTATAAAGCAACGCCCACTCCACATAGCCCCGCACAGTCTGCATAGCCACACTCACTCCACATGCAAAGCCCCATCCACACGGCCCACGTTGTTAGTGCACACGGGTGGAGACACAATCACCTCGAAAGCCACCCTGCAAAACTCACCGGCTGTGATATCCCAGCCGCTGCAAGCTACAATCAGGGCCGCCACCTTCAGAGTATTAGTGAGCGGCAGGCTCAGGCCACATCTAGCTCCGTCACGCCTAGAATGGAGTTGCTCCTGTGAGGCATGACGTTAAGAAAAAAAAGGCAGGAGCCTCATGGATTACACCACTGTGCTCATGTGTAGCCCTGGTGTTGGGCACACGCAGTACCCTGGGGAGTGTATGGCGAGACGGCGGCTTAATGCTCAATATGCATTCATTCTACACACACTGGACACACCCTTGGGGTAGTGAAGTATACTCTAGGGAGTGGTCAAAGTAGTGGGTGTAGGGTGATTTTAAAGTGAGTCTAGTTCCTGTCTCTGGACAGAGAAGACGTGTGGAGGAGAGCTGAGACTTCTGTGAGAAGACGGAGGGAGAAAGGAGTCTAGCCTGCTTCATAACCAGTTCAAATAGTGGAGTCCGGTATAGGTTTTGAAATATACCTTAGTCTGGTCAGAGCTGGATTATCTCTCAGCACACATTGAAGAAAGGAAGGAGTATCAGCACAGAAAGACTTCAGCGTTCCTGTCTAAGGACAGTATCAGGTACAGAGACGTGCTCCTGCCTGTGATAACTGAGCATCTGTGGCTGGCTTCATTGGAAGGAGAAAGATTGGAAGTGACTGCTCGACCCCTGGCTAGTGAGAATGTTTATGTTACCAGCGTGGACAAGGCGAAAGGCAAGTGGATTATAGAATTGGTGCTACAGGATTGCATAAGTCCAGCACCCTGTTTACCGGTCACTGGGGACCGAAGAGTCGCTGTTGTTTCAGGCACAGAGGCAGGAAAACCAGGAATCTACCGGACCCTAGGTCGCGGCAGACAAGCCCCTTATAGTCGGTACGTAGCTGGGGTCAGGGGAGTGAAGACTTTGGCGTTCTGCAGGACAAACATAAGTATTCAGCTCCTTCACAGGAAGGCCCCTAACACTAAGCTGACTGGGCAGGTACAGCTAAGATCAGCTGGAATCATAGAGGGAACTACGCTTCAGGCTGGTTGTACTCGTTTATTGGAGTTAAAGGAGGCCCCTAACTTGTCCAGCTGCCGTCTCAAAATACACTCCCTTTGGATCAGCCTCCCCGGGACCTGCCTTGACATTCAGCAAGTAAAGGTATGGAAAGACATTGACTGTGTGAGACTGTGTTATTTACCGGCACCCGACTTCACCATCTTAACAGACTTTGAGGGAAGAGTCCCACCTGTAGGGACCTGACATCTAGCTGCCACACCATCCCCTCAGAGATCTACAGCAGCGCTGGTACCCATTACCAGAATACTACAGGTGGCGTCACGAACTGTACATAAATCAATCCCCTGTAAATATATCCCCAACAAACGCCAGACCGCCCGGGCCACAGACCGAGCCACAGCTACCTGTGACAAAACCCCCATAGACTTCCATGGGCTCGGCTCTGAGTACCCCATTGCCCTGGTAATCCACAATTGTGGTGGCGGGTCGACACAAAAACTTGGCGTCACGAACAGGATACCAAACTCGCGAAATTGCGAGCCCTGCGTGCCTAAGGACTTGTTTTTGTAAAAAGGACTGTTTGCACTTTTGGCGCCAAAATCGCCATTTTTGTCGCCATATTCGCGCCCTCAGGCGCTGGAGAAGAAGGTGGGCGTACCTTCGTGGGCGTCTACCCCCCTGTGGCGCGAAGAAAATGCCTGTCCTCTCAAAGTGCTATTATAACATGCGGTCCTGCCCTACAGCAAAGGAGGTCCGCCTCCTCTTCACCTTCCCTGCGAGGAGGAGGAGACGCAAACCCCACCTCCACGGAAGAGACCGGATGTCTCAAAAAGAAAGGAGATTGTTCTGGAACATGATGGAGGCCGGACGTGTGGAGCCGAGCGGAGCAGCGGAGGAAGGCAGGCCCCGGGCCCTCGCCAAGCTGCCATCGGCATCCGAGGCCTATGCGATCCTGCACCTGCAACAGGCGTTGTTAGAGGTCCAGGAGGAGAACTCACGACTAAAGCAGTTGTTCCAACCTGGACTGGAGGAGATTGAGAGACGCCGCTGTAACCTGCAGAAATGGCGGATGACGAACACGGCGTCTCCTCCCCTCAACGAACCCCCACGATTCAAAGTACCGAACAGTCTGCTGCCCAAGGCGAAGGAGCAACCGGAGGCTGCCCCCGAAATTACCGTTCCCGATCCCACTGGTGAAGCGGTGGATGCGGAGGAGGTTGAGGAGGTACAGCCGATCCCGGAACGCCCGCCCGGCCAAGAGGCCGCAGCAGATTATCGGTCCCCGGCAGGGACACCGGAGGGGTCCTGTCCGTCACTACCAGATGTGGACTGGGACGAAATGGCGCGCCTGGATGACGTTGCCTACACCGCCCAGTGGGAGCAAGAATGGCGGAGTCGTGAGGAGACAAAGAGGCGCCAGCAGGAGGAAGCGCGGGAAATCAAGAAGAACCGCCAGCGACAGTTTGCCGAGCTGATTGCTGATAAGGAGACTGTCCGTCGCGACAAAGGTACCTTACGGGAACCGCGGCGGCAGGGGTGTGTGACTGAGTTCCAGCTCCGGAAGGGCTGGGGCTTTATTCGTGAACCGGGCCTCTACCCGGCGGTCTTCGTCAGCAGGCGTGACGTGGAATCTCACCTGCCACAAGGCCATCCCGGGAGGGACTTAGTAAACGGCGACATAGTCACTTATACGCGGCATTGGGGAATGAAGGGGTGGTATGCCCTGAACGTCGCCATCGTCCGCGACCCCGTCCCAGACGCAGGTATCGTCACCATTACCGCAGCGTCCCCGTTTCCAGCTTCAGCAGCATCCGGCCGTGCCCCAGCATCGCCCCCGTCAAAATCATCGCAACATGCGACCCAAAGTTCATCGCAAGTGAAAGCCACTTCCATATCGCCAAATGCGACCCAGTATAAATCGCAAACCCTGACGCGGTCTATATCGCTAACAGTAATGGAGACGCAATCGGTGTCGTGTGAAGAAAGTGTACCGGTTGCGCCCCTAGAGGTTCAAACCAGAGATGTCGCAACCCAAACCCTGATCGCAGCACATGACTTGCTGGTCTTAGGATCTAGGGCCCATTGCGTTGTTCCAGCCCCCGGGGTGGAAAGCGTACTATTTGATGAATAAATATATAAAAAGAATTGGTAAGGTCCATAAAGGATCTACCATCAGTCAAAGTTTGAAAAATGTTTATAAAGTTTTTGCACAAGTTTATATATAATGTATATATATATATTCCTAAGTATAGAATGCCCGGCTGGGTAAATGGTGAATAGAACCATAAAAAGTTATTGCACTTTATCATAATGTGATTTGATATATGCCTTTGGTTTACAATGGACTCGTAGGTTGAGGACTGAGACAGCCTAAAAACTTTCTGTACATAGTTGCGCTCCGGCGCCCTATCTTGGTTTTACATAAGCCATACATATCTACCTCTGAAAAACAAAACCCGTGTGGTGTGGCACTGAGTGAGGTCTGCACTTGGATGTCCTGCAGCCCACCCAGGACCCACGTTGAAGGTTTGGTGCGGGTCCTTCACAAATATCTTGTAAATTTATTTATTGAATGACATTTGATACTATTTGTATTTTTGTATTAAAGTTTGTAACGTTCGAAGTATTCTTACCTCCCGGATGGGAAGATGTTATTGTTCCAATGTTATTGCATAAACAAAATTTTTCTGTCTTTTGTATTTCACAGCCCGGGAGTGCTGTCGTTTACCATGGGGGAATGTGTAGCCCTGGTGTTGGGCACACGCAGTACCCTGGGGAGTGTATGGCGAGACGGCGGCTTAATGCTCAATATGCATTCATTCTACACACACTGGACACACCCTTGGGGTAGTGAAGTATACTCTAGGGAGTGGTCAAAGTAGTGGTGTAGGGTGATTTTAAAGTGAGTCTAGTTCCTGTCTCTGGACAGAGAAGACGTGTGGAGGAGAGCTGAGACTTCTGTGAGAAGACGGAGGGAGAAAGGAGTCTAGCCTGCTTCATAACCAGTTCAAATAGTGGAGTCCGGTATAGGTTTTGAAATATACCTTAGTCTGGTCAGAGCTGGATTATCTCTCAGCACACATTGAAGAAAGGAAGGAGTATCAGCACAGAAAGACTTCAGCGTTCCTGTCTAAGGACAGTATCAGGTACAGAGACGTGCTCCTGCCTGTGATAACTGAGCATCTGTGGCTGGCTTCATTGGAAGGAGAAAGATTGGAAGTGACTGCTCGACCCTGGCTAGTGAGAATGTTTATGTTACCAGCGTGGACAAGGCGAAAGGCAAGTGGATTATAGAATTGGTGCTACAGGATTGCATAAGTCCAGCACCCTGTTTACCGGTCACTGGGGACCGAAGAGTCGCTGTTGTTTCAGGCACAGAGGCAGGAAAACCAGGAATCTACCGGACCCTAGGTCGCGGCAGACAAGCCCCTTATAGTCGGTACGTAGCTGGGGTCAGGGGAGTGAAGACTTTGGCGTTCTGCAGGACAAACATAAGTATTCAGCTCCTTCACAGGAAGGCCCCTAACACTAAGCTGACTGGGCAGGTACAGCTAAGATCAGCTGGAATCATAGAGGGAACTACGCTTCAGGCTGGTTGTACTCGTTTATTGGAGTTAAAGGAGGCCCCTAACTTGTCCAGCTGCCGTCTCAAAATACACTCCCTTTGGATCAGCCTCCCCGGGACCTGCCTTGACATTCAGCAAGTAAAGGTATGGAAAGACATTGACTGTGTGAGACTGTGTTATTTACCGGCACCCGACTTCACCATCTTAACAGACTTTGAGGGAAGAGTCCCACCTGTAGGGACCTGACATCTAGCTGCCACACCATCCCCTCAGAGATCTACAGCAGCGCTGGTACCCATTACCAGAATACTACAGGTGGCGTCACGAACTGTACATAAATCAATCCCCTGTAAATATATCCCCAACAAACGCCAGACCGCCCGGGCCACAGACCGAGCCACAGCTACCTGTGACAAAACCCCCATAGACTTCCATGGGCTCGGCTCTGAGTACCCCATTGCCCTGGTAATCCACAATTGTGGTGGCGGGTCGACACACTCATAACAGGAAGTTGCTGAGTGGTGCTGCAGAAGAAGGCTGTGTATACGATACGCTTTATTGCAGTTAGTACAATTTCTCTCGGGATAAAGTGTTTCCAATTGTATATGGAAGAGGAGTGTGAGGTGCTGCCCGAAGAGGCAACTATACAGGAGAAAAGCCGTGCTGCAGAAAAATGCTGTGTATAAAGGAGGAGCGTGAGGTGCACGAGGAATAAGGCCCCATAACTGCCACCGTTAAAAGTCATATCGGCAGTTTCTAAGGGGTTATTATTGTGTTAAAAAAATTTTTGCTTCAACAAAATGTTGCCGGTTGTGTTCCGTGTACCAGTGCGGGAGCTTTGCTATGTTCAACTGCGACAATTTTTTTTCTTCTGCACGTTTCCACACTGCTCCTCGGAACACAGTGGGCTGTGCATGTGCAGATTGAGAGCATTGCTTGCCGATAGATGCAATTGCACAAGCACCAGAACCGTTTTGTTAAAGCAAAATTGTTCTTTTTTTATTGCAATTAGTGCAATTTCTCTCGGGATCAAATGTTTTTATGTGCAATACAATCATTAGAGTTGAGCGAAACAAGTTGGTCTGATTCAAAAGTCGCCAACTTTAGCCAAAGTCGAGTTTCGTCAACCGAAACCCGACCATAGCTTGAGGTCGGCCATGCGGTCGTCGAAACAAGCGCCAAAGTCGTATTTCCCAGAATGCTTGCTGATGCCTTTTTTCAGCCAATGAGCAAGGACGTACACTGTGGGCAACGAGATGACATGGGCAGCGTCCACCACCATCGTAGAGAAGGGCATTGCAGTGATTGGCTTGTTTTGGGGGCGTCATAGTGTCTATAAAAGCACTCACTGCCAACCTCCATTTTACTTATGGCGATCTTCACAGTAGGGAGAGGTTGCTGTTTATCAGTAGGGAGAGAGTTAGGGCTGGAAAGATATAAGAAGTTCTTCTGTGCTTGTGCTGATAGCAATTGTGCTGTACAGTTAGTGTGCAGTGACAGGGGAGGACTTTCTTGCGTGCAGCAGCGCTGGTTATTAGGCTGCCTGATAGCTGTATTGCTGTGTGTACACTGCTGTGCAGACTGCTTTTTACACAGCACTAATACTTTTATCTTTTTTTCTGCACAGTTACTGACCGTTCTTTTTTTCCCACACCGTATAGAGCTCACACACTACCGTGTACCGGCTGGTATCACGGACAAATACATGCTGACTATCTGTGTGTGACTCCGGAAATATATACGGAGATTGAAATTTTCCCCTACACTATATACACCTGGTGTCTTCTGATACAGTACCATATATCTGCTGTTTGTATTACGGTCAAATCCATACTGAGAGAGCGTCTGTGTGTGACTCCGGAAATAAATACGGAGATTTAAATTTTCCCATACACCGTATACAGCTGTACGCTCCTCATACAGTACCGTATATCTGCTGGTATTACGGTCAAATCCATACTGAGTGAGCGTCTGTGTCTGACTCCGGAAATATATACGGAGATTGAAATTTTCCCCTACATCGTATACAGTGGTACATTTTCCCAAACATGAGGAAGTATGGTGGAAGAGGCCGCTGACGTGGGCAGGGCGGGTCAGCTGGTACTGATGGTGGTGGTGGTGGATCTGCTGGTAGTGCCAAAAGCACAATAGCACCTAAGGCAGAAGGTGTTGAGCCTGCGTCATCGTCTGGCTCGTCTGGCTCCAGAAGGCCTGGAAGGCTCCCTTTTCTGGGAGTAGGTAAACCGCTTTTAAACCCGGAGCATCAGGAACAGGTTTTAGCTTACATTGCCGAAACAGCCTCCAGCTTTATCGCCTCTTCTTCTGAAGTTTCAAAAAATGCAAGCACTGAGTCGTCAGCCATCCCTGCCCTCCATCTGCATGTGAAAGACCGCATTGTCCATGCACTCAAACAATCAGTGAGTGGAAAGGTGTACCTCACAACAGATGCATGGGCCAGTAGGCATGGCCAGGGCCGTTACGTGTCCATCACTGCGCACTGGGTGAATGTGGTTGATGCAGGGTCCACATGGGACAGCGGCGGTGGGACAGTGCTGCCTAGCCCATGGTATAGGCAACAGTTGGCTGTAGGCGTTCGACCCTCCTCCTCCTCCTTCAGAAGCGAAGATGTGTGGCCCAGCTATGCAGGCACACAAATAATCCAGGAGAATGCACAGGAAGGTAACCGCAACGCTTGATATGCATTCACTACACTCACCCTTTAGACACACCCATCAGGGGTATAAAGGGGAGTGACACGTAGCAGAGTTGGTTAGTCAGTCAGTCAAGCTCAGGAGGAGAGGAGAGGAGTCAGTGTTCAGTTCAGTCTGCTTCCTGTCTGAGTACAGAGCAGTTCAGTCTCAGTCCAGTCTGGACTTGGAGAATACTGAGAGCTATTCAGTGAGCTCTAGAATAAAGCTGACTTTACCATCGAAAGCTACAAGTGCTTATGTTAAGAGCGGGAAGCAGGGCGAAGGGCGCAGTGGAGAAGATAGAGAAGTGCCTTGGGTATTGGATTACCTGCACTAATTCACCGGACACCGGAGTCCGAAGCGTTGCTAGTGTTTCAAGCATAGTAACAAGAAATCCGGAGGCTATCTGGACTACAGGTCGCAGAGAGCAGCCCAAAGCGTCGATACGTAACCGGAGTCAGGGAGAACAGGGACTTTGAGCGGGACGCTGCAAAAGTAAGGACTTAGTTCTCTCAACATCTGCTAGTCAGAGACATAGAAGGCTCCACCACAATGTCGGCCGGGCTTGGCAGCTATTGAGAAAAGCTGTAGATTGCAGAGTTAACTTCGCTTCACGCAAGTTTGGACTCAGATACATATTGAAGTTAAGGAGGCCTCTAACCTGCTCAGCGGTTACCGGAATGTGCATTCTCCACCCCAATCAGCTCCCCAGGACCTGCTTGAACCATCGACCAGTAAAGGTATGAAAAGAAGCTGCATTGTGTGTGACTGAATTCTTATCTACACCCTGCATCATCACCATAGACTTCCAGGGACCAGTCTCACCTGTGGGAGACTTACCACCCAGCTGCCCCATAACATCCCCTGTGAAGATCCTTACAGCAGCGCTGGTCCAATTGACCAGATACCACAGGTGGCGTCACAAACTACCTATCCTTAAAATCCCCTGTAAATATTCCCCCATCGCTTGACTGCCAGGGCCACGGACCGAGTCCCGCTGCCAGTGACAACTCCCATAGAAATCAATGGGCTCGGCTCCGAGTACCCCATAGCCCTGGTATCCACAATTGTGGTGCGAGTCAAAAGCTCGTCGACAGAGCGCAGTCGCACGAGCACTCCATCCGCAGCTGCCCGTGTTGCACACGAGGTGTCCCACTATCGAACAGCTACTGGTAAGCGTCAGCAGGCTGTTTTAAAGATGATGTATTTGGGCGACAACAGACACACCGCGGAGGTACTGGCCGACTACTTGCAGCGAGAAACTGAGGCATGGCTGGGCAGTCTACCGGTCATGTTGAAGGATGTTGCAGGCAGCAGGATCACACTGAGCACATGTGACAGATGTGACAGAGTCTGGAGACACCGTGGAGAGTGATCTGCTGCCTGCAACATCCTTCAACATGACCGGTTTGGTAGTGGGTCAGTAATGGTGTGGGGTGGCATTTCTTTGGAGGGCCACACAGCCCTCCATGTGCTCGCCAGAGGTAGCCTGACTGCCATTAGGTACCGAGATGAGATCCTCAGACCCCTTCTGAGACCATATGCTGCTGCGGTTGGCCCTGGTTCCTCCAAATGCAGGACAATGCCAGACCTCATGTGGCTGGAGTGTGTCAGCAGTTCCTGCAAGATGAAGGCATTGAAGCTATGGACTGGCCCGCCCGTTCCTCAGACCTGAATCCGTTTGAGCACATCTGGGACAGCATGTCTCGCTCCATCCACCAACGTCACATTGCACCACAGACTGTCCAGGAGTTGACGGATGCTTTAGTCCAGGTCTAGGAGGAGATCCCTCAGGAGAAAATCCGCAACCTCATCAGGAGCATGCCCAGGCATTGTAGGGAGGTCATACAGGCACGTGGTAGGCCACACACACTTCTAAGCATCATTTTGACTTGTTTCCACTTTAATTTTGTCTTGTTTTGATTTTCATCTTGACTTGTTTCCACTTTCATTTTGAGGGTCTCTCCAAATCCAGGCCTCTATTGGTTCAAAAATTTGATTTCCATTGATGATTTTTGTGTGATTTTGTTGTCAGCACATTCAACTTTGTACAGAACAAAGTATTCAATGAGAATATTTCATTCATTTAGATCTAGGATATGTTATTTGAGTGTTCCCTTTATTTTTTTGAGCAGTGTATATATACAGGGTCGGACTGGCCCACCGGAGAACCGGAGGATTCTCCGGTGGGCCCTGGCATATGGGGGGCCCTGGCACCTGCTGGCATACAGGGGCCAGTTGCCTAGGGCCCCCACTGCTCCAGGGGCCCCCAGCCGGTGGCGTGTCGCTAATAGAGGCACACCACGCAGCTGCCATGGGGGCCCCGTGCCAGCGGAGCAGCAGCGGGTGACAGGAGGCAGGAGCCCCTGTCCCCGCTGCTAAAGAGAAATGAATATTCACTGCTTCCCACGCCCACATGGGCGTGGGAAGCAGTGAATATCATTACTTACCTGTCACCCGCTCCACCGCTGAGCGTCGCTGTGTCATCGCGTCCTCTCTTGCTGCAATGTTCAGGCAGAGGGCGCGATGACGTCATTAGTGAGCGCCGCGCCCCCTGCCTGAGCATTCACTACCAGAGGACCGAAGACAGCGGCGCTCAGCAGTGGACCCGGTGACAGGTAAATATCGCAGGTGCACAGGACACCAGCACCTGGCCCCCCCCAGCGACGAGAGGTGAGTATGTCTTTTTTTTTTTTGCAGCATCTATGGGGGCACAGTGGAGCATCTATGGGGGCATAATCTACGGGGCACAATCTGTGTAGCATTTATGGGGGCATAATCTATGGGGGCATAATCTGGAGCATTTATGGGGGCATAATCTATGGGGGCATAATCTGTGGAGCATTTATGGGGCATAATCTATGGGGGCATAATCTGTGGAGCATTTATAGGGGCATAATCTGTGGAGCATTTATGGGGGAATAATCTAAGGAGCATTTATGGGGGCATAATCTATGGAGCATCTATGGGGGCATAATCTAAGGAGCACTTATGGGGGCATAATCTATGGAGCATCTATGGGGGCATAATCTATGGAGCATCTCTGGGGGCATAATCTATGGAGCTTCTATGGGGGCATAATCTATGGAGCATCTATGGGGGCATAATCTATGGAGCTTCTATGGGGGCATAATCTATGGGGGCATAATCTAAGGAGCATTTATGGGGGCATAATCTATGGGGGCATAATCTACGGAGCATCTATGGGGGCATAATCTAAGGAGCATTTATGGGGGCATAATCTATGGAGCATCTATAGGGGCATAATCTATGGGGGCACAATCTATGGAGCTTCTATGGTGGCATAATCTAAGGAGCATCTATGGGGGCATAATCTATGGGGGCATAATCTAAGGAGCATTTATGGGGGCATAATCTATGGAGCATCTATAGGGGCATAATCTATGGGGGCATAATCTATGGAGCATCTATAGGGGCATAATCTATGGGGGCACAATCTATGGAGCTTCTAGGGGGGCATAATCTAAGGAGCATCTATGGGGTCACAATCTATGGAGCTTCTATGGGGGCATAATCTAAGGAGCATCTATGGGGGAATAATCTATGGAGCATCTATGGGGGCATAATCTATGGAGCATCTCTGGGGGCATAATCTATGGAGCTTCTATGGGGGCATAATCTATGGAGCATCTATGGGGGCATAATCTATGGAGCTTCTATGGGGCATAATCTATGGGGGCATAATCTAAGGAGCATTTATGGGGGCATAATCTATGGGGGCATAATCTAAGGAGCTGTAATACTATTGTAGGAACTCGAGGATTCTGATAGCGTGGGGCAATGAACAATCAGAGACGGGTTTCTTTGAATGCAAATAATGTATTTGTGAAACAGCAAAACACCCAAAAACAATATTCAAACAACCCGTAGTGACATGCAATGAGTCCATATATATATACACAAGTCCAGTTATATGAATCCGGATATATAAGTCTTTGAACCTCTATAGCGAGGGTGGTAAAGTTCTTACGACGGAGTCCTCACACAAATGTGACCACAAGGTAAGTCTGATGCACAGATAACGTGGCTGGATTTACACACTGCTGGTGTGTGAAGAGTCAGATCCAGGTATGCAGAAAACACAGGGAGGTCCAGGAACAAGTTAATCTCAGTTGTGGCTTAATTCAGTGAAGTCCAACAACAAGTTCATATGTCAGTAAGGTTCCAGTAACAGTTCCAACAGCTCTCACCAGAGGTAATGCACAAAGGGTTAAACAGCAACAGTTCAGAAACACAGTTCTTATCAGATGGAGTGAACCAAGGGTTAAATTCCCAAGTCAACAGTTTAGTGATAACACAGTACTTTGTGCAACTTACATATGCAGAGAATGTCCAGAGCCATGGGTAGAAACTGCTGTGGCTGAGAAACACCTGAAGATAAGGCTATGCACTTTCCTGGTAAACACACAAAAGATCTGTGAGGAACAAAGCAGCTGGGTTGCAGGGAAACGGAAGCAGAATATTCCAGCAGTGAAGCCAACACCTGAGCCAGGCTTTAAACAAACGAACAGGAAGTAGGGCACACAAAACAGCAAACTCCATTTTAACAAAGGGCAAAATCATTGACAAAGTTACCTAGAAAACCCGGAATACTGACAGGAGCATCTATGGGGCATAATCTAAGGAGCATCTATGGGGGCATAATCTAAGGAGCATTTATGGGGGCATAATCTATGGAGCATCTATAGGGCATAATCTATGGGGGCACAATCTATGGAGCTTCTATGGGGGCATAATCTAAGGAGCATCTATGGGGGCATAATCTATGGGGGCATAATCTAAGGAGCATTTATGGGGCATAATCTATGGAGCATCTATAGGGGCATAATCTATGGGGGCATAATCTATGGAGCATCTATAGGGGCATAATCTATGGGGGCACAATCTATGGAGCTTCTATGGGGGCATAATCTAAGGAGCATCTATGGGGGCACAATCTATGGAGCTTCTATGGGGGCATAATCTAAGGAGCATCTATGGGGGAATAATCTATGGAGCATCTATGGGGCATAATCTATGGGGGCATAATCTATGGAGCATCTATGGGGGCATAATCTATGGAACATCTATGAGGGCACAATCTATGGATTATCTATGGGGGCATAATACATGGGCAGCATATGGGGCACAATCTATGGAGCATCTTGTGGGGCATAATACATGGGCAGCATATGGGGCATAATCTCATTTTCCACCCTAGGCTTATACTCGAGTCGATACGTTTTCCCAGTTTTTTGTGGCAAAATTAGGGGGGTCGGCTTATACTCGAGTATATATGGTATCTATCATCTATCTATATATATATATAGCATTATACCCTATGAGGGGGGGCAGCATTATCCTCTATGAGGGGGGCAGCATTATCCCCTATGAGGGGGGCTGCTTTATAATCTATGAGGGAGGCTACCCCAACTCCTGCTACATAATTAAGACATGTACTACCTTATATTATGCCTGATATTAGTGTGTTTTACTGCACAATTTGTGGTCTTGTATTTATTTCTATGTAGCTACATAGTGGGCCCCAAGAATGATTTTCTCTGGTGGACCCAAGGTGTTCCAGTCCGACGCTGTATATATATATGTATAAATATATATATATATATATATATATATATATATATATATATATATATATATATATATATAACCAGTGGCGTAGCTACCACCTGTGGCTATGCTACCCTTAACTAACCGCAGGTTGCTTTAAGTCTGTGGTCTACAGAATGACCACAACTGTGACGTTCTGTGCATGCATTAGTGCTATGACAGTACATTGACTGTACTTGTCAGGACCCTGGGATAGGTGAGTATATTATTTTTCTTTAATTAAAACTTGTGGTGTGATGTGGGTGCATCATAAAAATGAGGGACTATAATATATAATATGGGGGACTGTGAAACAGTGTGTGGAGCCCTCATACATTTTAGGGACTAATGCAGAGGCCGTTATACAGCGGTCTTTGTACAGCATAGGGACCAATGAAGGGGCCATTATACAGCCTTGAGACTAATGCAGGGGCCATTATACAGCTTGCGTCTAATGCAGGTGCCATTATACAGCTTGGGGACTAATGCAGGGACCATTATACAGCTTAGTGATCAGTTCAGGGGCCATTATACAGCTTGGGGATTAATGCAGGGACCATTATACAGCTTGCGGACTAGTGTGGGGCCAATATACAGCTTGGGGATTAATGCAGAGGCCATTATACAGCTTGGGGACTAACGCATGGGCCATTATGCAGCTTGAGAACTAATTCAGGAACTATTATACAGCTTCGGGATTAATGTGTGGGCCATTATAAAGTTTGGGGACTAATGCGGTGACCATTATACAGTGTGGGAGCTAATGTGGGGGCCATTAACCAGCTTAGGGACTAAAGCAGGGGCAATTATACAGTTTAGGAGCTAATTTGGGGGCCATTACCCAGCTTAGGGACTAATGCAGGGGCAATTATACAGTTTAGGAACTAATGCGGGGGCCATTACCCAGCTTAGGGACTAATGCAGGGGCAATTATACAGTTTAGGAGTTAATGTGGGGGCCATTATACACCTTAGAGACTAATTCATGGTCCATTATACAGTTTGGGACCTCAAGTGGGGGCCATTATACAGTTTGGGGGCTAATGCGAGGACCATTACACAGCCTGAGGGATACTGTGGGGGTCATTGTACAGTGTTTTGGGGTAGCTGTGGGGACATAATACTATGTGTGGGGGAGCTGTGTGTCAATCATACTGTGTATTATGGAGGTGTGGGCCCATTATACAGGGCGATTATAAAAGATTCATCGTGTTTTGTATTCACATTACTACAAAGATATAAATTTCATCTGTTTGTAATAATAATGTCTCGAGAGGTTACATCTCAGAGTTTGTAACTCGAGCGTGCAGACTCACTTGTGACTCACCAGGTGGAAGGGTGGCATCAGATCCCAACCATGCAAGAGAAAACGATTTGTATTTCAGCAGCAGATGGAAGGAAAGGAGACACACTAGTTCTTTAACTAGTGGGTAGGCGGAGCCCCAGATAGGATTGACACCTCAGATTAAAAAGAGTGTTGACCGGCCCCTCCAGCTCGGGCTCCTCCTACTCAGCTTCTCCAGTCTAAAATTTGAGGTCTCAGAGGATAGTCGCTGCTGGAAGCAGCTCCTCAGAAGATTTTATTATTTTTTATCGGACAAGAGACTTGGATCACCAGAAGTGGTCTAGAGGTCTCAGGGGTCTCAGCGCTGCTGGACCCCAACCTCTCCCTTGGCGGATCTGTAATTACCCTGATGGTGGTCCCTGCAGAACCCTGCCGGCCCGGGGAGATGAGGATGGCTTCCCTGGCGGGGACGCAAACCGCGCTGCATGGGGTCACTGCGTTCCCCGCCCTGGGGGGGAGCGATGGGCATAGTGCCAGAAACCCCTGGGGGTCCCTGTGGCGCTTCGGCTGGTGAGTACCCCGCATTTTTATTAATGTGTGTGTGAGTGCTCAAGCGACTGCTGCGGCAGCCGCTGTACAATACATGTCGGTGACTGGTGTTTTTTGTCCGCAGGTGGATGCCTGCAGGACATAGGAGAGAGGAGTGCGCGCCTTTTTATTTGAATTTTCGCGCCGCTCTGAGCGCGCGCTTTACTGCAGTCTCCATTTCCGGCTTCCCTCATGGAGCACACGGAGGCACAGCGCGGCGGCCATTAATGAAGTCAGGCTGAAAGCTTCTTCTGGCTCTTCTCCCTCCTCCCCTCCCGGCAAGATGTTACACTGTTACCAGCTGGGTGAGTCGCTTCTAGCTCGCGGGCAGAAGCTTAACCCCTTCACCCCCACAGCGCGGGCGCCTTCTGAGGCACTAATGAGTGACAGACTGCGCTGTCCTGCGGCTGTTATCGCATAAGGGGCTCGCACACTCTTTTCAATAATAATAAAGAGGTTGTGGGGAGTCTGCGATTTTAATATTGCCACTATACGTTCCCACTAACGATCCTGATAACGACGCATACTAATGCGATCGTTTGTGTGATCATTTTTTAATGTCGCTAGTAGCTGCCAATCTGGGCGATCTCATTAACATCGCATAAGCGGTTAGCGATCTCCTTAACAACTTTGGCGGTCATTGCGATATACAAAACAGCGCAATTTTTTAGCGATCTTGTGGAACGTTTCTTCTGTTTAGTGTGGCATAGCTGTCCTGCAGCTGCTGCCTTATAAGAGGCACTTGGGGCTCGCACAACTTTTTCATTATCAAGGTTGTGGGGAGTCTGCTACTTTAACCCCTTCTTAGTGGTTAACTCTTAATGCTGGGGTAGCTCTCTCTTTAAGAGCTTTAACCCTTCAGCGATTGTTTTTCTTTAAGAAACACACTGTTCTAGTTACTGACAGGTTTAACCTGCCATATACTGTGCAAGGACATGTCAGATGCGGACTCGCTAGTTTCTATTGATGGCCTGTCTGACCTTCTAGGTTATGGAGTGTCAGCTAGATCCTCTCAAGGAAGCTACACAAATCGGTGCCTTCCTTCTCGCGTAGCGAAGATGTCTGTTTCGGACAAGGAGGATCGGCAGGGACACTCTGCCTCTCTCATGGACCGTACTAATGGAGCCATGAGGGCGTTACAGTTACCGGAGAGAGGTAACTAGACGTCCTGGTAAGTCGGCCCGGATGTTTCAGGAGTCGCATAGGTCGCGACGGTTTTACAAACTGTATCCGTTTTCTACGGAGTTGATTGTTAATTGGATCTCCTGAAGTGAATGTCCCTTTATCCCAGCTTAGCAAATCTTCCTGGTAAAATTGCCTCCAACACTGGACGGTCCCGTTGAGTCGGTCTGCCAGTCCGAGTGCAGACAGACAACGCGACGGCGGTCGCGTATATCAACCACCAAGGCGGGACAAGGAGCTCCAGGCTCATGATGGAGGTGTCTCGGATCCTGCTATGGGCCGAGACCAGGGTTCCAGCCATCTCTGCGATTTACATTCCAGGAGTCCAGAATACCACGGCGGACTTCCTCAGTCGCGAGAAGATGGATCCTGGAGAATGGAGTCTTCATCCGGAAATTTTTGCACTGCTGTGCTCCCGTTGGGGAACTCTCCAAGTGGACTTGATGGCATTCAGGTTCAATGCCAAACTACCGACCTTCATGTCCAGGTACAAGGACCCGAAAGGCTGTGGCGGTGGTTGCTCTGGTGGCTCCGTGGGACCATTTCGAGCTAGTCTATGTGTTTCCGCTGATATCTTTACTTCCTCTGGTGCTGCGTCGGATCAGACTGGAGAGAATTCCGGCTATGTTGATAGTCCCGGATTGGCCAAGGAGGACGTGGTTCTCGACACTGGTGTCGCTTTTGGCGGCACCGCCATTCCCACTTTCTCCTCGCCCGGACCTGTTAACCCAGGGGCCCGTTCATCATCCGGACTTGAAGTCTCTGCGTTTGACGGCGTGGCTCTTGAGACGAAATATTGACCCGTAGAGGTTTTTCAGCCGAAGTCATTGCCTCTCTGCGAGCTGCCAGAGGTCCGGCTACTACTAAGATTTATCACAAGACTTGGGAAGCCTTCTTTTCGTGGTGTTCGGGTTCTTTAAGGAATCCGAGGATTTTTTCCATTCCCAATTTGTTGGCTTTGCTGCAGTACGGGCTGGACAAAAGGTTTGGCAGTTAGCACTCTGAAAGGTCAGGTTTCTGCCCTGTCCTTGCTGTTTCGGTAGGCTATCGCCTCGCGTAGGGACGTACGTTCCTTTTTTCGCGGAGTAACCCGTCAGTTTCCACCGCGGAAGGCGCCTGTGTCTCCTTGGCGGCTCAACCTTGTCTTGGAGGCTCTTCAGCATTACCTTTTGAGCCTATGGGTTCTGCTAGCCTTTCTTTAATTTCTTGGAAGGTTGCCTTCTTAGTGGCGGTAACCTCTTTAAGAAGGGTTTCTGAGTTGGCAGCTCTTTCCTGCTCGCCTCCTTTCCTGGAGTTTTACCCGGATCGAGTAGTGCTTCGCACACGGGGCGACTTTCTACCTAAGGTGGTGTCGCAATTTCATGTTAACCAGGATATTGTATTGCCCTCGCTTTGCCCGGGCCCAAGGAATGCAAAGGAACGGGACTTGCACAAATTGGATTTAGTGCGGGCCTTGAAGTTCTATTTGTCTGTTACTCAAGGTTTTCGGAAGTCAGATTCTCTGTTTGTGATTACAGCAGGTCGTAGGCGTGGTCATCGAGCTTCCAAGGACTCTATAGCTCGTTGGATTCGGTCGGCCATTTTGGAGGCTTACCGACTTAAAGGCGAACCTTGCCCGATTAAGATTCGAGCTCACTCCACGAGGGCTGTGGCTTCATCGTGGGCCTTTCATCAAGGGGCTTCGGCAGCTCAGCTCTGCCGAACGGCGACCTGGCGTTCTGTCCACACATTTACAAAGTTTTATAAGGTGGACGTCAGTGCTTCCGCTGATGCGGCCTTAGGACGTAGGGTCCTGCAGGCAGCGGTAATTTAAAGTTTTTAGTTAACTTGTATTTGGCCCTGTTGCGCATTTATCTAGGTTGTTGGGTTTCTGCCTATTTTGGTTTTTTTTCCCACCCTAATTTTTGGACTGCTTTGGGACGTCCCACTAGTTATGAACAAGTGTGTCTCCTTTCCTTCCACCTGCTGCTGAAAGACGGATTTTGGTAAGAACTTACCTGTAAAATCCTTTTCAGCGAAGGAAGGAAAGGAGACACAGCTCCCTCCCATGGCAGAAGTGTGTTGTTGTATTTACAGATGCAGCGTGACCCTTCTCTGATAGCGATTATCTGGGCTGATGCCGACGCGCTACGCTCTGTTCCAGCATTGCCAGCTTATCGCAGTAGTCAGGTTCAGTGAGTAGTACCTGGAACTGTGTGATTTTTTTGCCAAATGCATGCATAACCTGTACTCTTATGTTTTTTCTCTGAAGTCCTTCAGAAGGGGTTATGTTGCTCCGCTGGTGATATTGCTCTTCCTTAAGCTTGGGTACGACTGGAGAAGCTGAGTAGGAGGAGCCCGAGCTGGAGGGGCCGGTCAACACTCTTTTTAATCTGAGGTGTCAATCCTATCTGGGGCTCCGCCTACCCACTAGTTATGAACTAGTGTGTCTCCTTTCCTTCCTTCGCTGAAAAGGATTTTACAGGTAAGTTCTTACCAAAATCCGTCTTTTAGAGTATGATAAGTGTTAATCAATTGTTACTGTGCAGCAAGCATTCTGAAAACAGTATGAAAGTGACTCACCTGGTCACCAGCAAATTACCATTACAAGTAGACGACCGGCTCCACAAGTAAGCACTTCAGGCAGGTGGCTGCTGCCACCGATAACAGCTAATCAGCGGGGGTGCTGGACCCCGGCCAATCAAACATTGATGACCCATCCTAAGGATAGACAATCAATGTAAAAATAGTGGGCAACCTCTTTATTTAGATGCACCTGATTTGATTTAAAGGGAATCTGTCACCCCATTTTTCGTATATAAGCTGCAGCCACCGCCATCAGGGGCTTATCTACAGCATTCTGTAATGATGTAGATAAGCCCCGATGTAAGCTGAAAGATAAGAAAAACTAGTTAGATTATACTCACCCGGGGGGGCGGTCCAATGTGGTCCAGTCTGATGGCCGTCGTGGTCTGGGTCTGGCGCCTCCCATCTTCTAGCGATGACGTCCTCCTCCTTGCTACGTGTCGCGCTCCTGCAAAGTACACCTGCACAGGAGCGCGGCAGAAGCAAGGACGAGGATGTCATCGCTAGAAGATGGGAGGCGACGGACCCGGACTGCGACGTCCATCGGACCGGACCACATCGGACCCCCCCCCACCGAAAGAAAGAACAGACAGAAAGAAAGAAACAGAGAGAAAGAAAGAACAGTGAGAGAGATAGAAAGAAACATAGTGACAGTAAAAAAAGAACAGAAAGAGAGGAAAAAAGAAAGAGGGGAAAGAAAGAACAGAGAGGGAGAGAGAAAGAACAGAGAGAAAGAAAGATGGGAAAGAAAGAACAGAGATAGAGAGAAAGAAAGATGGAGAAAGAAAGAACAGAGAGAGAAAGAAAGAGAAAGAAAGAACAGAGAGAGAAAGAAAAGAGAGATAGAAAGAACGAGAAAGAAAGAGAACAGAGATAGAAGAAAGAAAGAACAGAGAGAAAAAGGAAGAACAGAGAGAGAAAGATTAGAGAAGAAAGAGAGAAGAAGAAAGAAGAGAAAGAAAGAAAGAAAGAAAGAAAGAAAGTGAGAAGAAAGAAAAGAAAGAAAGAAAAGAGTGAAAGAGAAAGAAAGAGGGGAAAGAAAGAAGAGAGAAGAAGAGAAAAGAAGGAAAGAGAAAGAAAGAGGGGAAAGAAAGAAAAGAAAAAAGAACAGAAGATAAAGAAGATGGACAGAAAAAAAGAACAGAGAGAAAAAAGAAAGAGGGGAAAGAAAGAACAGAGAGAGAAAGAAAGAGTGGACAGAAAAAAGAACAGAGCGAGAAAAAAGAAAGAGGGGAAAGAAAGAACAGAGAGAGAAAGAAAGAGTGGACAGAAAAAAGAACAGAGCGAGAAAAAAGAAAGAGGGGAAAGAAAGAACAGAGAGGGAGAGAGAAAGAACGAAAGGAAAGAAAGAAAGAACAGAGAGAGAGAAAGAAAGATGGGAAAGAAATATAGATGGGAAAGAAAGAAAGAAAGAACAGAGAGAGAAAGAAAGAGAAAGAAAGAACAGAGAGAGAGAAAGAGAGGAAAGATATAAAGAACAGAGAGAGAGAGAAAGAATGAACAGACAGAAAGAAAGAAAGAGGGGAAAGAAAGAGAACAGAAAGGGAAAGAAAGAACAGAGAGAGAGAGAAAGGAAGAACAGAGAGAGAGAAAGAAAAAGATTAGAGAGAGAAAGATTGAATAAATTAAATTACATTTTCACTGCTTCTCCTGAGTTTGGTCTCTCCAGGACTTGAACTCACATCTCTGTGTTTGCAAGCTGCACCTCTACCAATGACCCAAAATGATGTTAATAGGAGAAGTTAGTTAGCTTGACAGATGCATTGTGGATATATAACAATGTATTCTATGGTCCCTGTATACTGAGGTAAAATAAAATAATTTATTGTGTAGTTTGTCATTTAGTAAAGGTACAGAAAGATGAAAAAGTTATGGCGGCTCTGACTGCATGAAGGAACAAAAATTAAATCCACAGGTCCCAACTAGAGATGAGCAGGATGCACAGATGATGTTGCGCTGCCCGGACTAATCAAAAGCAGGGCTGAGGACGCCGGAAGGTAAGAGATTCGCGGCCTCCAGCCCAGACACCATGTACCACTGACCTGTACACTGGACCAGAGTCCCGAGAATTGATCCACTCATCTCTAGTCCCAACTACAGTGGACAGTCCCAGTTTTTGATCTATGCCCTGCAGTCTCAAGCATCTGCTGAATTTCCCTCACTACAACGGCCCCTCTGACATCTCCTCCTGCGGTGGAGAAAAATTATTAAATGGCCGTGGATTGGGGTGTGGCCAGGAACGTGGTCAACATTTGCCGCGGCGGACGTAGAGTCTTGATACATATCAGCAATGTTGGCAAAAGATTAGCACAGTGTGACCAACTAGGCATTAACCAAGTAGTCTAAAAAAAATGATAGTTCCTTCTTGAATGAATAGCCAGCCCTTGTGACTAGATTTTCCTTCTTCCCTGACGTAATTCAGAGCAAATAGACAAAAGAAGGACCAGCACATCTAAGCTAGTGTGAATAGGCGCCAACCAAAGAAAGCATATACGGTAATTCAAAAAGATTAAGGTTTGCACCGTAATTCAGAGCAAGTTTTATCTCTACTACAGCCTATCTGACAATTTGGGTTATGCAGAACAGTTATGATAAGAAGCAAAACATATGACCCCAGGGATTTTAATGAAGAGCAATTATATGTATGTAGCCAGAGGAGCTTTCCAAATAGCATAATATCAGCGCTCTCCTAGGGGAAACCGATGGCTTAATTAATAGAAAGAAAATCCCACTAGAGACACAAATTTCTTAATCTGCTGCTTCAGTTTATTCTTTACTGTATTTGGCATCAGTAAAAATACTGTATGTAAAATCTCTTCTATCCCCGATTCAGGCTTGGCCCTAATGGGCTTGTGAAATTTCATGGCATTAACTGTGGGCTGCTTTATAATGTCCCTGAGATGCTAATATAAAACCGCAGAAGTGGAAGTCCTGCCGAGACCACAGCTGAGACAGCTCTTCTGGGTTTATAAACCTCATTCATAGTTAATAATCCAACTGATGGGAATGATGGGGGGAGGGGTATTCAATGTGCATTATATATCTAGATAGGAAGACAGAAAATAATTTGCAGGTTAATGTTACTCAGTCTTTTGGAACATTGTTCATAGAACTTATTAAAGTCTAGCCTAGTCCATGGAATTGTGCTAGTCTGTGCCCATTAGGATTTAGGTATATAATCCATGGGGTGCACCTCAGACAGGGGCAAAGTTATAAGAGTGTAGTTGCTCCAGGGCCCTGATGACTGAGGAGGCCCAAAGCCCCGTTTGCCACATGAATTAAAATGCACATGGCATTTTTTTTTATTTGAGGCTGTCATGGATGTAATTGTAAAATCTATAGGACATTTCACAGTTGATAAGTGAATACTGAAGCAAGGTTATAACCTCCAAGTGACCCTGGCACATGGGGAGCCCCCTGATGTGAACAGGTAATTAAAGAGGATTATCTGATGGATTGCAGACAAGTCATGGCTGACATAGGAATTTGGGGATACGACAAATTTATGGCCGTAAGAGGTAACTTATCAGCTTTAACCTGAGAGTAAACTGAAAGGCAAGTGAGTCGCTCACGTAGTACCAGGGCTTATGGGGTACTCGGCACCGAGCCCATTCACTTCAATGGGGGAGAGGTCACGGGTAGCGTAGCTCGGTCCGTTGCCCTGGGCGCTCATACAAGGGGGAATATTTACAGGGGATTGTAGGAATTGTTTGTGACGCCACCTGTGGTTTCTGATCAAGGTGACCAGCGCTGCAGGGTGAATCTTCTGAGGGGATGTTACTGGGCAGCAAGGTGTTAAGTCTCCCACAGGTGAGACTGTTCCCTCAAAGTCTATGGCGGTGCAGCGTGCAGGCAATAAGGCAGACACACACAAGTCAGTCTCTTTCCATACCTTTACTGGTGATGGTTGCAGGCATGTCCCGGGAAGCTGCTCAGGGTGGAGGATGCACATCCAGTAATCACTGAGTAGGTTTGAGGCCTCCTTACTTCCAATGTGTATGAGTTCCTACTTGCATGAAGCGAAGTTTAACTCTGAATAGAACAGCTACGCCCGGCCGACATTGTGGTGGAGCCTTCTTGTGGACAGAACTAGTCTCTATATGCAGGGCCCTGCTAGACTCTTGTTCTTCCTGACCCCGGTTACGTATCAGCACGATTGGGCCACCCTCTGCAACCTAAAGTCCAGCAGGGTCACCGGTTTTTCTCACTAGCCGTGAAGGAACTAGCAAACTTCGGACCCGGCATCCGGTTGGGCAGAGTGGAGGTCAGCTATCGTTGCTTTATCACCTCAGTCACTCCTTCGTCTTCTTTACCACTCGCCTGTCGCCCTACTCACACCCTTAACATAAGCACAGGCAACAGTAGGTGTAGTCGTCAGCTTCCTTCCACAGCTCACTGACCGTTTCTCAGTCGGCTCGTTGTTACAATAACTGTAGTCCCCTTCCTTCTTTTCCTTCATAGACTCTGTCCAGAGCAGCTCTCAGGACCTTCCGTCAGACTGAATTCACGCTCGCTCCGAGAGTCACTTTCCTAGTTCATAGGGAACTAACAGTCAGCCTGTTCTGAGGTAACAGCTTCCAATCTTTCCTCCTCTGTCTCATCTGACAGGAATCACAACACATCTGAACTCGCACTGGCTCAGACAAAGCTCTGACAGGAACTACTCACTAGAATGTCCGAGCTCTGACAGGAATCCTCTCACTCCGGTGTTCTGAGGAGATCTCATCTGTCTGAGGTACAACCAACAACTAGCATGACTGTCTGGCTAGAATGCCTACTGCTGCGTCTCTCCACACCCTATATACCTGAATCTAAAGGGCTCCCTCTGGTGGCTCCTGGGAAATGTTAAGTGTGAATGAATATCAGGTTTCTGTGCATTACCTTCTGTGCATCCTCCAGGGAACATGTGTACCAAGCGCAGCTGGGCCACACACAAGCAGACTGCTTATGTTAGACTCCAGTTATGAATATTGAGGTTTTTATGAATGGCATAGATATGATAGATATAAGACTCATGATTTTGGCATTGTGGCGAAAGCAACACATTGTCTTCCATTGCTGGGCGGTCACAGCAACAGCTACAAATTAATGCTATACACCGAAAAAAGAGCATAAATCGCATCTCCAAAAATCATATGCTGATCTTATGCCGCTAGGCAAAAATTTATATATAACTAAACATGAGGTTCTTTAACATTCTGTTCAGACTGTATGAAGCCCACTGCCACATCACGACAAACCTCTTAGTGGGTCACTATTGCCCTAACGGAGCGGAGCTATGCACCAACCACCACCGCAGTGACAATGCACCGGCAGGGCGGACGGCCTCGTGCCTCACAGCTCCCTTGCTACCCATGACTTCAGACCGCGTCGCCCCACCAGCACAAAACCACAGCCACAATGGCCACCAAACAGCACCCACATCAAATGAAAGAAGCATAGAAACTCACCTTCCTCAAGCTCTCCAGTGAGAGCAAAAATGGGCAAGACCCTTTTCCTTGCTGTCTCCTGCTAATTTAAAATCACCTGTGCCAAATGTGAGGAGTTCTGTTCCAAGAAAGGGGAAAGAACATGCTATACACCAAAAAAGAGCATGAACCATTCTTAGTTTAAAGGGAATCTGTCACCCCATTTTTCGACTATGAGATAAGGCCACCGCCATCAGGGGCTTATCTACAGCATTCTGTAATGCTGTAGATAAGCCCCGATGTTACCTGAAAATCATACGTTGATCTAATGACGCTAGGCAAAAATTTATATATATAACTGAACATAAGGTTCTTAGTTTAATATTCTGATCAGACTGTATGAAGCCCACTGTCACTTCACGGTGAACCTCTTAGTGGGTCCCTATCGCCCTAACGGAGCAGAGCCTTTAAGGGAGTTCCACATCCCTACCCCCTTAAAGTGCTCGCATTTGTATATACTCATGTATGTATGTATATGTAAGTAGAGATATGGAAAGCGCAATACCCCTAATCGGACACTAGATGGGGCACATTAGTGTAAATAGTTATTTAGGAGGAGCTAACCATGTTAAGAGGAAAGTGTCTTCCTGTTTGTAGTCAGTAAGGCCCTAGTGCCCGTGTAGGGCGGTCAGCTCCTCAATGTTGCAAGCAAGGTACCCAGCCATGCAGAGTCTGGATGGAAAAAAGTGCAGCTGAAGCAGCAGCTTGACCGCAGTGTGGAGCAGAAGCTTGAGAAGTGGTTCAGGGTCGCAGGTTGCTCATCATGTGGCAGGTTTCAATGCTTCTTTCATTTGGTGTGGGTGCTGTGTGGCAGCCATTGTTGCTGAGGTTTTGTCTGATCAGAATGTTAAACTAAGAACCTCATGTTCAGTTATATATAATTTTTTGCCTAGCGGCATTAGATCAACGTATGATTTTTGGAGGTGCGGTGTCATGTGTGCATCGCCACGAAGATCGTCGCGGTTGCACATTCTGACTTCTCACAGCTGAGTTGCTGTTTCTTTGTGTTTGGCAGTTAGGGAGTTAATTCTGTCTGTGCTCAGTTCTGGGACTGGGTGCAGTTTCTCCCGGCTGCAATTAATTATTTGTTGATTGGTTTCCTTTAAATCTCTGGTTTTCTGTTTTGGGAGTTGCCAGTGAAATTCTTCATGCAGACCACAGATAGGATTGTATCTGTATAGACTTAAGTTAAAGAGCTCCTTAGTTGTTTTAAGCTCACCTTGCTTAGAGTTTAATATCCCAGATCATTTATGTTCCTTCTGTGTTTGAGTGTGTATGCAAGTCTGTGTTTTCTCCAGTCTGTCTTATATGTCTAATCTGTGTATTTAGCAGAGATCAGCCCATATCCCTTTGGTGGTAATCAGAATCCTTCTTAGGACTGATTACAGGGTTCAGGGACTGATAGGAGACAGGGTTAGGCTGGAGACTTGGACCTCTGAACCATTATCAGTACCTCCAAGGTGAGGGATTAGTTAGGACCCCAGTTTAGGGTCAGGTTAGACCCCCGGTCCTCCTCTTTCCTGTGACAGTGTATCAAGTACTCAAGATTAACCCTGAGTTCAACGGATATCGTGTCAGGTAAATCTATTCTATATTTACATGCTGATGTTGCTAATCTATATGTTGTATAGAGTGTTGTTCTTTTAAGAATAGTTTACTGACATCGTACACAATCATAAGACCGCGTGACATGCGGTTCATGCTCTTTTCTTGAGTTACAAATTAATACTAGACAGATGGATGACAATATCCATGCCATGTTTTCTACCTATAGAAACATAAAATTGTGATCGGAAATATGTCGGTGATAGCTCCCACCTGGGACCTCTAGGAGCAAAGATATTGTGAAAGTTGAGGATCCCATAATTTTCTGAAGACCAGCCACATCCCATGATCAACCCTATTATAACTCACTGTGAGGGGTATGTGAGCGTGACTTGTGTTAATAAAAGCAAATACCAAAACTATGATCAGTGTCAGTATTGTGAGACACAGTGCGCTGAGGTTCCATACCATTATCCCTTCATAAGAGACAGAGCCAACCCTGCAACATCGGGTTTAGCACATTTCTTCTGTTTCTCCTTTTTATTTTAGGCAATTGTATATACCATATTGTTTTGTCCATTTTGTAACATCTTTGTATATTTCTAAAAGCACTACTATTTGGATCAAATATATAAAAATGTACCGTAAATCTTTGCTCATGTATATGACCCCAACAGCACGCTGTAGTATCACCATAAATGAATATGTTATATCCCAGTAAGGGAGTACAGAAACAAAATGGGGCATTTCTACAAAAATTAGCACGTGGCTCCCTTATGGTGTCTGTGCCACAACACCCCACCTATCACAATGAAGAAAGACCTTCCGTTACTTGTATTATTTGATCCTTCATCCAGGTTTACGTTTGCTAAAATTGTGATGAAAGTGTGGAAGAGTGATGAACCTGACCTGTGACCGGGTCCTACCTCTTCCAAGACCCCCTTGCAGCCATCGGGTTGGTCGTGGTATATATACTCTTGTGTCCTAACAGTATCCATCTTAGGCCACATTTACACGTTCAGTATTTCGCCTCAGTATTTGTAAGCCAAAACCAGGAGTGGAACAATCAGAGGGAAAGTGAAATAGAAACACGTCACCACTTCTGTATTTATTACCCACTCCTGGTTTTGGCTTACAAATACTGAGGTAAAAAACTGACCAAATACTGAACGTGTGAATGCGGCCTTACTGTTCTTTCAGCTATCCGTAATCCACAGCTCTCATCTGTCACAATCACTGCAGCATTTTAATGCATAACCAATGACATTAGCATTTGGCAGTCTTTATGGATTATCCCCACATTGCCTTCCAATTCTCACTGCAGTTACTATCGCAGTTGTTGAATGGAATCAGATACTAGGTCATTCCCATTAAATGTTCTTAATGAATTCACAGAGGAATAATCTGGAGCACACAATTTAGGAACACACCGAAAGACTGGAATACAACATAGCCGCTATATAATATGGAGGACTGATTGTAATTTTTGGAAGACAAGTCATGATCATGTATCATCGATCTCGAGCACTTTTAATTAAAGTAAATTTTAAGATAATTGCACCGATTCCATGACAAAGAGCGAAGGGTAAAGCTGGATGTTGATAGGTTGATAGCTGACACTTTTTATTTATAACTGTGGCAAATTAATAAAAATAAAATTATCCTCGTTCGCCCCTTTAATTTGTGTGTGTCACTTAGGACTCGTTCACACTACCGTTTTGTCGGTCCAGGTGTTATACGTGAAAAAAAAACAGCCAGCACTCAGATCAATATCATTCAATGAGATGGTGCAGATGAGCAATTTTTTTTTTTACTGATCCGCATCTAAGTGTGAAAAACATTGCACTAATTTCTTCTGTAAATTGGATGAGATTCACTCATTCAAGTCTATGGGTGCACGAAAAAAAAATACGGATATCATATGGAGCCACAGAACATCATCCATTTTTTATGGATACATTGTAATTCTGTAACATAGGAAACTCTAAATGGTCCTGAAAATGATTATAGATTGAGTACGGACTGTACACGGATGACAGGAGAGAAAAAAATCATCCCACTTTCTGCATGAATACGCTCGTGTAAACCTATGGGTACCTGGGGAAGAGGATGCACTCTGGGAAGAAGACAATCTGATGTTTTATTTATTTTACTCACTCACTTAAAGCCAATAACTTCCACAACACGTTACAGACATTATTATCACTGTCCTCTTTGGGGCCACAAGCTAAATCCATTTTAGAATGCGGCAGGAAATCTACGCAACTCCGGGAGACCATACAAATTCCTTGCAGATGTTGTCCTTGGTGGGATTTGAGCCCAGCACCCTAGCAAGGCTATAGTGTACTGCCAACCACTGAGCCAACATGCTGTTATGATGTTCTGCAAGGAAACGTTGAGTCCTGACAGTCATGTGGATATCATCCTGTTAACAGGATAATGCTCCCCAACAATCTGTCCTGTAACAAAGAGTTTAATAAGATAATTTATTCTTCAAATTCCCAAGATGTCAAGGCTATTGGACATTTGTGTGCTGGAAAAAACAGGTTTGATCCTTGAAGACCCAACCTCACAAATAGGATTTAAACAACATGCTGCTAGGCTGGCACCGATTTGCAGCTTCTGTTGGTTGTGGACCTATTTTTGGAAAATCACCCACTTTTTAGAGAAGTGGCTTGAGTAGGGCTTGAAAATTGTAAAAGTTGTAAATTATGGCACCATCATTTCAGCCTTTTTCAATATTTTGCATTGAGACTTTTGGTTTAAATGCAATAATAAATATCCCCTTATAGCCATTATGCTACTAAAGGGAATCTATTGGTAGGATCAACCCTTCTAAGCCTCTATGTGCAAGTAGGTGATAGAAAACTGAATAAAATGATAGCTTGTTATCTGCAATTTGATGTCTTATCCCAGAGAAATCCACATTTTTAACAATTGACTAGCTGGCACTTCCAAGCTAGTGTGATCATGTGCATACCAGGAGGATCCTACCTACCTATAAATACAGGATTTAAAGAGAGGTATCCACATTTACCCAGGAATTCAGACTTAAGCCAAAGAGAGGCATTCACACTAGACACGTAGGGTCCAAGCAGTTTGAGACCACCTTGTTGTTGGTTGCACGTCATGCATGAATTGGCCAAATTATGTGCTAAGCAACTCAATTTTTTCTAATCATCCAGAGCAGTATTGCTATTCACATTTCATATATTCCATGTGTACATTCTTTAGCATGACAGAGTGCAACTTCCTTTGTATATTGCATATGGAGGTGGCTGCTTCTAGTATGCACCTGTTCACACTAGCTTGGAAGTGTCAGTCAGTTTTTTGTTATTTATGCGTGAGATTTCAGCCAGAGGAGGTAGATCACTGAAAAGGTAGTGGTCTGTCAATCTCAGACCAGATACAAGCAAGGGGCAGATAATCCCTAGACTGGCACAAGTGCAAGGCCCAACCTTGCTGCACTTGCAATTCATAACCATAACATTTCCATGCCTGACTACAGAATATTACAGAAGAATGGCAAAAACATATTTATGCAAAAATGTATCATTTTAATGAGCTTCAAAGCGCTATTACAGCCACATTTTTGTTAAGAGTTCAAAGGCCTGCTAACGAGTCCTCTTAAAGATTTCTGGGCCGGACATAGAATCTGCCTCTGGAGATTATTTTAAATGAAAAGGTTTGTTATCAGTGTGAGACATGTAATGACTGACAGTCTGCTTTCCTGATCTCACTGCAGAGCTGTGCCTAATTACAACACAGCACAACAGAGCTGACCTTTGTCTCATTACAAACACAGTCACAGCTACAGTTGTCCACTCATAAGGCTATCAGCTCTTCTATTGTGCTGTGCCTCACTCCAACTAAAACTTCCTCAGCTTACAGCTCACAGGCAGCCAATGTGGGAGGAGCAGAGTACAGCAGAGCTGACAGCATTATGAAAGTAGAGCTGCGTAATTTTGATGCTGCGCCGACCGCAACAAAATGCAAGAAGTTGCGTTCGACGCAGTTCAGCTCAGCGTCGAAACGATGCATCCGCATACATTCGCATGGCCTGCGCACCCAATGTTAAAGATAAGTACGCAGGACGCATGCAAACATAGGCAGAGCTGAACGGAAGAGGTGTGGCAGTGGGCGGGGCTTAATGGAGGAAGTATGCAGCCCTCCCCAGCTCTGCCCAACGCAAATGTGAAACCAGCCTCAATGTTGATGATTATGGCTTACAGCCAATGAAAACCCCAAAGTCATTATCTCGGTAAATTAGAATACTTTATAACACCTGCTTTAAAAATTATTGTAAAATCAGAAATGTTGGCCTACTGAAATGTATGTTCAGTAAATGCACTCAATACTTGGTTGGGGCTCCTTTTGCATCAATTACTGCATCATTGCAGCGTGGCATAGAGGTGATCAGCCTGTAGCACTGCAGAGGTGTTATGCAAGCCCACTTTACTTTGATAGCAGCCTTCAGCTCATCTGCATTGTTGGGTCTGGTGTCTCTCATTTTCCTCTTGAGAATGCTCCATATATTCTCGATGAGGTTAAGGTCAGGCGAGTTTGCTGGATAATCAAGCACAGTGATACTGTTGTTTTTTAACCAGGTATTGGTACTTTTGGCAATGTGGACAGGTGCCAAGTCTTGCTGGAGAATGAAATTTCCATCTCCAAAAAGCTTGTCGGCAGAAGGAAGCATGAAGTGCTCTAAAATTTCTTGGTAGACGGCTCAATTTGGTCTTGATAAGTCACAATGGACCTACACCAGAAGATGACATGACTCCCCAAACCATCACTGATTGTGGAAACTTCACATTAGACCTCAAGCAGCTTGGATTGTGTGCCTCTCCATTCTTCCTCCAGACTTTGGGACCTTGATTTCCAAATGAAATGCAAAATTTACTTTAATGTGAAAACAACACCTTGGACTACTGAGCAACAGTCCAGTTCTTTTTCTACTTGGCTCAGGTCTGGTGTTGTCTCTTGGTCATAAGTGGCTTGACACAACGAATGCGACACTAGTAGCCCATGTCCTAGAAACATCTGTGTGTGGTGGCTCTTGAAGCAGTGACTCCAGCAGCAGTCCACTCAAATTTTTGAATGGCCTTTTCTTAACAATCCTTTCAAGGCTGCGGTTTTCCCGGTTGCTGTGCACCTTTTTCTACCACACTTTTTCCTTCCACTCAACATTCCATTAATATGCTTGGATACAGCGCTCTGTGAACAGCCAGCTTCTTTAGCAATGACCTTTTGTGGATTACCTTCCTTGTGGAGTGTGTCAATGACTGCCTTCTGGACATCTGTCAAGTCAGCAGTCTTCCCCATGATTGTGGAGCCTACTGAAACAGATTAAGGGACCTTTTAAACGCATAGGGAGCCTTTGCAGGTGTTTTTTGTTAATTATTCTAATTTACTGAAATAATGACTTTTGGGTTTTCATTGACTGCAAGCCATAATCATCAACATTAACAGAAATAAACACTTGAAATACATCACTCTGTCTGTAATGACTATATAATATATGAGTTTCACTTTTTGGTTTGAAGAACTGAAATAAATTAACTTTTTGATGATATTCTAATTTAGTGAGAAACACTTGTATGTGTATTTCTTAATTTTTTAAATAGTTTTATTCTGAATGGGGTGAATGGGGGTGATTTAAACTTATATTTTTTATTTTTTCTATATTTTTAAAAACATTTTTTTTTACTTTACACTTGATTCAGTAGTCTCCATGGGAGACTGGAAGCTGCGATCATCCGATTGTTTATGCTACACACAGCAGTGCTTCAGCCCCACACTGTGTAGCAGAAATGTTCACTTGCTATAACCGCTGGGTGGCGCTCATAGCAATTTGGCAGTGAGAACTACAGGAGTCTGCTACAGAGTCCGGGTCATCATGGCAAACTGTCGGTGGCCCACGGTCATGTGACATGGGTGCCGATGGGTGGGATTAGTGATGCGCTTCTGGCGTGAGTATGTTAAATGCTGCTGTCAGAGATTGACAACAGCCGCAGGTGGATCGCAATTCCACCCGCAGCTGTTAGGGGCACATGTCAGCTGTTCAAATCAAATATGTCCTGTGTTCCAACAAAAATTAAATATATCTTTTCCACCTTCCATCCCACTTTTAGGCAGATAATAAAACTCAGCAGAGCTAAGCCCCAATTGCTGTTTCTTTGCTTTAATACTTCTATAGTAATAGTTTTTTATTTCATAAATCAATAGTACAAGCTGCTACAAAATATGAATGAAGAACAAAATGCATCTCAAAAATGTAATTGTGTGTTTGAGTATTTTATATATGCTTGTGTGCATATTTGCACTATGTATATGTTATGTTTTGGTAGCTGAGGAGAGCAGGCAAAAACGGCAATACACCAGAGAGGTTGGAATCTATTGGATTGCAGTACCCTGACTAACCACCACAACTAAAGGCAGCCGTGGAGCTTCCTACGTTGGTCCTAGACGCCTCGTCACAGCCTGAGAGATTAACTACACCTAAAGATAGAAAGAGGAAAGCTATCTGCCCCGGAGCAGATCCCCAAAGAACATAGGAAGCCCCCAAACATGTAATGGCGGTTAGACAAGAGGAAATACAGACAGAAAATAGTATGAGCAAACGCTGGGGCCCAATCTGCCTAGACAGAAAAGGATAGAAAGGATACTCACTGCAATCCAAAAAAAACCTGAAAAATGCCAATGCTACTGACCGCAAAAAACACCTGAGACCACACGACCTCCACCACCTAAATCAGTTCTCTGGTGTAACAAAACTAAGCCACAGCCACTGAAAAAACTGGAAAAGGCAAATGAACAAATAACAATAGCTCCAGCAGAACTGAGAGGAGCCCAAGCCCCCGGGGGGGGGGGGGGGAAAACCTGGCTAACCTCACAGAAATGCAGAGAAATATGCAAATGGTAAGCACAAAAACAATAACAGAAAATATCTTATCTGAAAGCAGAAGAAGAGGCAAGACTCAGCAAGCTTCCAAGTGAACCAGGAACCACAGTTGAGACAAGAACAATTGATCACCGGCAACCATGATGGGAGGGAACCTCCCTTATATCAAGCCAGTCTGTGAATCCTGATTGCCAATCCTCATTGAATGGTTCAGTACTGTTTGTAACCACCAGAGGGAGCTTCTGCTCAGAATTCATTTCCAAAACATTCACAACAGTATATGTGCATAAATGTAAATGTGCTTGTGTTTACATGGCTGCGGCCTGACGGGAAAGGGGCCCAAACATGATCTGTACAGACTTCACTTCTAGTGTCAGCCCCCGGATGGGGTGAACCCCCACCTAGCCTAGTTATATTTCACATATACAGTGGGTACGGAAAGTATTCAGACTTCTTTAAATTTTTCACTCTTTGTTTCATTACAGCCATTTGGTAAATTCAAAAAAGTTCATTTTTATTTCTCATTAATGTACACTCTGCACCCCATCTTGACTGAAAAAAAAACAGAAATCTAGAAAGTTTTGCAAATTTATTAAAAAAGAAAAACTGAAATATCACATGGTTATAAGTATTCAGACCCTTTGCTCAGTATTGAGTAGAAGCACACTTTTGAGCTCGTACAGCCATGAGTATTCTTGGGAATGATGCAAAAAGTTTTTCACATCTGGATTTAGGGATCCTCTGCCATTCTTCCTTGCAGATCCTCTCCAGTTCCGCAGGTTGGATGGTGAACAGCCATTTTTAGGTCTCTCCAGAGATGCTCAATTGGGTTTAGGTCAGGGCACTGCCTGGGCCAGTCAAGAATGGTCACAGAGTTTTCAAAAATTTCTACATTTGTTTTTTTCAGTCAAGATGGGGTGCAGAGTGTACATTAATGAGAAAAAAATGAACCTTTTTGAATTTACCAAATACAGTCAGGGCCAGAAATATTTGGACAGTGACACAATTTTCGCGAGTTGGGCTCTGCATGCCACCACATTGGATTTGAAATGAAACCTCTACAACAGAATTCAAGTGCAGATTGTAACGTTTAATTTGAAGGGTTGAACAAAAATATGTGTTAGAAAATGTAGGAATTGTACACATTTCTTTACAAACACTCCACATTTTAGGAGGTCAAAAGTAATTGGACAAATAAACATAACCCAAACAAAATATTTTTAGTTTCAAAATTTTGTGGCGAATCCTTTGGAGGCAATCACTGCCTTAAGTCTGGAACCCATGGACATCACCAAACGCTGGGTTTCCTCCTTCTTAATGCTTTGCCAGGCCTTTACAGCCGCAGCCTTCAGGTCTTGCTTGTTTGTGGGTCTTTCCCTCTTAAGTCTGGATTTGAGCAAGTGAAATGCATGCTCAATTGGGTTAAGATCTGGTGATTGACTTGGCCATTGAAGAATGTTCCACTTTTTTGCACTCATGAACTCCTGTGTAGCTTTGGCTGTATGCTTGGGGTCATTATCCATCTGTACTATGAAGCGCCGTCCAATCAAGTTTGCAGCATTTGGCTGAATCTGGGCTGAAAGTATATCCCGGTACACTTCAGAATTCATCCGGCTACTCTTGTCTGCTGTTATGTCATCAATAAACACAAGTGACCCAGTGCCATTGAAAGCCATGCATGGCCATGCCATCACGTTGCCTCCACCATGTTTTACAGAGGATGTGGTGTGCCTTGGATCATGTGCCGTTCCCTTTCTTCTCCAAACTTTTGGCTTCCCATCATTCTGGTACAGGTTGATCTTTGTCTCATCTGTCCATAGAATACTTTTCCAGAACTGAGCTGGCTTCTAGAGGTGTTTTTCAGCAAATTTAACTCTGGCCTGTCTATTTTTGGAATTGATGAATGGTTTGCATCTAGATGTGAACCCTTTGTATTTACTTTCATGGAGTCTTCTCTTTACTGTTGACTTAGAGACAGATACACCTACTTCACTGAGAGTGTTCTGGACTTCAGTTGATGTTGTGAACGGGTTCTTCTTCACCAAAGAAAGTATGCGGCGATCATCCACCACTGTTGTCTTCCGTGGGCTCCCAGGTCTTTTTGGATTGATGAGTTCACCAGTGCTTTCTTTCTTTCTCAGGATGTACCAAATTGTAGATTTTGCCACTTCTAATGTTGTAGCAATTTCTTGGATGGGTTTTTTTCTGTTCTTGCAGCTTAAGGATGGCTTGTTTCACCTGCATGGAGAGCTCCTGTGACCACATGTTTCCTTCACAGCAAAACCTTCCAAATGCAAACACCACACCTCAAATCAACTCCGGCCCTTTCATCTGCTTAATTGAGAATGACATAACAAAGGGATTGCCCACACCTGTCCATGAAATAGCCTTGGAGTCATTTGTCCAATTACTTTTGGTCCCTTTAAAAACAGGGTGGCACATGTTAAGGAGCTGAAACTCCTAAACCCTTCATCCAATTTTAATGTGGATACCCTCAAATGAAAGCTGAAAGTCTGAACTTCAACTGCATCTGATTTGTTTTGTTTCAAATTCATTGTGGTAATGTCTAGAATCAAAATTAGATAAATGTTGTCTCTGTCCAAATATTTATGGACCTAACTGTAGCTGCAATGAAACAATGAGTAAAAAATTTAAAGGGGTCTGAAAACTTTCGGTACCCACTGTATAATCTTGATACTTGAACACTTATGGTCATGTCAATATATAATGTATTTTGCTTTTATTTTTCCATAAAATTGTAAATGTCCTTTTTTCTATATTTGAACAATATAAAAAAAGTAAAAAAAAATGCCCTCTATAATTCCAAATCCTGGGCACTTGGTACAATTTTTACATGTTTTTACTATACATCTTTATCTTGAAATCTTTTACCTCTTTTTACATATTTTCTGTTATTTATAACAGTAACTGATCTTCATGGAATTTTTTTATGTTCTACTAATGAGACACAAGACTCACCATGTCACCCGCCATCATATTCCTTAGGAGGCATCAAAGTTGATCCATGCATCATAACAATCATTAGCCTCAATCAGTCAAGTACATACGAGAAAGAAACTGCATTTCATGGCATGACCAATGGACTATAAACTTTTACAATCACATTAGCAAGCAATGCTTTGCTACATCCTTGTACTTTCCGCTTTGATCTATAGGCCTGTGCTATGTTCTCCCCCTCTCTAGCGGAGAGCATTCCAGGTCCTGTTGCTAGGCTGAAAATAACATGTCTTTGTGTTATAACTAATGTTCAGCTTCAAACCTTCACATTGCTACAAAGTTGTGTCAGTCTTTGCTTCTCCTTCTCAGTCTGACACTGTGTGGGTGTATTATACTTTGCTCCCCAAATAATTTCACTAACAACGATACTCTATTTGGAAAGCAGATGAAGTTGAAGTCATGGGACTGTGCAACGGATCATTTCCTGGGAATTAGCACAAATTGCTTCCTTCGCTGGATAGATTTAAACTTTATTAAATGTTAATCTGAGGGATATTCTCCAAAACATACACAGAGGTTCTGAAAACGTTTCAGATTTTTCTACTCATCGCTATTATCAAAAGACCCACATTTTCAGTGATATGATGTATGTTCCTTCCATAAAGGTAGTTGTTCATTATTATTGGGATTGAACAAAATTAATAATTGCCTATCAGCTTTTGTGTTAATTAAACACAGATCAAGAAGACCTCTTGTACGCAGGCAACTGGATTAAATAAAAGACAAAATTTGAATTTTTATGGAAATCACCTGGAGCTGGTTTTTCCTTTTTTGCCCGCATGGCAAAATTAAGGCCCATCGTGAAGGAGTGAGTCGCACACACACGAGTGGTGTGGGTACCAGGGCTATGGGATACTCGGCACCGAGCCCATGGAAGTCTATGAGGAATGTCACTGGCAGCAGGACTCGGTCCGTGGCCCTGGGCGGTCATGCAATGGGGGATATTTACAGGGGATTATAAAGATAGTTTGTGACGCCACCTGTGGTTTCTGATCTGATTGACCAGCGCTGCAGGGTAGATCTCTGAGGGGATGTTATAGCAGCTAGATGTTAAGTCCCCCACAGGTGGGACTGGTCCCTCAAAGTCTATGGTGATGCAGGGTGCAGATAAGAAGTCAGTCACACACAATGCAGTCTCTTTCCATACCTTTACTGATGTTGTTGGCAGGTATGTCCCGGGAAGCTGGTCAGGTTGGATAATGCACATTCAGGGAATTGCTGAGCAGGTTTTAAGGCCTCCTTTCTCCTTGAAGTGTATGTGAGTCCTAACTTGCATAAAGTCAAGTTTAACTCCTGCTGTGGCAGCTACGCCCGATCGACATTGTGGTAGAGCCTTCTCTGTCTCTGATTATCAGATGTTGGAAAGAACGAAGTCCTTACTTTTGCAGCGTCCCGCTCAAAGTCCCTGTTCTCCCTGACTCAAGTTACGTATCGGCACTTAGGGCTACCTTCTGCGACTTGAAGTCCAGCAAGGCCTCCGGTTTTCTATCACTAGCCGTGAAGTACTAGCAATGCTTCGGACCCCGGTGTCCGGTTAATAAGTGACGGTGATTATCACCCAGGTCACGCTTCCTTATGTTTTCCACTCGCCTGTCGCCCTGCTCTTGCCCTTAACATAAGCACAGGTAGCAGTGGTTGTAGTCGTTTAAACTTTCCTTCCAGTGCTCACTGATCTGTTCTCAGTTGCCTCGTTATAACTGCAGTGGTTCCCTTCCTTCTTTCCTTCCAAACTCTGTCCAGAGCAGCTCACAGGACGCTTCGTCAGACTGTATCAAAGCTGTAGCTCCGAGAGTCACTTTCCACTTTCTAGAGAACACTGACAGCTTGTTCTGAGGTAACTGTTTCACTTGCTTCAGTTGCAGCTCTGACTAGGCTAGAGTGCCTCACTTGTCCACTCTTACTAGCCTCCACTTCTGTATGAGGTGAGCTACAGGAGCTCCTTCAGATCTCAGTTTTATCTCCTCTCCCTCCAAGACTAGACTGCTCCGTCCTGAGACAGGAAACTAAACTAGCTACTGCTACGTCACACTACTTAAATAATCTAAGTTGCCCTCTGGTGGCAGTGTTGAGAAATGTGTGATGTGAATGAATATCAGGCTTCACAATTACCTTATCTGTGCATTTTCCAGGAGACATGTGTGCCACGCGCAGCTGGGCCACACAGGAGCATCTTCTCCAGGCACAGGAGGCACAGGCAAAGATGTATAACCGTTCATCGAGGCTGAGGCAGTTCCAGACCGGGGACTGCGTGCTAGTACTTATCCCCATAGTGGAGAGCAAGTTCTTTGCCAAGTGGCAAGGCCCATATGAGGTGGTGGAAAAACTGAGCAAATTGAATTACAAGGTACACCAGCCAGGCCAAAGGATGCCACACAAAATATACCATGTGAACTTGCTCAAGCCATGGCGAGATCGGAAGTCGCTGAAAATCCCTTGCCTGAGAGCCAGTCCCAAAGCCACAGTGAACAATGTCACCTTTGTTGAGTCTCTAACGTCAGCCCAGAGTCAACAGTGTCGGGAACTGTTGCAGCAGAATCGTGACTTGTTCTTGGAGTTGCCAGGGCATTCGCAGGTTGTCGAGCATGACGTGTTTACAGAGCCACATGTAAGGGTGAACCTCAGGCCCTATAGAATTCTGGAAGCATGTAGGGAGGTAATAGCAAATGAGGTGAACAGGATGTTAGACCTTGGGGTGATTGAGGAGTTGAAAGTGGATGGTCCACTCCCATCATCCTTGTGCCGAAGCCCGAAGGAGAGTGGTAATTTTGCAATGATTACCGCAGGCTGAATGAGGTCTCCAAATGTGATGCTTATCTGATGCCTGGTGTGGATGAACTCATTGAGAGACTGGGAACCAAGTGGTACATTAAAAAGCTCGACCTGACGAAGGGCTACTGGCAGATTCCCATGTCCCAGAGTAATAAGGAGAAGACGGCCTTCTCGACACCTGATGGATGTTTCCAATATATGAGAATGCCCTTCGGACTGCAGGGGGCTCCAGCAAGTTTCCAGAGGGCTATGGATCGGGTCCTGGCTCCGCATAAGAAGTATGCCATTACCTACCTAGATGACATTGTAGTCAAAGGTACAGGCAGTCCTGGATGCGTTGAGGAATGAGCAGTTCACCGTAAACCCCAAAAATGTGCCATAGAGAAGGAAGAGACCAAATTTCCTAAGCTATGTCGTTGGGAGCAGTGAAATCAAGCCTCAGATAAACAAGATTGAGGCAATTCAGAAGTGGCCACAACCACTTTCCATGAAGCGAGGGTGTTCCTTGTAATTGTGGGGTACTACTGGCGGTTTATCTCAAGTTTTGCCATAATTGCTGCACCATTGACTGACCTGCTTCAAGGTACAAGATCATCGACGATTAAATGGTCTGCTGAGACTGAGATTGCTTTCCAGGAGCTGAAGCAGGCTCTGTGTAAACATCTGTTTCTGATCGCACCAGATTTAAACAATGTGTTCATAGTCCAAACAGATGGGTCAGAAGTTGGTTTAGGAGCCGTGCTGTCTCAGGAAGTGAATGGGGAGGAACATCCCATCCTGTATCTAAGCCGGAAGCTCTCTTCATGAGAGAGAAACTATGCAGTCATCGAGAAGGAGTGCTTAGCTATAAAATGGGCCCTAGATACCCTTACAAAATTACTTGCTAGCCTGTAGGTTTAAGCTGGTATCGGACCATTCATAGAGCGGGTGGGAGAATGTCCACCTTATCTCCACCTGCTGAGCTGACAGGACCTGTGTAATGTCACAGTCATGTGTTCAGTCACATGGGGGTAGAGTCACAAGGTCTGAGGCTGAAACTGCTTGGCTTCAGAGGCAATCTTTGGTCAGCAAACTGGACAGAGGATTCTCCAGTGTTTATTGTGTCTTGTGGAGGAAATACTGAACCTGTGTTGCTCCAGGGCGGGTTATTACCCGCAACGCTTGGACTCGTTAAAGCATTGTGTTTTCTTTGTTGCTTTCCTGTTTTTGCCCGAAGGGCTGTGTTTACTTCCCACTTCTAGTTGGTTTATTTAGCCTTATAATAAACCAACTGAAGACTTAAGAGACAGTGCAGTGTTCCTGTTTTCTACTTCTGTGTTATGGTTATGCCAAGTGAGTTCAACTACCAATATATATATATATATATATATATTGTAGGGATCCTCTCTGGTAGGCAGGGGCCGGGCCGCAGTAATGAGGCAAACACACAGGCTTTTAGTTCAAAGTTCAGTGGTTTTAATAACGGGTTCAACAAAAAGTCCAGATAACAAAATCAAAACAGAACATAAATCACTCCAGTTTGGAGAACCACTGGTCCCAGACTCACCCTTGCTTGGGACGGGCTTAACTAAGCGGCTGCAGGTTAGCAGAGACCGCCAGGTGCCATTCCGGGTGGACTGGTACTCGCTTCCTGGTGCACACTGACACCCTGTAACAAAAACAATCTTCCAGGCTGACTCCAGCCAAACTCCTTCCTTCCACACCCACCAGCTACACCAGCTTCTTGTTTTATAGGCCTTGTCCACACCCTCAGGTGAGGTACACATCAGCTGACCTGATCACGTGACTATGACCTCATCACAGGTCCTTGAGATCAGGGAAAATCCTGACCAAACTCCAGTCTGCTAGGAGAAATATATCTCCCATCCATCAAGACCCCCTTTGGTGTACCACATACCTCCCCCCTTTGTTCAACCTTAGGAGGGTGGACACATGACATACAGTGAACTCTGGACAGTGCATCTGCGTTCCCCTGTAATTTGCCTGCCCGATGTTCTACTGAAAATTTGAAATTTTGCAGAGACAGAAACCACCCGGTGACTCGTGCATTTCTCTCTTTGGCTTGACTCATCCAAGTCAGAGGGGAATGATCAGTTACCAACCGAAACGTTCTCCCCAACAGATAGTAGCGCAATGACTCCAGTGCCCACTTGATGGCCAGGCACTCTCTCTCTACAATGCTGTATCTGGATTCAGTTGGAGTAAGCTTTCGACTCAGGAAACTAATGGGATGCTCCTCCCCGTTAACCTCCTGAGACAACACGGCACCCAGACCTACCTCTGACGCATCAGTCTGGACAATGAATTCTCTTTTGAAGTCGGGTGTGATCAGAACTGGTGACCCACACAGTGCCCCTTTTAGTTTTACAAACGCTTCTTCAAGCTGATCATTCCATCGCACCATTACTGACTTCCTCCCTTTTAGGCAGTCAGTTAACGGCGCCGACAGGGTTGCAAAATTGGGAATAAACCGCCGGTAGTATCCAACTAACCCCAAAAACCCTTTCACTTGTTTTGTGGTGAGGGGACGGGGCCAGTTTTGGATTGCCTCCACTTTGTTTATTTGGGGTTTGATAACTCCTCTCCCAATCACATACCCCAGGTACCGAGCTTCATCCAACCCTATGGAACACTTCTTTGGGTTGGCAGTTAGCCCTGCTTGTCTCAGGGAATCTATCACCGCCTGTACCTTGGCTAAGTAACTTTCCCAGTCTGTACTGTACACCACAATATCGTCCAGATAGGCCGCGACATATCGGCAATGAGGACGAAGAATAACGTCCATTAACCTCTGGAATGTTGCTGGAGCGCCATGCAACCCGAAGGGTAGGACTATATACTGGAACAGTCCCTCGGGTGTTACAAAAGCCGTTTTCTCTCTCGCTGCTTTTGTTAGGGGCACCTGCCAATACCCTTTTGTGAGGTCAATGACTGAAAAATACCGGGCCTGCCCAAACCGCTCTATTAACTCATCGACCCGGGGCATGGGGTAGGCGTCAAATTTAGAAATTTCATTCAGTTTTCTGAAGTCATTACAGAACCTTAGTGTCCCATCTGGCTTTGGTATTAGGACTATTGGGCTGGCCCACTCACTCTGGGACTCTTCAATGACCCCTAACTGCAGCATCTTCTTGACCTCTTCCGAGATGGCTTGTCGCCGGGCCTCAGGCACCCGATATGGCTTTAATCGGACTTTGGCCTGCGGCTCCGTGACAATGTCATGTTGGATTAGGGAGGTACGACCAGGAAGTTCCGAAAAAACATCGGTATTTCGGCTAACAAACTCTCGGACTTCCTGAACTTGTCTGGGCGACAAAGTGTCTGCTATTTTGACGGCGGAGAGGACTTCTCTTGCCTTCTCCTGAGGCAAGGAAGCCATCTCTACTGGAAATGCAGGCCGTGGACAATCCTCACCAAGCGGGTCTCTGTCTTTCCATGGTTTGAGCAGATTCACATGGTATACCTGTTCTGGCTTTCTCTGCCCTGGTTGGTGTACTTTATAGTTTACTGGTCCCACCTTCTCTATAATCTCGTAGGGTCCCTGCCACCTTGCAAGGAACTTACTATCCACTGTAGGCACAAGTACCAACACCCGATCCCCAGGGTTAAAGGACCTTATTCGTGCCTCCCGGTTATAGACCTGCCTCTGTGACCTTTGTGCTACTTCCATATGTTCTCGGACTAATGGTAGGACTGTCTCCATTCTCTCTTGCATTTTGGCCACATGTTCTATCACACTTTTGTGGGGAGTTGGTTGGTTTTCCCAGCCCTCTTTAGCTATATCGAGTAAGCCACGGGGATGTCTGCCATATAATAGTTCAAAGGGCGAGAACCCCGTAGATGCCCGGGGCACCTCCCGCACTGCAAACATCAGGTATGGCAACAAGAGATCCCAGTCCTTACCATCTTTAGAGACTGCTTTTTTCAACATATTCTTCAGGGTTTTATTGAACCTTTCTACTAAACCGTCTGTTTGGGGATGATAGACCGATGTGCGCAACTGTTTAACACTTAACAAGTGGCAGAGTTCCTTCATGATTTTTGACATAAAGGGGGTCCCCTGATCTGTTAAGATTTCTTGAGGGATTCCCACCCGAGAGAACATACCCATGAGTTATTTTGCGATCAGTTTGGCCGAGGTGTGTCGCAGGGGAATAGCCTCAGGATACCTGGTAGCGTAATCTAGAACTACGAGGATGTGTTGGTGACCCTTGCTGATTTATTAACCGGCCCCACCAGATCCATGGCTATTCTCTCAAACGGGATCTTTATAATTGGTAATGGCACCAAGGGACTCCGAAAATGAGGCTGCGGACTGGTTACCTGGCACACGGGACAAGAGTTACAATACCGTTTAACTTCTTCATAGACCCCTAGCCAGTAAAACCGTTGTAGAATTCTGTCTAGGGTTTTCTTTTGGCCCAAATGTCCCCCTAGTACATGCGCATGCGCTAAGTCCATTACCAACCTCCGATATGACTGCGGTACCAGCAATTGCTCGACAATTTCCCCATGTATTTTTTCAACCCAATACAGCAAATCTTGGTTCAGCTCGAATCGGGGAAATACTGTAGCTGCCCCGGGGTGTTGGGGTTCCCCATTGACAACCAGGACATTTTCCCAGGCTCGAGTCAACGTAGGGTCCCGGAGTTGCGCCGTACCAAAATTGTCACCTGCCACATTTAAGTCTGACAATTCTGGTCCCGGTGGCAAATCTTCCATCTCTCCAGCTAACACTTCTATAGGAGAGGGGTTTTCCTCCTCCACCGAACGCAAAGGTACTCCTACCGCCAGCACATCTTCCTCTGGGCCACCAGGTTCATGCCCGATTTCTGGAGAATGCAACCTGGTTGCCACTGGTGCCGACGACTGTTCTGTGGGAGGGGTAATTACAGGCCAAAGCACAGAAAATAACGGAAAATCTCTCCCCATTATTACCTCATAATGCAAATTAACCACCACCCCCACCTCGTGGCACCTCCTCCCCGCTGGCGTGTTTATCATCACCAGTGCAGTAGGATAATGTTTTAAGTCCCCATGTATACACAACACACCCATTTTCCGACCAGTATACTCGCTGATTTGGACGTGGCTGGCTCGTATTAGGGTCACGAGACTCCCTGAGTCCAGTAGAGCCACCGCAGGGTTACCCTCCACTTCCACTTTACACAAATGATTCATATTGGGTCCCTCTGGTTTACCCACTGCACACATGTGTTCGGCATAGTGAGACTGATAGTACCCATAGTTTGTGTCCATGGGCTCAGTCAGGTGGGGGCAATCAGCTCTCACATGTCCTGGTTCTTGGCACCGCCAACAGATTATGGGGCCCCTTTCGTCCCCAGATGTGTCCTGGGCGGCCTTCCGAGTCTCTGCTCGCCGAACGGCGGTGAAGGTTTGGGGAATTTACTCATTACCTTCCGGTTAGTCTCTCCCTGTATCTCCTTGGTAGCCCCATATCTTTCAATGAGGTCTACCATTTGGAGACCATCAGTAGGGGCTGCCTGTCCAACCCATGTTTGAAGGGGGTGGGGAAAAGTTCTCCAGAATTTATCAGTCACTATACGATCCAGCATAGCGCGGGGTGACAACACTTCCGGCTGCAACCACTTTTCTATCAGGTGTATCAAGTCATAATACTGGGACCGAGCTGGCTCGGAAGGGGAAAACTTCCACTGGTGTACCCACTGAGCCCGGACTAACACATTTACCCCAAGACGTGCGAGTATCTCACCCTTGACGATCTCGTAGTCCCTCTGGTGCTCGGGGGGTAGGTCTCTATAGGCTTTCGCGGGTCCTGGAGCCAAAAACGGAGCCATGATCTCGGCCCACTGGTCCCGGGGTAGTCTCTCCCTCTCAGCCACGCCTTCAAACATCTCCAGGTACACCTCGACCTCATCTGACTTTTCCATTTTAGGAATCGCTGTGCGTACCTGTCACGGGTGTGTCGCGGCGAAGATCGTCGCGATTGCACACCCTGACTTCGCACAGCTGAGTTTCTGGTGCTGGGTGTTTTTCGGCACTGAGGGAGTTAATTCTTTCTCTCTCGGTGCTGGACTGACCAGCCTCGCCCAGCTGCGATTGATGTTTTGTTAATTAGCTTCCTTCATATACCTGCTGGTCTGCTGGGGAAGTTGTCGGTGAAAGCATTCATTCAGACCAGCAGAGCGGATCGTTTCTGAGAAGACTTAAGCTAAGAGTGCCTGTTGTGGTTTTTCCTCTCCTCGCTTATTGTTTATCTCCTTAACCTTTTGTGTTCCTCTGTAGTGGAAGTTTTGTATGCAAGGCAGTGTTTTCTTTACCCCTTGTCTGTCTCGTTTGTCTTAGACTGTGTGTAAGCTGTGACCTGCCCATTCCCTGTGGTGGTAATCAGGGTCCTTCTCAGGACTAGATTACAGTGGTCAGGGATCTACAGGAGACAGGGTTACGCTGGCGGCCTGGACCTCTGTACCATTAACAGTACCTCCAGGTAGAGGGACTAGTCAGGACCCCAGTTCAGGGTCAGCATAGACCCCGGTCCACCTCTATCCTGAGACAGCGTGACACGTACACAGTATAGACCCACAATACATAGGATATTATGTCAGGTAAGACATTGCTGGCAGATACTATGTATACATGTTGATATTTTCTATTATATGAAATATAGAATGTTGTCACATTAGATATATGTTACTATCATAGAATATATCTGTTATACGTCGTGACATTTTCACCGACCACACTAAAAGATTCTCCCCAGCTACCATGGATCCAGTAGCCCAGTTAGCTCAGCAGTTGCAGAGTTTGTCCATGGAGCTGACGGACGTTAAGTCCAAGGTTTTGTACCCCCGGGAGCAAACCAGATCTGAACCTAAAGTAGCTCTCCCGGACAGGTTCACTGGTGGGCGGGACAAATTTTTTACCTTCCGGGAGGCATGTAAATTATATTTTCGGCTACGGCCTCGGTCTTCGGGGAGTGAAGATCAGAGGGTGGGAATTGTCATCTCGCTCTTACAAGGGGACCCTCAATCCTGGGCGTTCTCTCTTCCTCCGGACTCCCCGGCTCTCCAGTCAGTAGATCGATTTTTTACAGCCCTGGGTCTGGTATATGATGATCCGGATCGGGTCTCCCTTGCTGAAATGAAGTTACGTAAGATACAGCAGGGAGATCGTCCGGCGGAGGAATTTTTTTCTGAGTTCCGTAGATGGGCCACAGATACTCAGTGGAATGACCCAGCTCTTAGGAGCCAGTTTTGTCAAGGATTATCTGACAAATTAAAAGATGTGTTGGCTCAGTATGATTCTCCCCCGTCACTGGAGGCCGCTATGGCCCCTGCTATTCGCATTGATAGACGGCTTCGGGAGAGGTGCGAGGTAACTCCGCCCCTGTGATGACTCCACCTTCTACTATAGTCCCTTATATTGAGGTTCCCCTGGTTTGTTCTGAGGAGCCTATGCAGTTAGGAGGGACATCGTTTCGAGGGAGGGGATCTGCGGTGCGCCGCAAGACAGGAAAGTGTTACTTCTGCGGGAGAAAGGGACATTTTGTTGGGGGGTGTCCATCCCATACTTTGCTGAGCAAGGAGTCGCCGGAAAACTGTTGATCCCAGGTTGTGTGGTGGACGAAAATCTGGGAGTATGTATTTCGTCCCCAAGTCCGTCTCAGTTTCTCGTACCAGCGGAGGTGGTGGTAGGTACGAGAACTGAGAGGATTTCTGTTCTTCTGGATAGTGGGGCCGCGGCTAATCTGGTGGACGCTCGGTTTGCCCAGGTGCAAGGTATGCAACTGAGTGTATTGGCCAAACCTATCCCTATATTCTCTATTGACGCCAGGCCTCTCGGTCAAGGTAGCTTTGTGCAAGCCGTGCATAACATAGACCTTCGAGTGGGGGCAATACATAAAGAACTATTGTCTTCTTATGTGTTGGAGGGCCTTCCCACTCCTATTGTGTTGGGACTTCCTTGGTTAACTAAACATAACCCAGTTATTAATTGGCAATCCAGAGAGATAAGCCAGTGGGGTGAATTTTGCAATAGTAACTGCATGAACACGGTCATCGGTGCGGTCGTGCCTAGAACCTTACCTCCTTTTCTGGAGGACTTTGAGGATGTGTTTTCAGAGGAAGGGTGTCAAGAATTACCTCCTCATCGCGCGTATGACTGTGCTATAAAATTGCTTCCTGATGCTAAGTTACCAAAATCTAGATTATATAACCTTTCTGGTCCTGAGAGGCAAGCTATGAAGGATTATATTTGGAAAGTCTGGCCAAGGGGCATATTAGACCTTCATCTTCCCCAGTGGCCGCGGGGTTCTTCTTTGTGAAGAAAAAAGATGGAGGCCTACGCCCTTGCCTGGATTTCCGTGAGCTTAATCGGATTACGGTCCGAGATCCGTATCCGCTCCCACTTATTCCTGATCTCTTCAATCAGATTGTGGGCGCCAAATGGTTCTCTAAGTTGGATCTCAGGGGGGCGTATAATCTGATTAGGATAAAGGAGGGGGATGAGTGGAAGACGGCGTTTAACACTCCGGAGGGACATTATGAGAACCTTGTCATGCCTTTCGGTCTGACTACTGCCCCGGCGGTGTTTCAACATTTTGTTAATGACATCTTTCGCCACCTAGTGGGACAGTTTGTTGTCATTTATCTAGATGACATCTTAATTTACTCGCCGGATCTTGTGTCTCATCAGGAGCATGTGAGACAGGTGTTGCAGATCTTGCGAGACAATAAACTGTACGCCAAATGGGAGAAGTGTGTATTCGCCGTACAAGAACTTCAGTTTTTAGGATTCCTGGTGTCAGCTTCCGGTTTCCGTATGGACCCTGGGAAAGTGAAGGCTGTGCTTGAATGGGATCGGCCAGAGGATCTTAAAGCACTGCAGCGTTTCCTGGGGTTTGCTAACTACTACCGGAAATTTATTCGTAATTTCTCATCCGTTGTCAAACCTCTCACTGACATGACAAAAAAAGGGATGGATTTTTCTAGGTGGTCTGACAAAGCTTGTCAAGCATTTTCCTCCTTGAAAAAATGTTTTGCTTCAGCACCCATACTCATCCAACCTGATGCATCACAACCGTTCATTGTGGAGGTAGACGCATCTGACGTAGGAGTGGGTGCAGTATTATCTCAAGGTCCGTCCCCTGGTAAATGGCATCCGTGCGCTTTCTTCTCTAAAAAATTGTCGTCCGCCGAGAGGAATTATGATGTCGGCAATAGGGAACTCTTGGCCATTAAGTTGGCTTTTGAAGAATGGCGTCAATTTTTGGAGGGGGCAGTCCACCCGGTCACCGTCATTACTGATCACAAGAACCTGCTGTATTTAGAGTCTGCAAAACGTCTGAATTCCAGACAAGCTAGATGGTCGTTGTTTTTTACCAGGTTTAATTTTGTCGTCACATATCGTCCTGGGTCAAAAAATGTAAAGGCTGATGCCTTATCTCGTAGTTTCCCGGGGGCCGGGAAGACGGATGACCCGGTTCCTATTCTTCAGGAGGGAGTTGTGGTGTCGGCTGTATGCTCTGAGCTTGAGGAGGAGGTATTGGAGGCTCAGGGGGACGCCCCTGTAGGACCTCCAGGGAAACTGTTTGTTCCAGATCAGTTAAGACAAAAGGTTATCGAGGCACATCATAATTCTGCTTTGGCAGGACACCCAGGGAGTAAAGCAACTGTAGATCTCCTTTCTCGCCGGTTTTGGTGGCCTAACTTAAATAAAGAGGTGGTAACTTTTGTCGCGTCCTGTGGGGTATGTGCGCGCTCTAAGACCCCACATACCCGTCCGTCTGGGGCCCTTTTACCGTTGAAAATCCCGGAGCGTCCATGGACCCATCTGTCTATGGACTTCATTACGGACCTCCCTCCGTCTTCAGGTAAAACTGTCATACTAGTTGTAGTTGACAGGTTCAGCAAAATGGCACATTTTATTGCTCTTCCTGCTCTTCCTAATGCTAAAACTCTGGCGCAGGTGTTCATTGGGGAGATTGTGAGACTTCACGGGTTGCCTTCCGATGTGGTGTCGGATCGGGGGTCTCAGTTTGTGTCCAAATTCTGGAAGGCATTTTGTTCTCGTTGGGGGATGCAGTTGTCATTTTCTTCGGCTTTTCATCCGCAGACCAATGGTCAGACAGAGCGTCTGAATCAGAGCTTAGAGACATATCTCCGGTGTTTTGTCTCAGAGAACCAAGAGGACTGGTCTTCTTTCTTGCCTCTGGCAGAGTTCGCTCTTAACAATAGGCGGAGCGAGTCCACTGGTAAGTCCCCGTTTTTTGGGGCATATGGTTTTCACCCCAGTTTTGTACTTTCAATGGGGGGGCTCTTCTGGGGTTCCTGAGGAGGAACGATTTTCGTCGTCACTTGCTTCAGTGTGGAGAGGAGTGCTTAATAATCTGAGCACTATGGGGAACCGATACAAACGTATGGCTGATAGGAGGAGAGTGTCTGGTCCGGACCTAAGTGTGAACGATCTGGTATGGTTGTCTACCAAGAATATAAAACTTAAGGTTCCCTCCTGGAAACTCGGTCCCAGATTCATCGGGCCATACAGGATCAGTTCAATAATTAATCCGGTGGCTTTCCGTCTTGACCTCCCTCCTACGTTTAAAATCCACAATGTGTTCCACAAATCGTTGCTTAAGAGGTACATGGCACCAGTTATACCGTCACCTCTACCTCCTCCTCCTGTGGTGGTCAATGGTAATTTGGAGTTTCAGGTATCGAAGATCATTGACTCACGTCTGAATCGCCGGTCCCTTCAGTACCTTGTTCATTGGAGGGGGTATGGTCCTGAGGAGAGGATGTGGGTTTCTGCGTCGGATATTAACCAGACCGATTGGTTCGGGCCTTCCACACTACTCACCCAGATAGACCAGGCCCTGAGGGTCCAGAGGCCCCTCGTAGAAGGGGGGGTACTGTCACGGGTGTGTCGCGGCGAAGATCGTCGCGATTGCACACGCTGACTTCGCACAGCTGAGTTTCTGGTGCTGGGTGTTTTTCGGCACTGAGGGAGTTAATTCTTTCTCTCTCGGTGCTGGACTGACCAGCCTCGCCCAGCTGCGATTGATGTTTTGTTAATTAGCTTCCTTCATATACCTGCTGGTCTGCTGGGGAAGTTGTCGGTGAAAGCATTCATTCAGACCAGCAGAGCGGATCGTTTCTGAGAAGACTTAAGCTAAGAGTGCCTGTTGTGGTTTTTCCTCTCCTCGCTTATTGTTTATCTCCTTAACCTTTTGTGTTCCTCTGTAGTGGAAGTTTTGTATGCAAGGCAGTGTTTTCTTTACCCCTTGTCTGTCTCGTTTGTCTTAGACTGTGTGTAAGCTGTGACCTGCCCATTCCCTGTGGTGGTAATCAGGGTCCTTCTCAGGACTAGATTACAGTGGTCAGGGATCTACAGGAGACAGGGTTACGCTGGCGGCCTGGACTCTGTACCATTAACAGTACCTCCAGGTAGAGGGACTAGTCAGGACCCCAGTTCAGGGTCAGCATAGACCCCGGTCCACCTCTATCCTGAGACAGCGTGACACGTACACAGTATAGACCCACAATACATAGGATATTATGTCAGGTAAGACAGTGCTGGCAGATACTATGTATACATGTTGATATTTTCTATTATATGAAATATAGAATGTTGTCACATTAGATATATGTTACTATCATAGAATATATCTGTTATACGTCGTGACAGTACCGCTTTCCGGACATCCTGACGTCCCGGGGCAGCTCCTGCTGTCTGCGACGCTGTGATGTGCTGCATCAGTAGACTGTTGGTTTCCTGTCGCTGTTGATTAAATATCTGCTGCTGCTCCATAGTCTGCTGCTGTATAGCCTGCTGCCGCTCCATAGCCTGCTGCTGCTGCTGTCTAGCCTGCTGTTGCTGCTGTATAGCCAGCTGCTGCTGTCGCATGGCCTCCACCAGCATTTTTACTGTGCTCTCCATCTCCGGACAGTTATCCACCGGGTTTTGCGTCACTTTCTTCACCCAGGACATTTACTGTCATGCAGGAAAAAAAAACAGCCTGACCTCACTGCGTTGCCCGCATTCTCCACCAATTGTAGGGATCCGCTCTGGTAGGCAGGGGCCGGGCCGCAGTAATGAGGCAAACACACAGGCTTTTAGTTCAAAGTTCAGTGGTTTTAATAACGGGTTCAACAAAAAGTCCAGATAACAAAATCAAAACAGAACATAAATCACTCCAGTTTGGAGAACCACTGGTCCCAGACTCACCCTTGCTTGGGACGGGCTTAACTAAGCGGCTGCAGGTTAGCAGAGACCGCCAGGTGCCATTCCGGGTGGTCTGGTACTCGCTTCCTGGTGCACACTGACACCCTGTAACAAAAACAATCTTCCAGGCTGACTCCAGCCAAACTCCTTCCTTCCACACCCACCAGCTACACCAGCTCCTTGTTTTATAGGCCTTGTCCACACCCTCAGGTGAGGTACACATCAGCTGACCTGATCATGTGACTATGACCTCATCACAGGTCCTTGAGATCAGGGAAAATCCTGACCAAACTCCAGTCTGCTAGGAGAAATATATCTCCCATCCATCAAGACCCCCTTTGGTGTACCACAATATATATATATATATATATATATATATATATATATATATATATATATATATATATATATATATATATACTGTATATCTATATAGATATAACTGGCCTAGTACATTTTACTAAAATGGAGATAGGATGGGGAACATGATTACCATGAATGGGCTAGGATGGGGCATTATTATAGGATGGGGCCCAAGATTCAAGTCATTATACTATGAAGGGGCCAAGGATGGGGAACATTATTCCAGGACATGGCTCTTTATTATATAGGTTGCAAACACATGTTAGGATCTAGGACATTACAAGGGTCCATATATTTGACCAATATGCAGGTGGGGGTCCAAGTCCAAATTTAGCTAAGTACTTGATAGCATCTTCTCCCACTCCCAATTCATAAGACCTCGAGAATGTCTTCTCCCCGCCTCTAATCCATTATGATGCTATCAGGGACTTATAATAAATGAGGGTACACAGGACCGACACGAAGGCTATTTGCACACATTCAGGATTTGCAGTAGAAAATTCTGAGAATGAAATTACCATCTCCAAAAAGCTTGTCGGCAGAGGGAAGCATGAAGTGCTCTAAAATTTCCTGGCATACAGCTGCGCTGACTGTGGTCTTGATAAAACACAGTGGACCTACACCTGCTCCCCAAACCATTACTGATTGTGGAAACTTCACACTAGACCTTGGAAATCAAGGTCCTCCTCTTCTGGGGGAAGAGTGGAGAGGCCACAATCCAAGCTGCTTGAGGTCTAGTGTGAAGTTTCCACAATCCGTGAAACTGAAATAAATTAACTGTTTGATGATATTCTAATTTGGTGACATGCACCTGTATATTTATTGGGTGGCAGAAATTATAATTAGAGGTGAGCGACTTTGCCTTTTTTAGGATCGAGTCGGGTTTCGTGAAACCCCACTTTCTCAAAAGTCGAGTCGAACGAAGTCGGCCGACTAACGGAAATGGTCGGGTCGGAGTTGAAAATCCGACCCCAATGCAAGTCAATGGGGAATAAAAGTCGGCAGTGAGTGGAGGACAGTTAACACACCTACAGTGCCTATTTCAATGCCAACAACATCAATTCTTATTACTTAAGCTTGTCAACCTTAATTAACTTTATAATAATAGTAACGCATTGAAAACTGGGGGTTATTTGGCTAAAGTTGTGGGGGGCAGTGCTGGCTCCAGGTTTACGTGGGCCCCGGGCCAAAGAGTCTCAGTGGGCCCCTTTAACACATACCACAATTCATGATGCTCCGATACGGCATAGAAATATAGGTATAGTACAATGCCAAATACTTCACTTCTTACATTACATGAGTGATATCTATTTTAAATTGTACAATAGCTCAAAAAACAGACAGTATGGTCCTCCATACAGTATTATGGGCACCACATAGTGTGCCATACAGAATAATGAGCCCCATATATTGCTCTATACAGAATAATGAGCCCCATATATTGCTCAATAAAGAATGGGCTCCATATAATGCTCCATACAGAATAGGTCCCATATGTGCTCCATATGATGCTCCATATATAAAGGGCCCTATATGATGCCCCATAAATAATGAACCCCATATGATGCTCTAGTATATGATGGGCCCCATATATGATGCTCCAGTGTATGATGAACCCCATATAATGCTCCATATATAATGGTCCCCATACATAATGCTCCATATATAATGGTCTCCATGTGATGCTCCAGTGTATAATGGGTCCTATCTATGATGCACAAGTGTATGATGCTCCCCATATATTGCTCCAAACATTAAAAAAATGAAATACCTTTCCTCGCTGGGCACTGCTGTACTCTGGACTCCTCAGTGTCACCATCTTCCAGCTCTCTGCACTGTGACTGTTCAGGCAGAGGGCACACAGACGGGACATCATCACGCTCTCTGACCTGAATGTCACTGTCAGGAAACGGGGAATACGTCACAGAGGTGGAGCAGGGAGAGGTAAGTATTGCAAGTGCTGGGGCCCTGAGCTAGGGGGGGCACACTTGTGGGCGCCAGGAACTTGCACATGGCCCCTCATAGTACGCCGGTGTCTTTGATGGCGAGTGGGCCCCCCACCTGCTCAGGGCACCAGCACTTGCCCGGGTGCGCCAGGTGCTGACCCCGGCCCTGGGGGGAGGCAGCCCAGTTAGGGAGGTGGAAAAACTGGCATATGTTGAGGTGTAGGCTGGACGTTCAGCAGCTGCAAATGGAGGAATTGGAGAAGTCGGAGGAAGAAGAGGACAAAGCGAGCCATTTTGCTGGCAACCTATGTGTCATCAGGGGAAAGTGGTACAAAATCCTTTGAAACCCAGGCATGGTTCATTTTAATGAAGGTGAGATCACCTACATTTTGGGTCAACAGCAGGGTCCTTCTTTCTGTCAGGACTGATCCAGCAGCACTGAAGACTCTTTCTGATAGCACACTACCAGCAGGGCAAGCAAACTCCTGTAAGGCATATTGTGCCAATTCAGGCCAGGTGTCCAGTTTACAGGCCCAATAGTCAAAGGGGAATGAACTGTGTGGGAGAACATCGATAGGGGAGGAGAGGTAATTTTGGACCATAGTTGACAACTGTTGTCTCCAGTCTGTTGCAATCGATTCAGTATTACCAGTCGTGTGAGCGTTACTCGAGAAATCAGACCACAACATGGTCATGAAACCCCTGTCTCCAACGCCACTTCGTCTGTGTGCACCGCGAACACCTCTTCCATTTGGCCCAGCACAGCTCGTGGTAGAACCTACACTGCTGTTGTGTGCTGGGAATGCCTCTAACAAACGGTTTACCAGAGCTGCTTGTTTGTTCGCCAATATTAGCTCTAGGTTCTCCTGTGGCATGATGTTCTGTAATTTCCTTTATAGCGTGGATCGAGGATGCTGGCCAACCATAGTCGTCATCCTTCATAATTTTGGCAATGCAGGGGTCCCATTTTAGGATCCGCAAGACATAATCACCCATGTGGGCCAATGTTCCAGGTGTCAATGATGCACTGCCAGTGGTGGGTGGAGGAGCACTTTCTGACAAATCCACAACCCTCCATTCACGCAAAAACCCTGTAACTGACCTTGGCAAGCCAACATTTTCTCCTGCCACCTGAGAAGCATCATCCTCCCCAAAATAATCATCTCCCTCACCTCTTCTCTCCTCTTCTTCCTCCACCTCGTCCAGGACAGGTCTCTGAGCAGACAATGCCTGACTGTCATGAAGGCTTCCCTCCTCCTCCTCCCTGCAGACGCCTGATCCTTAATGTGCGTCAAAGTTGCATGAGCAGACACATAAGTGGGATGCTCTTGCTTATGATGGCGTCGTCTGCGCTTAACAGCCGTGTGCATTCCTCAAAACACTGAAGGACTTTACAGAGGTCTTTCAGCTTTGACCACTGCACACCCAACAACTCCATGTCTGCCCTCAAACTGCCTGCCTGTGGATCCTCCCACAAATGCATTACAGCCTGCCTCTGTTCGCACAGCCTCTCAACTATGTGCATGGTGGAGTTCCACCTTGTTGCAACGTCTATGATTAGGTGGGAGGTGGAGCGATCGCTGCAGCCTCTGCATATGACTGGAGTCTATGGGCGAGCGACGGATGTGCGAGCACAGTCTTCGCACCTTATGGAGCAGGGCTGGTAACTCCGGATAATTATTTATGAAGCACTGCACCACCAGGTTCAAGGTGTGAGCCAGGCAAGGTATGTGTCTGAGTTTTGCCAGGGCTATGGCCGCCACAAAATTACATCCGTTATCACTGACTACCTTGCCTGGCTCAAGATGTAGACTGCCCAGCCATGACTCAGTTTCTCGCTGCAAGTAGTCGACCAGTACCTCCGCGGTGTGTCTGTTGTCGCCCAAAGACATCATCTTTAAAACAGCCTGCTGACGCTTACCACTAGCTGATCGATAGTGGGACACTTCGTGTGCAACGCTGGCAGCTGCGGATGGAGTGCTCGTGCGACTGCGCTTTGTCGACGAGCTTTTGCTTCTGGAGGAGGATCGAAGCCTACAGCCAACTGTTGCCTATACCGTGGGCTAGGCAGCACTGTCCCACCGCCGCTGTCCCCTATGGACTCTGCATATACCACATTAACCCAGTGCGCAGTGATGGACACGTAATGGCCCTGGCCATGCCTACTGGCCCATGCATCTGTTGTGAGGCTCAGCTTTCCACTCACTGATTGTTTGAGTGCATAGACAATGTGGTCTTTCACATACAGGTGGAGGGCAGGGATGGCTTTTCTAGAAAAGAAGTGCTGACTGGGTAGGTCATAGTCGTGGGACAGCGTAGGCCATGAGCTCTCGGAACGCTGCGCTTTCAACAAAACGGAAGGGCATCATCTCTAATGAGATGAGTTTGGCAATTAAGACGTTCAAAGTCAGTGAGGTTTTGTAGTCCATCCACGCTTGCAAGTGCATGGTGTTTAAATGTCTAAGCATGCAACTGGTATTCAATTTTGGAGATTTTTCCTTCGGCTAAAGGTCCTTCTGCACTTCTTACAGATAACCTTTGCCTCATCAATAGGATTTTGGTCACAAAAGTGCCACACTCCACTCTTCCTACTATGGGATAAATTTCAGGGCTTGCACGCAGTGCTAATTTGACCGTATGGCCAAGCTGTCCTGCAACTCTTTTTGTTTTTTTAACACGTTTTTGGACTGCTACGGGCCTGCCAGATAACCGCAGCTGCAATGTTGATGCCTGCTGCGGATCCTCCTCCTCTTCTGGGCTTTTGTCAACGGCACCCTTTTTTCCCAATGGATGCCAATCTAGGTCAACAACTGGGTCATCCATCACCTCTTCAATTTCATCTGCACCTTTCTCTGTGTCACCGTGTAAGGTGGTATGGTTTGAAGGAAGGGTCAGAATCTGGCTCAGTAGACTGCGAGGGCAATGCAGTGCTCTGGGTGAATGTACCAGCAGAATCATATAGCAGTGGCTGTTAATCAGTGCACTCCATTTCATATTCATCTTGGACTGGGGAATTCAGGATTTCACTTGATAACCCAGGCATGGTATGTTAAAAGAGTTCCAGAGAGTAATCTGAAGTGTGGCCTGCCGCATCCTTCACTTTTGTGGGGGTGAAGGACACAAGGAAAGGTGTTGTTCCTGACCAGGAGCCTGCACTGACGACTCAGTGCTTGCAGTTTTTGAAAATTCAGAAGAGGAGGCGATAGAGCTGGAGGCTGTTTCGGCACTGTAAGCCAAATCCTGTTCCTGATGCTCCGGCTTTAAAAGCGGTTTACCTACTCCCAGAAAAGGGAGCCTTCCAGGCCTTCTAGAGCCAGACGATGATGCAGGCTCAACACCTCCTGCCTTAGGTGCTATTGGGCTTTCGGCACTACCAGCAGATGCACCACCACCACCACCATCATTCCCAGCTGGCCCACCCCGCCCACGTCCGCGGCCTCTTCCACCATACTTCCTCATGTTTGGGAAAATGTGCCAAAAATTCCAGCAGATATATGGTACTGTATGATGCGCGTAGAGCTGTATATGGCGTAGGGGAAAATTTAAATCTCCGTATATATTTCCGGAGTCACACACAGACGCTCACTCAGTATGGATTTGACCGTAATACAAAGAGCAGATATACGGTACTGTATCAGAAGCGTACAGCTGTATACGGTGTAGTGGAAAATTGCAATCTCCCTATATATTTCCGGAGTCACACACAGATAGTCAGCATGTATTTGTCCGTGATACCAGCCGGTACACGGTAGTGTGTGAGGAGCGTACAGCTCTATACGGTGTGGGAAAAAATGAACGGTCGGTAAGTGTGCAGAAAAAAAGAATAAAATTATTAGTGCTGTGTAAAAAGTGGTCTGCACAGCAGTGTACACACAGCAATACAGTTATCAAGCAGCTGTGTGGCCCAGCTGCGCTTGGTACACATGTTCCCTGGAGTATGCACAAAAAGGTAATTACAAAACCTGATATTCATTCACACTTCACATTTCCCAGGAGCCACCAGAGGGAGCCCTTTAGATTCAGGTATTTAGGGGTGTGGAGAAATGCAGCAGTAGGCATTCTAGCCAGTCAGCTATGCTAGTTGTTGGTTGTACCTCAGACAGATGAGATCTCCTCAGGACACCAGAGAGAGAGGATTCCTGTCAGAGCAGAGTTCAGACAGAAGGAGATTTCCTGTCAGATGAGATAGAGGAGGAAAGATTGCAAGCTGTTATCTCAGAACAGATTGACTGCTAGTACCCTATGCATGTGGAAAGTGACTCTCGGAGCGAGCATGAAATCAGTCTGACGGAAGCTCCTGATAGCCACTCTGGACAGAGTCTTTGAAGGAAAAGAAGGAAGGGGACTACAGTTGTCAGAACATCGAGTTAACTGAGAAACGGTCAGTGAGCTGTGGAAGGAAGGAAGCTGACGACTACACCTACTGCTACCCGTGCTTATGTTAAGGGTGAGAGTAGGGCGACGGGCGAGTGGTGAAAAGAAGACGAGAGAGTGACATAGGTGACATAGCACCTCCACTCTGCTATCCGGACTCCGGGTCCGAAGCCTTGCTAGAACCTTCACGGCTAGTAGGAGAAAAACCGGAATCCCTGCTGGACTTCAAGTCGCAGAGGGGCCCTATTGTGCTGATACGTAACCGGGTCAGGGAGAGCAGAAGTCGGGCCTGATCAGCCATAGACTTAGTTCTTGCCAAAAGAAGGCTCCACCACAATGTCGGCCGGGCGTAGCTGTTCTATACAGAGTTGAACTTAGCTTCACGCAAGTTAGGACTCACACACATTAAAGAGAAAGGAGGCCTTAAACCTACTCAGTGATTACCTGGATGTGCATCCTCCACCCTGAGCAGCTTCCCGGGACATACCTGCAAATACCACCAGTAAAGGTATGGAAAGAGACTGACGTGTGTGACTGACTTATTGCCTGCACCCTGCACCGCCATTTATTCTAGAGGGACCAGTCTTACCTGTGGAAGACTTAACATCTTGCTGCCCAGTAACAACCCCTCTGAGGATTAACCCTGCAGCGCTGGTCACCTTGATCAGAAACCACAGGTGGCGTCACGAACAATTACTATTTTCCCCTGTAAATATCCCCCTTTATATGAGCGCCCAGGGCAACGGACCAAGCTGTGCTACTT
>JARQOD010000003.1:211980451-212023210 GCA_033576555.1 Oophaga sylvatica | reverse complement strand
CCCAGGTTGTTGGGCAAAATTGGGAGTATGTTTTTGTCCCAAGTCCGTTCAGTTTTCGTACCGCGGGTGGTGGTAGGTACGAGAACGAGAGGATTTCGTTCTTTGGATAGTGGGGCCGCGGCTAATTGGTGACGTCGGTTTGCCAGGTGCAAGGTTGCAAAGGTGTAGGGGCCAAACCTATCCCTATATTCTCTATTTGCCCAGGCCTTCGGTCAAGGTTAGCTTTGGCAAGCCGTGCATAACATAGACCTTGAGTGGGGGCAATACTAAAGAACTATTTCTTTTATGTGTTGGAGGGCCTTCCCACTCTATTGTGTTGGGATTCCTGGTTTAATAAACAAACCCATTTTATTAAATTTGGCAATCCAAGGATAAGCCGTGGGGGAATTTTGCAATAGAACTGCATGAACACGGTATCGGTGCGGTCGTGCCAGAAACCTTACCTCCTTTTTGGAGGGACTTTGAGGATGTGTTTTCAGGGAGGGTGTCAAGAATTACCTCCTCTCGCGCGTATTACTTGCTATTAAAATTGCTTCCTGATGCTAATTTACCAAAATCTAGATTATATAACCTTTTGGTCCTGAAGGCAAGTATGAAGGATTATATTTTGGAAAGTCGGCCAAGGGGTATTAGACCTTCATCTTCCCCAGTGGCCGGGGGGGTTCTTCTTTGTGAAGAAAAAATGGAGGCCCCCCTTGCCTGGTTTCCGTGAGCTAATCGGATTACGGTCCGAGATCCGTACCGCTCCCACTTTTTCCGATCTTTCAATGATTGTGGGCGCAAATGGTTCTCAAGTTGGATCTCAGGGGGGCGTATAAGATTAGGTAAAGGGGGGGATGAGTGGAAGACGGCGTTTAACATCCGGGGGGGACTTATGAGAACCTTGTCTGCCTTTGGGGTTGACTCGCCCCGGCGGGTGGTTTCAACATTTTGTTAATGACATCTTTCGCCCACCTAGGGGGGACGTTGTTGTCATTTATCTAGATGAACTTAATTTACTGCCGGTTTTGTGTCTCATCAGGGCATGTGAGAAGTGTTGCAGATCTCGAGAAAAAAATGTCGCCAAGGAGAAGTGTGTATTCCCGTACAAGAACTTCAGTTTTTGGATTCTGGTGTCAGCTTCGGTTCCGTTGGCCCCGGGAAAGTGAAGGCTGTCTTAATGGGATCGGCAAGGATCTTAAAGCACTGCAGCGTTTCCGGGGTTGCTAACTACTACCGGAAATTTATTCGTAATTTCTCATCCTTGTCAAACCCTCACTACCAGACAAAAAAAAGGGAGGTTTTTTCTGGGGGTCGCAAAGTTGTCAAGCTTTTCCTCCTTGAAAAATGTTTTGCTTCACAACCCTACTCCCAACCGATGCATCACAACCGTTTCATTGTGGAGGAGCGCATCTGACGTAGGAGGGGTGCAGTATTATCTCAATCCGTCCCGGTAAATGGCATCCGTGCGCTTTTCTCTAAAAAAATTGCTCCGCGAGGGAATTTGATTCGGAATAGGGAACTCTTGGCCATTAAGTTGGCTTTTGAAGAATGGCGCAATTTTTTGGGGGGGCAGTCCACCCGGTCCCGTCATTACTGTCACAAAACCTGCTGTAATTTAGAGTCGCAAAAAGTCTGAATTCCAGACAAGAGATGGTCGTTGTTTTTTACCAGGTTAATTTTGTCGTCACATATGTTGGGAAAAAAAGTAAAGGCTGTGCTTATCTGTAGTTTCCCGGGGGCCGGGAAGCGGTGCCCCGGGGGTTCCTTTCTTCAGGAGGGATTTGGGTGTGGCTGTATGCTCTGAGCTTGAGGAGGAGGAATTGGAGGCTCAGGGGGCGCCCTGTAGGACCCCAGGGAAATGTTTGTTCCAGATCAGTTAAACAAAAGGTTAACGAGGCACATCAATTTCTTGGAGGCACCCAGGGTAAAGCAACTGTAGATTCCTTTCCGCCGGTTTTGGTGGCCTAACTTAAATAAAGAGGTGGTAATTTTTGTTGCGTCCTGGGGTATGTGCGCGCTCTAAGACCCCACATACCCGTCCGTTTGGGCCCTTTTACCGTTGAAAATCCCGGGGCGTCCTGGACCCACTGTCATGGGACTTCATTACGGACCTCCCCCTCTTCAGGTAAAACTGTCTATGTTGTGTGACAGGTTCAGCAAAATGGCCATTTTTATTGTCTGCCCCTTTTAATGCTAAAACCTGGCGCAGGTGTTCATTGGGGAATTGTGAGACTTCACGGGTTGCCTTCCGATGTGGTGTGGATCGGGGGGCTCAGTTTGTGTCCAAAATTCTGGAAGGCTTTTGTTCTCGTTGGGGGATCAGTTGTCTTTTCTTCGGCTTTTTCTCCGCAGACCAATGGTCGACAGGCGTCTGAATCAGGCTTAGGACATATCTCCGTGTTTTGTTCAGAGAACCAAGAGGGATGGTCTTCTTTCTTGCCCTGGCAAGTTCGCTCTTAACAATAGGGGAGCGGTCCCCCGGTAAGTCCCCGTTTTTTTGGGCATATGGTTTTCACCCCGTTTTGTCTTTCAATGGGGGGGCTTTTGGTTTCCTGGGAGGAAGATTTTCGTCGTCACTTGCTTCAGGTGGAGAGGAGTGCTTAATAATCTTGGACTATGGGGAAACCGTACAAAGTATGGCTGATGGAGGAGAGTGTCTGGTCCGGACCTAAGTGTAACGATCTGGTATGGTTGTCTACCAGAAAAAAACTTTAGGTTCCCTCCTGAAAAATCGGTCCCCAGATTTTGGGCCTACGGATCGTTCAAAATTTAAAACCGGGGCTTTCCGCTTGACCTCCCTCCTACGTTTTAAAACCCAATGTTTCCCAAACTTGCTTAAGAGGTAATCACCAGTTTTCCGTCACCTCTACCTCCCCTCCTGTGGGGTCAATGGTAATTTGGGTTTTAGGTATCGAAGACATTGACTCCGTCTGAATCGCCGGTCCCTCAGTCCTTGTTCATTGGAGGGGTATGGTCCTGAGGGAGGGATGTGGGTTTCTGCGTCGGATATTAACGCGGAAATTGGTGGGCCTTCACCTACTCACCCAGAAGACCAGGCCCTGAGGGTCCAGAGGCCCTCTTAAGGGGGGGGTACTGTACGGGTGTGTCGCGGCGAAGATGTCGCGATTGCCACGCTGACTTCGCACAGGGTTTTTCTGGTGCTGGGTGGTTTTTCGGCCTGAGGGATTAATTCTTTCTCTCTCGGTGTGGATGACCAGCCTCGCCAGCTGCGATTTTGATGTTTTGTAAATTATTCCTTCATACCTGCTGGTCTGCTGGGGAATTGTCGGTGAAAGCATTCATTCAGACCAGCAGAGCGGATCGTTTCTTGAGAAGACTTAAGCTAAGAGTGCCTGTTGTGGTTTTTCCTCTCCTCGCTTATTGTTTATCTCCTTAAACCTTTTGTGTTCCTCTGTAGTGGAAGTTTTGTATGCAAGGCGTGTTTTCTTTACCCTTGTCTGTCTCGTTTGTCTTAGACTGTGTGTAAGCTGTGACCTGCCCATTCCCTGTGGTGGTAATCAGGGTCCTTCTAGGACTAGATTACAGTGGTCAGGGATCTACAGGAGACAGGGTTACGCTGGCGGCCTGGACCTCTGTACCATTAACAGTACCTCCAAGGTAGAGGGACTAGTCAGGACCCCAGTTCAGGGTCAGCATAGACCGGTCCACCTCTATCCTGAGACAGCGTGACACGTACACAGTATAGACCCACAATACATAGGATATTATGTCAGGTAAGACATTGCTGGCAGATACTATGTATACATGTTGATATTTTCTATTATATGAAAATATAGAATGTTGTCACATTAGATATATGTTACTATCATAGAATATATCTGTTATACGTCGTGACAGTACCGCTTTCCGGACATCCTGACGTCCGGGCAGCTCCTGCTGTCTGCGACGCTGTGATGTCTGCATCAGTAGACTGTTGGTTTCCTGTCGCTGTTGATTAAATATCTGCTGCTGCTTATAGTCTGCTGCTGTATAGCCTGCTGCCGCTCCATAGCCTGCTGCTGCTGCTGTCTTAGCCTGCTGTTGCTGCTGTATAGCCAGCTGCTGCTGTCGCATGGCCTCCACCAGCATTTTTTACTGTGCTCTCCATCTCCGGACAGTTATCCACCGGGTTTTGCGTCACTTCTTCCCCCAGGACATTTACTGTCATGCAGGAAAAAAAAAACACCCTGACCTCACTGCGTTGCCCGCATTCTCCACCAATTGTAGGGATCCGCTCTGGTAGGCAGGGGCGGGCCGCAGTAATGAGGCAAACACACAGGCTTTTAGTTCAAAGTTCAGTGGTTTTAATAACGGGTTCAACAAAAAGTCCAGATAACAAAATCAAAACAGAACATAAATCACTCCAGTTTGGAGAACCACTGGTCCCAGATCACCCTTGCTTGGGACGGGCTTAACTAAGCGGCTGCAGGTTAGCAGAGACCGCCAGGTGCCATTCCGGGTGGTCGGGTTTACTCGCTTCCTGGTGCACACTGACACCCTGTAACAAAAAACAATCTTCCAGGCTGACTCCAGCCAAAACTCCTTCCTTCCACACCCACCAGCTACACCAGCCCCTTGTTTTATAGGCCTTGTCCACACCCTCAGGTGAGGTACACATCAGCTGACCTGATCATGTGACTATGACCTCATCACAGGTCCTTGAGATCAGGGAAAATCCTGACCAAAACTCCAGTCTGCTAGGAGAAATATATCTCCCATCCATCAGACCCCCTTTGGTGTACCACAATATATATATATATAAATATATATATATATTTTATATGTATATATATATATATATAAATATATATATATATATAAAATATATACTGTATATCTATATAGATATAACTGGCCTAGTACATTTTACTAAAATGGAGATAGGATGGGGAACATGATACCATGAATGGGCTAGATGGGGCATTATTATAGGATGGGGCCCAAGATTCAAGTCATTATACTATTTAAGGGGCCAGGATGGGGAACATTATTCCAGGACATGGCTCTTTATTATATAGGTTGAAACACATGTTAGGATCTAGGACATTACAAGGGTCCATTATTTGACCAATATGCAGGTGGGGGTCCAAGTCCAAATTTAGCTAAGTACTTGATAGAAACTTCTCCCACTCCCAATTCATAAGACCTCGAGAATGTCTTCTCCCAGCCTCTAATCCATTATGATGCTTTCAGGGACTTATAATAAATGAGGGTACACAGGACCGACACGAAGGCTATTTGCACACATTCAGGATTTGCAGTAGAAAATTCTGAGAATGAAATTACCATCTCCAAAAAGCTTGTCGGCAGAGGGAAGCATGAAGTGCTCTAAAAAATTTCCTGGCATACAGCTGCGCTGACTGTGGTTTGATAAAACACAGTGGACCTACACCTGCTCCCCAAACCATTACTGATTGTGGAAACTTCACACTAGACCTTGGAAATCAAGGTCCTCTCTTCTGGGGGAAGAGTGGAGAGGCCACAATCCAAGCTGCTTGAGGTCTAGTGTGAAGTTTCCACAATCGTGAAACTGAAATAAATTAACTGTTTGATGATATTCTAATTTGGTGACATGCAACTGTATTTTTATTGGGGTGGCAGAAATTATAATTAGAGGTGAGCGAATTTGCCTTTTTTTAGGATCGAGTCGGGTTTCGTGAAACCCCCACTTTCTCAAAAGTCGAGTCGAACGAAGTCGGCCGAAATAACGCAAATGGTCGGGTCGGAGTTGAAAATCCGACCCCAATGCAAGTCAATGGGGAATAAAAGTCGGCAGTGAGTGGAGGACAGTTAACACACCTACAGTGCCTATTTTTAATGCCAACAACATCAAATTTTTATTACTTAAGCTTGTCAACCTTAATTAACTTTTATAATAATAGTAACGCATTGAAAACTGGGGGTTATTTGGCTAAAGTTGTGGGGGGCAGTGCTGGCTCCAGGTTTACGTGGGCCCCGGGCCAAAGAGTCTCAGTGGGCCCTTTAACACATACCACAATTCATGATGCTCCGATACGGCATAGAAATATAGGTATAGTACAATGCCAAATACTTCACTTCTTACATTACATGAGTGGATATCTTTTTTTAAATTGTACAATAGTCAAAAACAGACAGTATGGTCTCCATACAGTATTATGGGCACCACATAGTGTGCCATACAGAATAATGAGCCCATATATTGCTCTATACAGAATAATGAGCCCCATATATTGCTCAATAAAGAATGGGCTCCATATAATGCTCCATACAGAATAGGTCCCATATGTGCTCCATATGATGCTCCATATATAAAGGGCCCTATATGATGCCCCATAAATAATGAACCCCAATAGATGCTCTAGTATATGATGGGCCCCATATATGATGCTCCAGTGTATGATGAACCCCATATAATGCTCCATATATAATGGTCCCCATACATAATGCTCCATATATAATGGTCTCCATGTGATGCTCCAGTGTATAATGGGTCCTATCTATGATGCACAAGTGTATGATGCTCCCCATATATTGCTCCAAACATTAAAAAAATGAAATACCTTTCCTCGCTGGGCACTGCTGTACTCTGGACTCCTCAGTGTCACCATCTTCCAGCTCTCTGCACTGTGACTGTTCAGGCAGAGGGCACACAGACGGGACATCATCACGCTCTCTGACCTGAATGTCACTGTCAGGAAACGGGAATACGTCACAGAGGTGGAGCAGGGAGAGGTAAGTATTGCAAGTGCTGGGGCCCTGAGCTAGGGGGGGCACACTTGTGGGCGCCAGGAACTTGCACATGGCCCCTCATAGTACGCCGGTGTCTTTGATGGCGAGTGGGCCCCCCACCTGCTCAGGGCACCAGCACTTGCCCGGGTGCGCCAGGTGCTGACCCCGGCCCTGGGGGGGAGGCAGCCCAGTTAGGGAGGTGGAAAAACTGGCATATGTTGAGGTGTAGGCTGGACGTTCAGCAGCTGCAAATGGAGGAATTGGAGAAGTCGGAGGAAGAAGAGGACAAAGCGAGCCATTTTGCTGGCAACCTATGTGTCATCAGGGGAAAGTGGTACAAAATCCTTTGAAACCCAGGCATGGTTCATTTTAATGAAGGTGAGATCACCTACATTTTGGGTCAACAGCAGGGTCCTTCTTTCTGTCAGGACTGATCCAGCAGCACTGAAGACTCTTTCTGATAGCACACTACCAGCAGGGCAAGCAAACTCCTGTAAGGCATATTGTGCCAATTCAGGCCAGGTGTCCAGTTTACAGGCCCAATAGTCAAAGGGGAATGAACTGTGTGGGGAACATCGATAGGGAGGAGAGGTAATTTTGAACCATAGTTGACAACTGTTGTCTCCAGTCTGTTGCAATCGATTCAGTATTACCAGTCGTGTGAGCGTTACTCGAGAAATCAGACCACAACATGGTCATGAAACCCCTGTCTCCAACGCCACTTCGTCTGTGTGCACCGCGAACACCTCTTCCATTTGGCCCAGCACAGCTCGTGGTAGAACCTACACTGCTGTTGTGTGCTGGGAATGCCTCTAACAAACGGTTTACCAGAGCTGCTTGTTTGTTCGCCAATATTAGCTCTAGGTTCTCCTGTGGCATGATGTTCTGTAATTTCCTTTATAGCGTGGATCGAGGATGCTGGCCAACCAGTAGTCGTCATCCTTCATAATTTTGGCAATGCAGGGGTCCCATTTTAGGATCCGCAAGACATAATCACCCATGTGGGCCAATGTTCCAGGTGTCAATGATGCACTGCCAGTGGTGGGTGGAGGAGCACTTTCTGACAAATCCACAACCCTCCATTCACGCAAAAACCCTGTAACTGACCTTGGCAAGCCAACATTTTCTCCTGCCACCTGAGAAGCATCATCCTCCCCAAAATAATCATCTCCCTCATCCTCTTCTTCCTCCACCTCGTCCCGGACAGGTCTCTGAGCAGACAATGCCTGACTGTCATGAAGGCTTCCCTCCTCCTCCTCACTGCAGACGCCTGATCCTTAATGTGCGTCAAAGTTGCATGAGCAGACACATAAGTGGGATGCTCTTGCTTATGATGGCGTCGTCTGCGCTTAACAGCCGTGTGCATTCCTCAAAACACTGAAGGACTTTACAGAGGTCTTTCAGCTTTGACCACTGCACACCCAACAACTCCATGTCTGCCCTCAAACTGCCTGCCTGTGGATCCTCCCACAAATGCATTACAGCCTGCCTCTGTTCGCACAGCCTCTCAACTATGTGCATGGTGGAGTTCCACCTTGTTGCAATGTCTATGATTAGGTGGGAGGTGGAGCGATCGCTGCAGCCTCTGCATATGACTGGAGTCTATGGGCGAGCGACGGATGTGCGAGCACAGTCTTCGCACCTTATGGAGCAGGGCTGGTAACTCCGGATAATTATTTATGAAGCACTGCACCACCAGGTTCAAGGTGTGAGCCAGGCAAGGTATGTGTCTGAGTTTTGCCAGGGCTATGGCCGCCACAAAATTACATCCGTTATCACTGACTACCTTGCCTGGCTCAAGATGTAGACTGCCCAGCCATGACTCAGTTTCTCGCTGCAAGTAGTCGACCAGTACCTCCGCGGTGTGTCTGTTGTCGCCCAAAGACATCATCTTTAAAACAGCCTGCTGACGCTTACCACTAGCTGATCGATAGTGGGACACTTCGTGTGCAACGCTGGCAGCTGCGGATGGAGTGCTCGTGCGACTGCGCTTTGTCGACGAGCTTTTGCTTCTGGAGGAGGATCGAACGCCTACAGCCAACTGTTGCCTATACCGTGGGCTAGGCAGCACTGTCCCACCGCCGCTGTCCCTATGGACTCTGCATATACCACATTAACCCAGTGCGCAGTGATGGACACGTAATGCCCTGGCCATGCCTACTGGCCCATGCATCTGTTGTGAGGCTCAGCTTTCCACTCACTGATTGTTTGAGTGCATAGACAATGTGGTCTTTCACATACAGGTGGAGGGCAGGGATGGCTTTTCTAGAAAAGAAGTGCTGACTGGGTAGGTCATAGTGTGGGACAGCGTAGGCCATGAGCTCTCGGAACGCTGCGCTTTCAACAAAACGGAAGGGCATCATCTCTAATGAGATGAGTTTGGCAATTAAGACGTTCAAAGTCAGTGAGGTTTTGTAGTCCATCCACGCTTGCAAGTGCATGGTGTTTAAATGTCTAAGCATGCAACTGGTATTCAATTTTTGGAGATTTTTCCTTCGGCTAAAGGTCCTTCTGCACTTCTTACAGATAACCTTTGCCTCATCAATAGGATTTTGGTCACAAAAGTGCCACACTCCACTCTTCCTACTATGGGATAAATTATCAGGGCTTGCACGCAGTGCTAATTTGACCGTATGGCCAAGCTGTCCTGCAACTCTTTTTGTTTTTTTAACACGTTTTTGGACTGCTACGGGCCTGCCAGATAACCGCAGCTGCAATGTTGATGCCTGCTGCGGATCCTCCTCCTCTTCTGGGCTTTTGTCAACGGCACCCTTTTTTCCCAATGGATGCCAATCTAGGTCAACAACTGGGTCATCCATCACCTCTTCAATTTCATCTGCACCTTTCTCTGTGTCACCGTGTAAGGTGGTATGGTTTGAAGGAAGGGTCAGAATCTGGCTCAGTAGACTGCGAGGGCAATGCAGTGCTCTGGGTGAATGTACCAGCAGAATCATATAGCAGTGGCTGTTAATCAGTGCACTCCATTTCATATTCATCTTGGACTGGGGAATTCAGGATTTCACTTGATAACCAGGCATGGTATGTTAAAAGAGTTCCAGAGAGTAATCTGAAGTGTGGCCTGCCGCATCCTTCACTTTTGATGGGGGTGAAGGACACAAGGAAAGGTGTTGTTCCTGACCAGGAGCCTGCACTGACGACTCAGTGCTTGCAGTTTTTGAAAATTCAGAAGAGGAGGCGATAGAGCTGGAGGCTGTTTCGGCACTGTAAGCCAAATCCTGTTCCTGATGCTCCGGCTTTAAAAGCGGTTTACCTACTCCCAGAAAAGGGAGCCTTCCAGGCCTTCTAGAGCCAGACGATGATGCAGGCTCAACACCTCCTGCCTTAGGTGCTATTGGGCTTTCGGCACTACCAGCAGATGCACCACCACCACCACCATCATTCCCAGCTGGCCCACCCCGCCCACGTCCGCGGCCTCTTCCACCATACTTCCTCATGTTTGGGAAAATGTGCCAAAAATTCCAGCAGATATATGGTACTGTATGATGCGCGTAGAGCTGTATATGGCGTAGGGAAAATTTAAATCTCCGTATATATTTCCGGAGTCACACACAGACGCTCACTCAGTATGGATTTGACCGTAATACAAAGAGCAGATATACGGTACTGTATCAGAAGCGTACAGCTGTATACGGTGTAGTGGAAAATTGCAATCTCCTATATATTTCCGGAGTCACACACAGATAGTCAGCATGTATTTGTCCGTGATACCAGCCGGTACACGGTAGTGTGTGAGGAGCGTACAGCTCTATACGGTGTGGGAAAAAATGAACGGTCGGTAAGTGTGCAGAAAAAAGAATAAAATTATTAGTGCTGTGTAAAAAGTGGTCTGCACAGCAGTGTACACACAGCAATACAGTTATCAAGCAGCTGTGTGGCCCAGCTGCGCTTGGTACACATGTTCCCTGGAGTATGCACAAAAAGGTAATTACAAAACCTGATATTCATTCACACTTCACATTTCCCAGGAGCCACCAGAGGGAGCCCTTTAGATTCAGGTATTTAGGGGTGGAGAAATGCAGCAGTAGGCATTCTAGCCAGTCAGCTATGCTAGTTGTTGGTTGTACCTCAGACAGATGAGATCTCCTCAGGACACCAGAGAGAGAGGATTCCTGTCAGAGCAGAGTTCAGACAGAAGGAGATTTCCTGTCAGATGAGATAGAGGAGGAAAGATTGCAAGCTGTTATCTCAGAACAGATTGACTGCTAGTACCCTATGCATGTGGAAAGTGACTCTCGGAGCGAGCATGAAATCAGTCTGACGGAAGCTCCTGATAGCCACTCTGGACAGAGTCTTTGAAGGAAAAGAAGGAAGGGGACTACAGTTGTCAGAACATCGAGTTAACTGAGAAACGGTCAGTGAGCTGTGGAAGGAAGGAAGCTGACGACTACACCTACTGCTACCCGTGCTTATGTTAAGGGTGAGAGTAGGGCGACGGGCGAGTGGTGAAAAGAAGACGAGAGAGTGACATAGGTGACATAGCACCTCCACTCTGCTATCCGGACTCCGGGTCCGAAGCCTTGCTAGAACCTTCACGGCTAGTAGGAGAAAAACCGGAATCCCTGCTGGACTTCAAGTCGCAGAGGGGCCCTATTGTGCTGATACGTAACCGGGGTCAGGGAGAGCAGAAGTCGGGCCTGATCAGCCATAGACTTAGTTCTTGCCAAAAGAAGGCTCCACCACAATGTCGGCCGGGCGTAGCTGTTCTATACAGAGTTGAACTTAGCTTCACGCAAGTTAGGACTCACACACATTAAAGAGAAAGGAGGCCTTAAACCTACTCAGTGATTACCTGGATGTGCATCCTCCACCCTGAGCAGCTTCCCGGGACATACCTGCAAATACCACCAGTAAAGGTATGGAAAGAGACTGACGTGTGTGACTGACTTATTGCCTGCACCCTGCACCGCCATTTATTCTAGAGGGACCAGTCTTACCTGTGGAAGACTTAACATCTTGCTGCCCAGTAACAACCCCTCTGAGGATTAACCCTGCAGCGCTGGTCACCTTGATCAGAAACCACAGGTGGCGTCACGAACAATTACTATTTTCCCCTGTAAATATCCCCCTTTATATGAGCGCCCAGGGCAACGGACCAAGCTGTGCTACTTGTGACTTTCCCCATAGACTTCAATGGGCTCGGTGCCGAGTACCCCATAACCCTGATGTTGTGCGACTCATCTTTGGCGTCACGAACAGGATACGAAGCTTACTGGATGTGAGTCCTGTGTGCCTAGATTGGACTGTTTTTGTGCAAAAAGACTGTGTGCAGTTTTTGTGATTTTTGGCGCCATTTTCCGCCATTTTGCCGCCAGATTCGCGCCCTGAGGCGCTGGTGAAGAAGGTGGGCGTGCCTTCGTGGGCGTATCCCCCCCTGTGGCACGAAAGCTATGGGCGCCCTGTCTAAATGCTATTACAATGCCCGACACCGCGCAGAGATGGAGGCGATGGAGCAAAGCTGGCGTGCCCTGAAACAGCGGCTGCTGTGGGACGCGATGCTCTCCTCTCAAAATGCGCAGATGTCACCTGCGCCACCACTGCCAGCGGCTGATGAAAAACCGGAGGCCGGCTCCAAAAGTGCTGATCCTGACTCCGCCGGGGATGCGGCAGGAGGGAAGGAGGCTGAGGAGGCCCTGCCTGCACCGGAGTGCCAGCCAGGCCTGGGGCCGCAGCGGAATGCAGACCCCCGGTAGGGACGCCGGAGGAGACCCAGCCGTCCGTGATGGAGGTCGACTGGGAGGAGATGGAGCTCCTGGACGACGTGGAATACGCTGCCCAGAAAGAGAACGAGTGGCGACGCCGTGAGCAGGAGCAGCGGCAGCAGCAGGTTAGTGCGACCACCAACTGAGCCACTGCGCGCACCTGCTTCCTGTCCAGCATCCTATTCTGCAACGCAACCAGCCAGTGCGTCTCCAATTAAGCCACTGTGCAAATCTGCGTCATCATTGGAAGACCTGTACTTAGAAGAGACACCTGTAAGGCCTCCAGAATGTCGCAAAAGTAATCGCAAAAGTGAAACAAGGACTGTGGCTACCCAGACACAGGTAGCAGGACATGATCTATTTGTGATGCGTTCCAGAGCGCACCGCATACTTCCAGCCCCAGGTGTGGAAGAAGTCATCGCAATTTACAAAGAAGAACAGTAGGACCCAGACAGGGTTTACTGCATCTGTACAAAGTTAAAGAAGAATTTGCACTTTATTGAATATTGATAATATGTGATGATGCTTGCATAGTATGCATAATTTGAAGTAGAATACCCCAGTTGGGTAATGTGAAGTATTTATGTGAAGTATAATGTGAAATGTTTATGCAAGGACTGCGTGCTGAGGACTCTTGCAGCACAGAACTTTAGATGTAAATAGTTCGCACTTCGGTGCCCCATCTTGGTTTTACATAAAGCCATACTACCTCAGAAGAAAAACCCGTATGGTGTGGCCTTGAGTGAGGTCTGCAGCAAAGAAGTCCTGCAGCCCACCCAGGACCCACGTGGGAGGTTTTTGGTGCGGGTCCTCCACAAGAATATTGTATTTATTGTGAAAAGTATTTTGATATTTTTCTATTTTGCAACTTGTACACATTGTAACGTTAAAGTGTCCTTACCTCCCCCAAGGGATGAGTTATGTTGTTGATGTTATTATAAAAATTGTTTTTCTATTTCAGCCCGGGAGTGCTGACGATAACTAGGGGGGATGTGTGGCCCAGCTGCGCTTGGTACACATGTTCCCTGGAGTATGCACAAAAAGGTAATTACAAAACCTGATATTCATTCACACTTCACATTTCCCAGGAGCCACCAGAGGGAGCCCTTTAGATTCAGGTATTTAGGGGTGTGGAGAAATGCAGCAGTAGGCATTCTAGCCAGTCAGCTATGCTAGTTGTTGGTTGTACCTCAGACAGATGAGATCTCCTCAGGACACCAGAGAGAGAGGATTCCTGTCAGAGCAGAGTTCAGACAGAAGGAGATTTCCTGTCAGATGAGATAGAGGAGGAAAGATTGCAAGCTGTTATCTCAGAACAGATTGACTGCTAGTACCCTATGCATGTGGAAAGTGACTCTCGGAGCGAGCATGAAATCAGTCTGACGGAAGCTCCTGATAGCCACTCTGGACAGAGTCTTTGAAGGAAAAGAAGGAAGGGGACTACAGTTGTCAGAACATCGAGTTAACTGAGAAACGGTCAGTGAGCTGTGGAAGGAAGGAAGCTGACGACTACACCTACTGCTACCCGTGCTTATGTTAAGGGTGAGAGTAGGGCGACGGGCGAGTGGTGAAAAGAAGACGAGAGAGTGACATAGGTGACATAGCACCTCCACTCTGCTATCCGGACTCCGGGTCCGAAGCCTTGCTAGAACCTTCACGGCTAGTAGGAGAAAAACCGGAATCCCTGCTGGACTTCAAGTCGCAGAGGGGCCCTATTGTGCTGATACGTAACCGGGGTCAGGGAGAGCAGAAGTCGGGCCTGATCAGCCATAGACTTAGTTCTTGCCAAAAGAAGGCTCCACCACAATGTCGGCCGGGCGTAGCTGTTCTATACAGAGTTGAACTTAGCTTCACGCAAGTTAGGACTCACACACATTAAAGAGAAAGGAGGCCTTAAACCTACTCAGTGATTACCTGGATGTGCATCCTCCACCCTGAGCACCTGCCCGGGACATACCTGCAAATACCACCAGTAAAGGTATGGAAAGAGACTGACTTGTGTGTGACTGACTTATTGCCTGCACCCTGCACCGCCATTTATTCTAGAGGGACCAGTCTTACCTGTGGAAGACTTAACATCTTGCTGCCCAGTAACAACCCCTCTGAGGATTAACCCTGCAGCGCTGGTCACCTTGATCAGAAACCACAGGTGGCGTCACGAACAATTACTATTTTCCCCTGTAAATATCCCCCTTTGTATGAGCGCCCAGGGCAACGGACCAAGCTGTGCTACTTGTGACTTTCCCCATAGACTTCAATGGGCTTGGTGCCGAGTACCCCATAACCCTGGTGTTGTGCGACTCCCAGCCTAATAACCAGCGCTGCTGCACACAAGAAAATCTTTCCGTCACTGCACACTAACTGTACAGCACAATTGCTAACAGCACAAGCACATAAGAACTTCTCTTTCCTGCCTAACTCTCTCCCTACTGATAAACAGCATCAGCAACCTCTCCCTACTGTTAATATCAGCAGAAGTAAAATGGAGGTCAGTGCTCAGGGCTTTTATAGACACTATGACGCCATCCAAAGCAAGCCAATCACTGCAATGCCCTTCTCTAAGATGGTGGTGGACGCTGCACATGTCATCTCGTTGCCCACAGTGTACGTCCTTGCTCACTGGCTGAAAAAAGGCGCCTGCAAGCATTATGGGAAAACAGACTTGGGCGCTGGGGTCGACGACCGCATGGCCGAATGCACGCTATGGTCGGGTTTCGGCCAACGAAACCGACTTTGGCGAAAATCGGCGACTTTTGAATCTGACCGACCTGTTTCGCTCAACTCTAATTATAATTAATGGGCACACAGTGCTGCTTATCCATTGATATTTTGAATGATGCATGGCTAATAGTATATTAATGGTGGGGTACATATTGTCAGGGACGTCAGGGACGCAGTGTGAGATATTTTTTATTCTGGAGAATGTATATACACTGTAGAAGTGACCTTGTTATTTTAAGGATGTGCAGTGGTTAGTGTGACAAGACAAGTTGTGGCTGGGAGAAGTAGATATGAAGGTCTGACCAGTTGGAGACAGAATAACAGAAATTACTCTAATCAGATGAGATGTCAGCAATAGGGATGGGCGAACCCGAACTGTAAAGTTCTGGACCCGTACCGAACACATAGTGTTCGGTCACAAGGTCCCGAACACGTGTTTCCATGGGAAACCCATGTTGCAGTTCGGATCCAGGGCTTGTACAAGCATAAAATTAATAATAAACATTATAATTGTACTTACTTGTCCAGCTACGCCTCCTCCCGTCCTGCTGTCTCAAGGCCGCAACTGCTTCCACATCAGGGACCTTGACATCACCACAAGAATACTGCCGGAAAAAGCCGAAGACTGCCGAGTGCAGTGAATACCGCCGGAAGTTAATGAGTGGCCTCGGAAGCAGATGCGGCCTGGAGACAGGGGGACGGGAGGACGCGTCGCTGGAGAGGTAAGTATAATTATAATGTTTATTATTAATTTTATGCTTTGTTTTACAGCCCCCCCGGCCCCATCCGGTATCTGTAAAGTCCAAGCTCGGGGTTCGGACGCAAGTTCACGTCATCTCCGGCCCCAAGCTCGAACATTACAAAAAAACTCAGGCGAACCCTCCGATCCTGATCATCGGGGAGTTCGCCCATGATTAGTCAGCAATCACTGGATGAACATATTGTGCCATGTCTGTACTTTATGACTTTGAGTAATTCTGTTATTTTTAAAGCAGCCTCCCTTAGACCACATTTTCACATTCATGTGATATGTTTGTGGGCTGACAGTTTTTTTATCAGACGGCACATGGACTCTTATGGAGTTTTATAGATCCATTCACATATCCATGAAAATAATGAATCCAAGAATAAGATCTGTGATATTAAGAGCATGTCCAGTTCTGATCCGATTATGAGGAACAGGATACAGCATACTAAATTGTTTTGTCTGCTGGCCAAGAAAAAAATCAGGCAGCATACCGACACTTCACACAGACACAGGAAAGTAGACATACCACATAATAATGCCCACCAAAGTTCCCCTTACATAGCAATAATGGCTCCATTGTGCCTGCTAGATGATAAAACTGCACCCTAAAAAAAAATGTCCCTGTGCAAATGTCCTAGAAACCAGTGCCCACATTTTCCCTCTTGATGGTTACAATACTTTGAGGGACAGTATAAAAAAAATGCTTCTTAAGTGCACACATAACATTTAATAATGTCCACCGAGTCCTACAATGTACAGCTCCTCTATACACAGTATGGTGGGCACACAACTCCCTTATACAGAGTATTATGTCCCCGCAGCTACACTATATACTGCACGATCGGCCCACAACTCTCCTATATACATTATGATGGGCCCACAGCTCCGCTATACACAGCATGATTGATGTCCTTACTGTTCCTTCAAAACACAGTATAATGACCCTCACAGAAGCCCTCACACTGAATTATGCCCCCACAGTAGAACTCACACTGTATAATGACCCCCACATTCTATAATGATAGTAGTCCCCACATAGCCCTCAAACTATATAATGCCCCACATTAGCTTACTTGCTGCATAATGGCTTTTACACTTTATGAGGAACCCACAGATGTCCCTATAATTTATGAGCCCCCCATAGTAGTCCGCACACATATGATTGCCTGCACGGTGGGCCCTAATTGTAAAGCTATGCCTCCGCATACTAGAGCGTTCCGCTGTTAACTTTCTGACGCGCCCTTTATGTTGACACCCCGGAACACTCCGGAAGACGCAGGCTACAATGTATTATGTTCCCCTCCCAATACATGTTTAGACCCCGCATGTGTTAGGTTGCCCCCATTGTTACCATATAATTTAGAATACATGCTGCACACGCGTTTGGGGCGCCCCAAAACTTCTGGTATCAAACAGCCCCCATATTAGCTCCCATGCTGTATAATGGCTCCCACGCTTTATGATGACCCCAACAAATATCCCAAGAAAGTATGAGAGCCTGACATTATTTGATTTCCCCCAACAGTAGGCCCCAGACTGTGTTATGACCTCCACATTAATCTCCAAAATGTATAATGGCCCACGCATTAGCCCCCAAACTGTAGAATGGCTCCACATTGGCCCCCAAACTGTATAATTGAACCCACACTTTATAAGGCCCCCCACAGCAGTCCCTATAGTGTATCAGAGCCCCCACTGCTTATAATGTCCCTACAAGTTTTATTTAAAATAAAAAAACATATACTTGCCTAATCCAGGACCTAACGAGTCCACCGGCAAGGCACCGGCAGACCAAAGCATTGCTATAGCGCCGGCACACACAAAGGACGTCAGAATCCTGTAGTGGCTGGATGACGTCACCACGCTGTTGCATGCGTAGGCACCGCGGTAGTTATGTAGACCTGTGGTGTACAGAACTGAGAGCAATAATGCAAGGGGATCACTTCAGCCTGCTCTACTGCAGGACTTAACTGGATGGGCGCCCTGCACACGCAGATGCAGTAGAGAGTAGCATATTTCTGGGTGGGCCCCTCAGAGCATGGCGCCTGTGGCAACCGACCCCTGGTAGCTAACCTACTGGCAGTCCCTTATTATATAGCATCCTCTGTTGTTATGTACAGTGCCATCCCATTATGACATAGTATCATCTCTTCTTATGTACAGTACTGTCGCTTACATAGCGTATGCTTATTTTTGTTATTTACAGTGTACGCTCCTACATACCTCTCAACTTTAGAAGGACAGAAAAACAAACAAATCATGTGGCATGCATGGCGCTCTGCAGCAAATTTTGCCCACACCCCGATCGACGCCTATTTATCATTTCTTTCTCCCTTAGCAGGAGGAGATGTCAGAGGGAAGGTGGCAGTAAGGGACATTCAGCAGACGCCTAAGACTGCAGGGCATAGGCTGGAATCGCCAGTGCTACCGTGATGCTCAGTGCGATCTTTTAAGTTTTGGCATCCCTGGAGCGGCTTTTGATTAGCCAGTGCTGGAGCGACGTCATCTGTGCGTCCTGCTTATCTCTAGTTGGACCTGTGGATTTAATTTTTTGTTCACTCATTCACAGTCGGAGCCGCCAGAACTTTCTCATCTTTATGTAGCTTCACTATATGACATCTGTTTTTTTGTGTCCGAAAGGCAGTGTTCACACGTTGGAGTAATGCAGTGCTTTTTGTTTTCTGCAGGATCCGCACCAAACTACTCAAAAACAATTTCTCTCTTATTTGATGCATTTTTGTCCAATTTCTCCTGTTATCCTTGGGAAAATAAAAAAATTGGACCTGAAATAATTTTTTTTGTGAAAAAAAGTTATGTGTTAATTTTTTTTAAACATTTAATTTATTCATGTGAAGCACCTGAAGGGTTAATAAACCTCTTGAATGTGGTTTTGAGCACTTTGAGCGGTGCAGTTTTTAGAATGGTATTACTTTTCGGCATTTTCTATCATATAGACCCCTCAAAGTGACTTCAAATGTGATGTGGTCCCCCCAAAAAAATGGTGTTGTAAAAATGAGAAATCGCTGGTTAACTTTTAACCCTTATAATTTCGTAACAAAAAAAAATTTTGATTCCAAAATTGTTCTGATGAAAAGTAGACATGTGGGAAATGTTATTTATTAAGTATTTTATGTGCCATATCTTTGTGATTTATGGCCATAAAAATTCAAAATTGAAAAATTGCGAAATTTTCAAAAATGTCGCCAAATTTCCATTTTTTCACAAATAAACGCAAGTTATATCAAAGAAATCTTACCACTAACATGAAGTATAATATGTCACGAGAAAACAATGTCCGAATCACCGGGATCCATGGAAGCGTTCCAGAGTTATAACCTCATAAAGGGACAGTGGTCAGAATTGTAAAAATTTGCCGGGTCATTAACGTGCAAACCACCCTTGGGGGTAAAGGGGTTAAGCACAAAATAAAAGCTTTTCTGTACAAATAAAAAAGCGTTAAAAACTCTGCTTCACATCTGCCCCAAAAATCAAATCAAATAAGGGGGAAAATGCATAAAGGAAATGCAGCAAACACGCAATAATAACAGAAGATTGTTATTGCGTTGTGTGCTGAGGACACTTGTAGAAAAAAGCAGCAGAAAGAACGCAGTATTTGCGCTACATGTGAACACAGCCTCAGCATTACAGTTTTATTACTTTTTTTATGCGTTTAATAAAGAAAAAATATCAGTCACGCCATTTTTTATGTCCATCACTGGTTCCCTTAAATATTCTGATCGCTGTGCTGTGCAGGTCGCTACGATTACACAGACAACAAATATGTCCCTGTTATTTGCTGATTTGTAATGTTTACTTAACCTCTTAACCCCCCAAGGGTGGTTTGCACATTAATGACAGGGCCAATTTTTACAATTCTGACCACTGTCTCTTTATGAGGTTATAACTCTGGAACGCTTCAACGGATCTTCGCGAGTCTGAGACTGTTTTCTCGTGACATATTGTACTTCATGATAGTGGTAAAATTTCTTTGATATATCTTGCGTTTATTTATGAAAAAAATGGAAACATGGCAAAAATGTTGAAAATTTTTCACATTTTAAACTTTGAATTTATATTCCCTTAAAACAGAGAAATATGTCACATAAAATAGTTACTAAATAACATTTCCCACATGTTTACTTTACATCAGTACAATTTTGGAACCAAAATTTTTTTTGTTAGGAAGTTATAAGGTTAAAACTTGACCAGCGATTTCTCATTTTTACAACAAAATGTACAAAACCATTTTTTTAGGGACCACCTCACATTTGAAGTCACTTTGAGGGTTTATATGGCAGAAAATACCCAAAAGTGACACCATTCTAAAAACTGCACCCCTCAAGGTACTCAAAACCACATTCAAGAAGTTTATTAACCCTTCAGGTGCTTCACAGGAGCTGAAGCAACGTGGAAGGAAAAAAATGAACATTTACCTAGTCACAAAAATGATCTTTTACAAACAATTTTTTATTTTAACAAGGGTAAAATGGACAGAAAAAGTTGTGCAATTTCTGTATGCCGATACCCCATATGTGGGGGAAAACCACTATCTGGGCACACGGCAGGGCTCAGAAGAGAAGGAGCGCCGTTTGACTTTTTCAAACCAAAATTGGCTGAAATTGAGATTGGATGCCATATTGCGTTTGGAGAGTCCCTGATGTGCCTAAACAGAGGAAATCCCCCACAAGTGACACCATTTTGGAAACTAGACCCCCTAAGGAATTTATCTAGATCTGTTGTGAGTACTTTAAACCCCCAAGTCTTTCACTGAAGTTTATAATGCCTGGGTGTGAAAAAAAAAAAATCCACAAAAATTATTTTTAGTCCTCAATTTTTGATTCTACCAAGGAAATTGGACCCCAAAAGGTGTTTTCCAATTTGTTCTGAGTACGCTGATATCCATATAGTGGGGCTAATACTGTTTGGGCGCATGGCAGGGCTCAGAAAGTAAGTAATGACGTTTTGGAATGCAGACTTTGATAGGTATCGTGTTCAGTTTGTAGAGCCCCTGATGTCCCTAAACAGTGGAAACCCCCCACAAGTGACCTCACTTTGGAAACTAGACCCCTAAGGAACTTATCTAGATCTGTGGTGAGCACTTTGAACCCCCAAGTGCTTCACACAAGTTTATAATGCCCGGGCATAAAAATAAAAAATCCTATTTTTTCCCACAAAAATTATCTTTTAGTCACCAATTTTTATTTTCCCAAGGGTAACAAGAGAAATTGGACCACAAAAGTTGTTGTTCAATTTGTCCTGAGTACGCTGATACCCCATATGTGGGGGGGACAACTGTTTGGGCGTACGGCAGAGCTCGGAAGGGAAGGAGCGCCATTTGACTTTTTCAAACCAAAATTGGCTGTAATCGAGATTGGACGCCATGTCGCGTTTGGATAGCCCCTGATGTGCCTAAACAGTAAAAACTCCCACAAGTGACTCCATTTTAGAAACTAGACCCCTAAGAAACTTATCTAGATCTGTGTTGAGCACTTTGAACACCCAAGTGCTTCACACAAGTTTATAACGTAGAGTTGTAAAATTAAAAAAATCATATTTTTTCCACAAAAATGATCTTTTTACCCCAATTTTATTTTCCCAAGGATAACAAAACCTCAAAAGTTATTTTGTAATTTGTCCTGAGCACGTTGAAACCAAATATGCGGAGATAAACCACTGTTTGCTTGCATGGCAGAGCTTGGAAGGGAAGGAGCGCCGTTTGACTTTTTCAATGCAGAATTGGCTGGATGCCATGTTGTGTTTAGAGTGCCCCTGATGTGCCTAAACAGTGGAAACCCCTCACAAGGGACACCATTTTGGAAACTAGACCCCTTACGGAACTTATCTAGATCTGTTGTGAGCACTTTGAACCCCAAGTGTTTCACAAAAGTTTATAATGCCTGGGTGTGAAAAAAAAAAATTTCCACAAAAATGATTATTTAGTCCCTAATTTTTGATTTTTCCCAAGGAAATTGGACCCCAAAAGTTGTTTTACAATTTGTCTCGAGTACGCTGATAGCCCATATGTGGGGGGGAAACCTGTTTGGAAAGGAAGTAATGACGTTTTGGAATGCAGACTTTGATGGGTGTCATGTTCAGTTTGCAGAGCCCATGATGTGCCTAAACAGTGGAAACCCCCCCACAAGTGACCCAATTTTGGAAACTAGACCCCCTAAGGAACTTATCTAGATCTGTGGTGAGCACTTTGAACCCCCAAGTGCTTCACACAAGTTTATAAAAAATGTCACAAAAATTATCTTTTAGTCACCAATGTTTTATTTTCCCAAGGGTAACAGGAGAAATTGGACTGCAAAAGTTGTTGTCCAATTTGTCTTGAGTATGCTGATACCCCATATGTGGGAGAAAACTACTGTGTGGGCACATGTCGGGGCTTGGAATAGAAGTAGTGACGTTTTGTAATGCAGGCTTTGATGGAATGGTCTGCGGGTGTCACGTCGCGTTTGGAGAGCCCCTGATGTGCCTAAACAGTGGAAACCCACCACTAGTGATCCCATTTTGGAAACTAGACCCCCAAAGGAACTTATCTAGATGTGTGGTGAGCACTTTGAACCACTAAGTGCTTCACAGAATTTATAACGCCCGGGTGTGAAAATAAAAAAAAAAATCATATTTTTCCACAAACATGATCTTTTAGTCCTCAGTTTTTTATTTTCTCGAGGGTAATAGAAGAAACTGGACCCCAAAAGTTGTTCAATTTGTCCTGAGTACGCTGATACCCTATACAGTACAGACCAAAAGTTTGGACACACCTTCTCATTTAAAGATTTTTCTGTATTTTCATGACTATGAAAATTGTACATTCACACTGAAGGCATCAAAACTATGAATTAACACATGTGTAATTATATACTTAACAAAAAAGTGTGATACAACTGAAAATATGTCTTATATTCTATGTTCTTCAAAGTAGCCACCTTTTGCTTTGATTACTGCTTTGCACACTCTTGGCATTCTCTTGATGAGCTTCAAGAGGTAGTCACAGGAAATGGTCTTCCAACAATCTTGAAGGAGTTCCCAGAGATGCTTCGTGTTGCACAGCTTCTGAATCCACACCTTTGCAGTAGAAAACTTCACAGAGCAGGCTGCATGGGATAACAAGCTTTTACTTCTTACAACATGAGGAGAAGAATAATGCACAGTCATTTTAGCATTGCATCAGGAAAACAAGAACAAAACGAAAGTGAAACTAACAAGTGAGACTATTTCTTATACAACACATTAACCCCTTACTGCCATCGGACGTACTATCCCGTCCATGGTACCTGGGCCCGTATGACCGGGGACGGGATAGTACGTCATAGGCGATCAGCTGCGCTCCTGAGGGGAGCGCAGCTAATCGCCGCCGGGTGTCAGCTGATTATCACAGCTGACACCCATGACTGTGTGTCAGGAGCGGTCACGGACCGCTCCCGGCACATTAACCCCTTGCACACCGGGATCAAACATGATCGCGGTGTACTGGGGGCACAGGGGAGGATCGCGCAGGGTGGGGGCTCCCTGCGCGCCCCCCTGAGACCCTCAGAGCAGCGCGATGTGATCGCGCTGTTCTGAGGGCTTCCTCCCTCCCAGGACCCGGATCCAAGATGGCGCCGGGGTCCTGGAGGGAGGCAGCTACCTCAGTGCCTGCCGAGAGCAGGCACTGAGAAGCCTGCATCTATGCCTGTGCGATCGCTGGTGTGACAGAGTGCTGTGCACACTGTCACACCAGCGATCTGATAAAATACTGTGATGTCCCACCCTGGGACAAAGTAAAAAAGTTAAAAAAGTAAAAATAAACATGTGTAAAAAAAAAATCCAAAATAGATAAAAAAAAAAAAATATTCCCCAATAAATTCACTTCTTCCTGTAAATAAAAAAAAAAACAATAAAAGTACACATATTTGGTATCGCCGCGTCCGTAACGACCCCCCCTATAAAATTGTCCCACTAGTTAACCCCTTTAGTGAACCCCTTAACAAAAAAAAAAAACGAAGCAAAAAATCAATGCTTTATCATCATACCGCCGAACAAAAAGTGGAATAACGCGCGATCAAAAAGACCGATATAAAAAACATGGTACCGCTGAAAACGTCATCTTGTCCCGCAAAAAACGAGCCATCATAAAGCATCATCAGCGAAAAAATAAAAAGTTATAGCTCGCAGAATAAAGCGATGCAAAAATAATTATTTTTTATATAAAATTGTTTTTATTCTATAAAAGCGCCAAAACATGAAAAAATTATATAAATGAGGTATCGCCATAATCGTACTGACCCTAAGAATAAAACTGCTTTATCAATTTTACCACACGTGGAACGGTATAAACGCCTCCCCCAAAAGAAATTCATGAATTGCTGATTTTTGTTCATTCTAACCTCCCAAAAATCGAAATAAAAAGCGATCAAAAAACGTCACGTGCTCAAAAATGGTACCAATAAAAACGTCAACTCGTCCCGCAAAAAATAAGACCTCACATGACTCTGTGGGCCAAAATATGCAAAAATTATAGCTCTCAAAATGTGATGATGCAAAAACTATTTTTGCAATAAAAAGCGTCTTTTAGCGTGACAGCTGCCAATCATAAAAACCCGCTATAAATAGTAAATCAAACCCCCCTTTATCACCCCCTTAGTAAGGGAAAAATAATAAAATTAAAAAAATGTATTTATTTCCATTTTCCCATTAGGGTTAGGGTTAGGGTTGCGGCTAAAGTTAGGGTTAGGGTTGGCGCTAAAGTTAGGATTAGGGTTAGGGTTGGGATTAGGGGTGTGTTAGGGTTAGGTTTGTGGTTAGGGTTGGGACTAGGGTTAGGGGTGTGTTGGGGTTAGGGTTGGAGTTAGAATTGGGGGGTTTCCGCTGTTTAGGCACATCAGGGGCTCTCCAAATGTGACATGGCGTCTGATCTCAATTCCAGCCAATTCTGCGTTGAAAAAGTCAAACGGTGCTGCTTCACTTCTCAGCTCTGCCATGCGTCCAAACAGTAGTTTATCCCCACATATGGGGTATCAGCGTACTCTGGACCCCAAGAGTTATTGTGCAATTTGTCCTATTTCTTCTGCTACCCTTGGGAAAATAAAAAACTGGGGGCGAAAATATCATTTTTGTACAAAAAAAAATATTTTTTGTTTTTACGGCTGTACATTATAAACTTCTGTGAAGCACTTGGGGCTTCATAGCGCTCACCACACATCTAGATAAGTTCCTTGTGGGGTCTATTTTCCAAAATGGGGTCACTTGTTGGGGATTTCCACTGTTTAGGCGCATCAGGGGCTCTCCAAATGCGACATGACGCCCCCAGACCATTCCATCAAAGTCTGCAATCCAAAACGTCACTACTTCCCTTCCGAGCCCCGACGTGTACCCATACAGTAGTTTTCTCCATCATATTGGATATCAGCGTACTCAGGACAAATTGGACAACAACTTTTGGGGTCCAATTTCTCCTGTTACCCTTGTAAAAATAAAATATTGGGGCAAAAAAATCATTTTTGCAAAAAAAAAAAGGATTTTTTATTTTTACGGCTGTGCGTTATAAACTTCTGTGAAGCACTTCGGGGTTCAAAGTGCTCACCACACATCTAGACAAGTTCCTTGTGGGGTCTATTTTCCAAAATGGGGTCACTTGTGGGGGGTTTCCACTGTTTAGGCGCATCAGGGGCTCTCCAAATGCGACATGACGCCCCCAGACCATTCCATCAAAGTCTGCAATCCAAAACGTCACTACTTCCCTTCCGAGCCCTGACGTGCGCCCATACAGTAGTTTTCTCCCACATATTGGGTATCAGCGTACTCAGGACAAATTGGACAACAACTTTTGGGTTCCAATTTCTTCTGTTACCCTTGTGAAAATAAAATATTGGGGGCGAAAAAATCATTTTTGTAAAAAAAAAAAAAGATTTTTTATTTTTACGGCTGTACGTTATAAACTTCTGTGAAGCACTTCGGGGTTCAAAGTGCTCACCACACATCTAGATAAGTTCCTTGTGGGGTCTATTTGCCAAAATGGGGTCACTTGTGGGGGGTTTCCACTGTATAGGTGCATCAGGGGCTCTCCAAATGTGACATGACGCCCCCAGACCATTCCATCAAAGTCTGCAATCCAAAACGTCACTACTTCCCTTCCGAGCCCTGACGTGCGCCCATACAGTAGTTTTCTCCCACATATTGGGTATCAGCGTACTGTCATGTGTGCATCGCCACGAAGATCGTCGCGGTTGCACATTCTGACTTCTCACAGCTGAGTTGCTGTTTCTTTGTGTTTGGCAGTTAGGGAGTTAATTCTGTCTGTGTTCAGTTCTTGGGACTGGGTGCAGTTTCTCCCGGCTGCAATTAATTATTTGTTGATTGGTTTCCTTTAAATCTCTGGTGGTCTGTTTTGGGAGTTGCCAGTGAAATTCTTCATGCAGACCACAGATAGGTTTGTATCTGTATAGACTTAAGTTAAAGAGCTCCTTAGTTGTTTTAAGCTCACCTTTCTTAGAGTTTAATATCCCAGATCATTTATGTTCCTTCTGTGTTTGAGTGTGTATGCAAGTCTGTGTTTTCTCCAGTCTGTCTTATATTGCTAATCTGTGTATTTAGCAGAGATCAGCCCATATCCCTTTGGTGGTAATCAGAATCCTTCTTAGGACTGATTACAGGGTTCAGGGACTGATAGGAGACAGGGTTAGGCTGGAGACTTGGACCTCTGAACCATTATCAGTACCTCCAAGGTGAGGGATTAGTTAGGACCCCAGTTTAGGGTCAGGTTAGACCCCGGTCCTCTTCTTTCCTGTGACAGTGTATCAAGTCCTCAAGATTAATCCTGAGTTCAACGGATATCGTGTCAGGTAAATCTATTCTATATTTACATGCTGATGTTGCTAATCTATATGTTGTATAGAGTGTTGTTCTTTTAAGAATAGTTTACTGACATCGTACACATATCATAAGACCGCGTGACATTTTCACTGGCCCTTAAAATTATTCCCAGTTGCCATGGATCCAGTAGCCCAGCTGGCTCTGCAGTTGCAGGGATTATCCATGGAGCTGACGGACATTAAGTCCAAAGTTTTGTCTCCCTCGGAGCAAACCAGATTTGAACCTAAAGTAGCTCTCCCGGACAGGTTCACTGGTGGGCGAGACAAATTTTTTACCTTCAGGGAAGCATGTAAATTGTATTTTCGGCTTCGGCCTCGATCATCAGGGAGTGAAGAGCAGAGAGTGGGAATTGTTATCTCGCTCCTACAAGGGGACCCTCAATCCTGGGCATTTTCCCTTCCTCCGGGATCCCCGGCTCTACAGTCAGTAGATCGATTTTTTACTGCCCTGGGTTTGGTATATGATGACCCAGATCGGGTCTCTCTTGCTGAGACAAAATTACGTAAAATACAGCAGGGAGATCGTCCGGCGGAGGAATTTGCTTCTGAGTTCCGTAGATGGGCCACAATACTCAGTGGAATGACCCAGCTCTTAGGAGCCAGTTTTGTCATGGGCTTTCTGACAAATTAAAGGACGTTTTGGCTCAGTATGATTCTCCTCCATCACTGGAGGCTGCTATGGCCCTGGCTATCCGTACTGATAGACGGCTCCGGGAGAGGTGCGAGGTAACTCCGCCCCCTGTTGTTACTCCACCTACTACTAAAGTCCCTTATGTTGAGGTTCCCCTTGTCTGTTCGGAGGAGCCTATGCAGTTGGGAGGGACATCATTTCGTAGGAGGGGATTGGCGGTACGCCGCAGGACTAGAAGGTGTTTCTTCTGCGGGAAAGAGGGACATTTTGTTGGGGGATGTCCGTCCCGTGCCTTGTTGAGCAAGAAGTCGCCGGAAAACTGTTAATCCCAGGTTGTGTGGTGGACGACAACCTGGGAGTATGTATTTCGTCCGCTAGTTCTTCTCAGTTCCTTGTACCAGTGGAGGTGGTGGTTGGTACGAGAGTGGAGAGATTTTCTGTTCTTCTTGATAGTGGGTCCGGGGCTAATCTGGTTGACGCTCAGTTTGCTCAGGCTCAAGGTATGCATCTGAGTGTATTGGTCAAACCGATCCCTATATTTTCCATTGACGCCAGGCCTCTCGGCCAAGGTAGCTTTGTTCATGAGGTTCATAACATTGACCTTCGGGTAGGGGCAATACATAGGGAACTATTATCTTGTTATGTGTTGGAGGGTCTACCTACTCCTATTGTGTTGGGACTTCCTTGGTTGGTTAAACATAACCCTGTGATTAATTGGCAGTCCAGAGAGATAAGCCAATGGGGTGAGTTTTGCAAAAGTAACTGCATGAACACAGTCATCAGTGCGGTCGTGCCTAGTACTTTGCCTCCTTTTTTGGAGGACTTTGGGGATGTGTTCTCTGAGGAGGGGTGTCAGGAGTTGCCTCCTCATCGCGTGTATGACTGCTCTATTAATTTACTTCCTGATGCTAAGTTACCTAAAGCTAGGTTATATAACCTTTCTGGTCCTGAGAGGCAGGCTATGAAAGATTATATTTCGGAAAGTCTGGCCAAAGGGCATATTAGACCTTCATCTTCCCCAGTGGCCGCGGGGTTCTTCTTTGTGAAGAAAAAAGATGGAGGCCTACGCCCTTGCTTGGATTTCCGCGAACTTAATCGGATTACTGTTCGAGATCCGTATCCACTCCCTCTGATTCCTGATCTCTTCAATCAAATTGTTGGCGCCAAATGGTTCTCTAAATTGGATCTCAGGGGGGCGTATAATCTGATTAGGATAAAGGAGGGGGATGAGTGGAAGACGGCGTTTAACACGCCGGAGGGACATTATGGGAACCTAGTCATGCCTTTTGGTCTGACTACTGCACCAGCAGTATTCCAACATTTTGTTAATGACATTTTTCGTCATCTGGTGGGGCTGTTTGTGGTCGTATATTTGGATGACATTTTAATTTACTCGCCAGATCTTGTGTCTCACCAGGAGCATGTGAGACAGGTGTTGCAGATCTTGCGAGACAATAAACTATACGCCAAACTGGAAAAGTGTGTATTCGCCGTACAGGAACTTCAGTTTTTGGGTTTCTTGGTGTCAGCCTCCGGTTTCCGTATGGACCCTGAAAAGGTGAGAGCAGTGCTTGAATGGGATCAGCCAGGGGATCTTAAGGCTCTGCAGCGTTTTCTGGGGTTTGCTAACTACTACCGGAAATTTATTTGTAATTTCTCATCTGTTGTCAAACCTCTCACTGACATGACAAGAAAAGGGACGGATTTTTCTAAATGGTCGGACAAAGCTTGCCAAGCTTTTTCCTCTTTGAAAAAATGTTTTGCTTCGGCACCGTTCTCATCCAACCAGATGCATCACAGCCGTTCGTTGTGGAGGTGGACGCGTCTGACGTAGGGGTGGGTGCAATATTGTCCCAGGGTCCGTCCCCTGGTAAATGGCATCCGTGCGCTTTCTTTTCTAAGAAATTGTCGTCCGCCGAAAGGAATTATGATATCGGCAATAGGGAACTTTTGGCCATTAAGTTGGCTTTTGAAGAATGGCGTCACTTTTTGGAGGGGGCAGTCCACCCGGTCACCGTCATTACTGATCACAAGAACCTGCTGTATTTGGAATCTGCTAAGCGTCTGAATTCCAGACAAGCTCGATGGTCGTTGTTTTTTACCAGGTTTAATTTTGTTGTCACTTATCGCCCTGGATCTAAGAATGTTAAGGCGGATGCCTTGTCTCGCAGTTTCCCAGGGGCCGGGAAAATGGATGACCCGATTCCTATCCTTCAGGAGGGGGTGGTAGTGTCGGCTGTATGTTCTGAGCTTGAGGAGGAGGTATTAGAGGTTCAGGGGGACGCCCCTGCAGGACCTCCAGGGAGACTGTTTGTCCCAAATCAGTTGAGACAAAAGGTTATTGAGGCACATCATAATTCTGCTTTAGCAGGACATCCAGGGAGTAAGGCTACTTTAGATCTCCTTTCTCGCCGGTTTTGGTGGCCTAACGTTAATAAAGATGTTTTAACTTTTGTCGCGTCCTGTGGGGTTTGTGCTCGCTCTAAGACCCCTCATACCCGTCCATCTGGGACCCTCTTACCCTTGAAACTTCCGGAGCGTCCATGGACTCATTTGTCTATGGACTTCATCACGGACCTTCCTCAGTCGTCAGGGAAGACTGTCATACTGGTGGTTGTTGACAGGTTCAGTAAGATGGCACATTTCATTGCTCTTCCTGCCCTCCCTAATGCTAAAACTCTGGCGCAGGTGTTCATTGGGGAGATTGTGAGACTTCATGGGTTGCCTTCTGATGTGGTGTCAGATAGGGGGTCTCAGTTTGTGTCCAAGTTTTGGAGGGCATTTTGTTTACGTCGGGGGATGCAATTGTCATTTTCCTCTGCTTTTCATCCGCAGACCAATGGTCAGACAGAGCGTCTGAATCAAAGCCTAGAGACTTATCTTCGGTGTTTTGTCTCAGAGAACCAGGAGGACTGGTCTTCTTTCTTGCCTCTGGCAGAGTTCGCTCTTAACAACAGGCGGAGCGAGTCCACTGGTAAATCCCCGTTTTTTGGGGCATATGGTTTTCATCCCCAGTTTTGTACTTTCAATGGGGGGGGCCCTTCTGGGGTTCCTGAGGAGGAGCGTTTCTCGTCGTCACTTGCTTCAGTGTGGAGAGGTGTATTGAATAATCTGAGTGCTATGGGGAACCGTTATAAACGTATGGCTGATAGGAGGAGAGTTTCTGGTCCAGATCTTAATGTGAACGATCTGGTATGGTTGTCTACCAGGAATATAAAACTTAAAGTTCCCTCCTGGAAGCTGGGCCCCAGATTCATCGGGCCGTACAGGATCAGTTCCATAATTAATCCTGTGGCATTTCGTCTGGACCTCCCTCCTACGTTTAAAATTCATAATGTGTTCCACAAGTCATTACTTAAGAGGTACGTGGCGCCAGTCATACCATCACCTCTACCTCCTCCTCCAGTGGTGGTCAATGGTAATTTGGAGTTTCAAGTGTCAAAGATCATTGACTCACGTCTGAATCGCCGGTCCCTTCAGTACTTGGTGCATTGGAAGGGGTATGGTCCAGAGGAGAGGACGTGGGTTCCTGCGTCTGACATTAACGCAGATCGTTTGGTGCGGACCTTCCACAGAACTCACCCGGGCAAACCTGGCCCTGAGGGTCCGGAGGCCCCTCGTAGAAGGGGGGGTACTGTCATGTGTGCATCGCCACGAAGATCGTCGCGGTTGCACATTCTGACTTCTCACAGCTGAGTTGCTGTTTCTTTGTGTTTGGCAGTTAGGGAGTTAATTCTGTCTGTGCTCAGTTCTGGGACTGGGTGCAGTTTCTCCCGGCTGCAATTAATTATTTGTTGATTGGTTTCCTTTAAATCTCTGGTGGTCTGTTTTGGGAGTTGCCAGTGAAATTCTTCATGCAGACCACAGATAGGATTGTATCTGTATAGACTTAAGTTAAAGAGCTCCTTAGTTGTTTTAAGCTCACCTTTCTTAGAGTTTAATATCCCAGATCATTTATGTTCCTTCTGTGTTTGAGTGTGTATGCAAGTCTGTGTTTTCTCCAGTCTGTCTTATATTGCTAATCTGTGTATTTAGCAGAGATCAGCCCATATCCCTTTGGTGGTAATCAGAATCCTTCTTAGGACTGATTACAGGGTTCAGGGACTGATAGGAGACAGGGTTAGGCTGGAGACTTGGACCTCTGAACCATTATCAGTACCTCCAAGGTGAGGGATTAGTTAGGACCCCAGTTTAGGGTCAGGTTAGACCCCGGTCCTCTTCTTTCCTGTGACAGTGTATCAAGTCCTCAAGATTAATCCTGAGTTCAACGGATATCGTGTCAGGTAAATCTATTCTATATTTACATGCTGATGTTGCTAATCTATATGTTGTATAGAGTGTTGTTCTTTTAAGAATAGTTTACTGACATCGTACACATATCATAAGACCGCGTGACACGTACTCAGGACAAATTGGACAACAACTTTTGGGTTCCAATTTCTTCTGTTACCCTTGTGAAAATAAAATATTGGGGACGAAAAAATCATTTTTGTAAAAAAAAAAAAAGATTTTTTATTTTACGGCTGTACGTTATAAACTTTAGTGAAACACCTGGGGGTTAAAAGTTCTCACCACACATCTAGATAAGTTCCTTGAGGGGTCTAGTTTCCAAAATGGCGTCATTTATGGGGGTTTCCACTGTTTAGGCAGATCAGGAGCTCTCCAAACACGACATGGCGTCCAGCCAATTCTGCGTTGAAAAAGTCAGACGGCGCTCCTTCCCTTCCAAACTCTGCCATGCACCCAAACAGTGGTTTACCCCACATATGGGGTATCAGCGCACTCAGGACAAATTGCACAATAACTTTTGGAGTCTTGTTACCCTTGGAAAAATAAAAATTGGGGTGAAAAGATCATTTTTGTGGAAAAAATATGATTTTTAAATTTTACGGCTCTACGTTATAAACTTGTGTGAAGCACTTGGGGGTTCAAAATGCTCACCAAAGATCTAGAAAAGTTCCTTAGGGGGTCTAGTTTCCAAAATGGGGTCATTTGTGGGGGGTTTCCACTGTTTAGGCACATCAGGGGCTCTCCAAATGCAACATGGCATCCAATCTCAATTCCAGCCAATTTTGGTTGGAAAAAGTCAAATGGTGCTCCTTCCATTCCGAGCTCTGCCGTGCGCCCAAACAGTGGTTCCCACCCACATATGGGGTATCAGCGTACTCAGGACAAATTGGACAACAACTTATGTGGTCCAATTTCTCCTGTTACCCTTGAGAAAATAAAAAATTAGTGACTAAAATATAATTTTTGGTGGGAAAAAAATAGGATTTTTTATTTTCATGCCCAGGCATTATAAACTTGTGTGAAGCACTTGGGGGTTCAAAGTGCTCACCAAAGATCTAGATAAGTTCCTTAGGGGGTATAGTTTCCAAAATGGGGTCACTTGTGGGGGGTTTCCACTGTTTAGGCTCATCTGGGGCACTGCAAACGGAACATGACCCCCATCAACGTCTGCATTCCAAAACGTTACTACTTCCTTTCCAAGCCCTGCCGTGCACTCAAACAGTTCCCCCCCCCACATATGGGGTATCAGCGTACTCAGGACAAATTGGACAACAACTTTTGGGGTCCAATTTCCTTGGGAAAATTCAAAAATTTGGGACTAAAAAATCATTTTTGTGGAAAATTGTTTTTTTTTTTTTTTCACACCCAGGCATTATAAGCTTTTGTGAAACACTTGGGAGTTCAAAGTGCTCACAACAGATCTAGATAAGTACCTTAGGGGGTCTAGTTTCCAAAATGGTGTCACTTGTGGGGGTTTCCACTGTTTAGGCGCATCAGGGGCTCTCCAAACACGACATGGCGTCCAATCTCAATTCCAGCCAATTTTAGTTTGAAAAAGTCAAACGGCGCTCCTTCCCTTACGAGCTCTGCCGTGTGCCCAAACAGTGGTTTTCCCCCACATATTGGGTATTGGCGTACTCATGAGAAATTGCATAACAACCTTATCTGCCCATTTTCTCCTTTTACCCTTGTGAAAATAAAAAAAAAGTTTGTAAAAGATCATTTTTGTGGCTAAAAAGTTATTTTTTCCTTCCACGTTGCTTTAGTTCCTGTGAAGCACCTGAAGGGTTAATAATCTTCTTGAATGTGGTTTTGAGTACCTTGAGGGGTGCAGTTTTTAGAATGGTGTCACTTTTGGGTATTTTCTGCCATATAGACCCCTCAAAGTGACTTCAAATGAGAGGTGGTCCCTAAAAAAAATGGCTTTGTAAATTTTGTTGTAAAAATGAGAAATCGCTGGTCAACTTTTAACCCTTATAACTTCCTAACAAAAAAAAATTTTGGTTCCAAAATTGTGCTGATGTAAAGTAGACATGTGGGAAATGTTATTTATTAACTATTTTGTGCGACATATTTCTCTGTTTTAAGGGAATAAAAATTCAAAGTTTGAAAATTGCAAAATTTTAAAAATTTTCGCCATATTTGCGTTTTTTTCAAAAATAAACGCAAGTTATATCGAAGAAATTTTACTTCTAACGTGAAGTACAATATGTCACGAGAAAACAATCTCAGAATCGCGAAGATCCGTTGAAGCGTTCCAGAGTTATAACCTCATAAAGAGACAGTGGTCAGAATTGTAAAAATTGGCCCGGTCATTAACGTGCAAACCACCCTTGGGGGTGAAGGGGTTAAACAGAAGGAAACGTTAACAACATCACCATCTATTGTCAGGTCAGCATAAAGTCCTCCTTTTCCTTATAATAAGTCCTAATCTGTTGCATATGCCAACACCCTTTCTCAACAATAAGGACTTATTCAATCAAACCCAACTTTTTTTATTAGTCTCTGATGTTTATCAGCATTCAACGCCTTCATGAAAATGTCTGCTGTCATTTCTTCAGTAGGACAATACTTCAACTTCAAGACTCCTTGGTCCTGATGATCTCTCAAGAAATGATATTTCACATCAATATGCTTGGTTCTTGGATTGACTCTTTCCATCTGAGCAAGAACAAGACATCCTTGATTGTCCTCTTTTAGTTTTGTTGGTTCCAACTGTGGTTGTCCTAGGTCTGTTAACAATTATCTTAACCACAGTACTTCTTGTCTTTCTATCTGTATTCCTAGGTACTGTTTTACATTTCTGAAGTCTTTGATTTCAAAATGTTGTTTCAGGGTTTTTAGAATGTTATCTTTATCCCTTTCTTGTTTAAAACAAATCAAAATGTCGTCTACATATATGAGTACATAAATCCATCTAATTCTCAGCCTTTTTGTGTACAAGCATGGATCAGCTTTGCTTCTTTGAAATTTTTCATTTGTTAGTACTTCTGTGATTTTGCCATTCCACACTTTAGCTGTTTGTTTTAAACCATATATGCTTTTCTGTAGTTTACAAACTTTGGATTTCTTTCATCTTTGAATCCTGGAGGTTGTTCCATGTAAATGTCGTCTGTTAAATCTCCATTCAAAAAAGCTGTCTTTACATCCAGATGTCTTAGTTCCATCTTTTCCATTGCTGCAACTGTAAGTAAAGTTCTTATTATAGTGTGTTTGACAACTGGAGTAAATGTTTCATCATAGTCTTCTTCATATTTTTGAGAATACCCTTTAGCTTCGAGTCTTGCTCGATATCTTTCAGGTGTGCCATCTGTTTGGTATTTTACTTTAAAAATCCATTTACATCCTATGGCTTTTCTTCCTTCTGGCAAATCTGTTAGTGTCCATGTATTTGAATCATGCATGTATTTAATTTCTGTTTCTGTTGCTTCTATCCATTAGCTTCTTCTTCAGGAAGTTTACATATGTCTTCCCAAGAGGTAGGCACATGGATTTTTTTATACTTGTCTTGTATGAGACGCTTTGGTGGTTTTCCTTTGTTTTCTATGTTGAATGTCTTGGTTCTGTGTCTGTTTGTAGGTGTGATTCTTCACTTTCAGTATTTTGTTCTTCATTAATTTCTACTTCTTTCTCGTACAAGTCCTCTTTGTTTGAAGAGGCAATTCGATCGCTACTTCCAATAGGTGGCGCTATAGAGTACAAGTCCTCTATGTTTGAAGAGGCAATTTGCATATTAAAATTCCCCAGAGGAGCATTGCACGGCGAATAAGCCTCCTTACCTCGACACGCCAGAGCTGGTATGTCACTCTCCACAAGGAAAACCTTACCCCCTAGACCTTAGTCCAGAGCCTCTCATCTAGCCAAATTAGATCTCTCCTACTTTGCACTGACGAGGACCAATAGTCCAAAACACCGTGTCTGCAAATGGAGATTCTGATTTGGCTTTTATCCTAAGTCATATTACAAGACTCGTTAAAGGGTTCATTGTGACTTGTAGGATCGCTACTTCCAATAGGTGGCGCTATAGAGTACAAGTCCTCTTTGTTTGAAGAGGTAATTTGCATATTAAAATTTCCCAGAGGAGCATTGCACGGCGAATAAGCCTAATTACCTCGACACGCCAGAGCTGGTATGTCACTCTCCACAAGGAGAAACCTTACCCCCTAATCCTTAGTCCAGAGCCTATCATCTAGCCAAATTAGATCTCTCCTACTTTGCACTGACGAGGACCAATAGTTCGAAACACCGTGTCTGCAAATGGAGATTCTGATTTAGCTTTTATCCTAAGTCATATTACAAGACTCGTTAAAGGGTTGATTGTGACTTGTAGGATCGCTACTTCCAATAGGTGGCGCTATAGAGTACAAGTCCTCTTTGTTTGAAGAGGCAATTTGCATATTAAAATTTCCCAGAGGAGCATTGCACGGCGAATAAGCCTCCTTACCTCGACACGCCAGAGCTGGTATGTCACTCTCCAGAAGGAGAAACCTTACCCCCTAGACCTTACTTCTTTCTCATCAGATATTTCTTCAGGTATGTGTTAGGGGTCGAGTTCCCGCTTCTGCACAAGGGGAATCTCGAGCCATTCCGGCTGCGGTCTCCCATTCGTCTCCGGCCGCAGTGGACTCTGCTCAGCTTAGACGTCAGTCCCAGCGTCTCGCAAAGTCTGGCAGTGTGCAGAGGATTACTGCTGCTCCTCCAGACTCTGCTATTGTGGCCAGTACTGGTTAGCGGCGAGCAGACATCTTTAGGACAAAGTCCTTGTTTTTCCCTTCTGAGCATGCCCAGGGTGAGATCTCTCATTGGAGATCAGGGGTCACATGCTCAGGTACTTCAGCAGCTCCTATTGGTCTGCCAGGAAGGTTCTGTGACTACTGGTGTTCTGGAACAAGTTTCATTGGTCCTTGTTTCTGGCAAGTCCTGTAGCTGTTATTAAAAAAGGGTGGCAATGCTGAGCCGCCATGCGCCAGTATCAACCATTATATGCTTTGCGCCAGTGTGGTCATGCGTGTGTGTGGTTAGGGCCCGGCTGAAATAAGCCCCTAGAATACAGACTTAAACGGTGAGGAGTTTGGTATGCTAGCTGGTCAGGGTCGGTGTCCTAGATGCCCTAGATTACCGGCATAACCGGTGAGGAGTTTGATTGCCGTATTCAGGGCCTGGCGTTCAGACGCCATAGATTGCGGGTGACTCCCGCGAGGACATTAGCGCATGATCACGTTCTATGTTCGCTTAGCACTTAACTGTGTTCCTTGGTGCCGGACAGGACACAGTACTTTTTCTCAGCGGCTCTGTGACGTAACATGACGTATCAACAGAAGCATACAGTCTAGATCACGTGAGGTCATTATTGCCCTCTACTCCTCTTTGGTCAGACCTCATCTGGAATACTGTGTCCAGTTTTGGGCACCACATTTTAAAAAAGACATCAACAAACTGGAGCAAGTTCAGAGAAGAGCCACCAGAATGGTGACCGGTCTGCAAACCATGTCCTATGAGGAACGGTTGCAGGATTTGGGAATGTTTAGCTTGCAAAAAAGAAGACTGAGAGGAGACTTAATAGCTGTCTACAAATATCTCAAGGGCTGTCACATTGTAGAAGGATCATCTTTATTCTCATTTGCACAAGGAAAGACTAGAAGCAATGGGATGAAACTGAATGGGAGGAGACACAGATTAGATATTAGAAAAAACTTTTTGACAGTTAGGGTGATCAATGAGTGGAACAGGCTGCCACAAGAGGTGGTGAGTTCTCCTTCAATGGAAGTCTTCAAACAGAGGCTGGATAGACATCTGTCTGGGATGATTTAGAGAATCCTGCTTTGAGCAGGGGGTTGGACCAGAAGGCCCAGGAGGTCCCTTCCAACTCTACCATTCTATGATTCTATGATTCTATGATTCTATGGTTCGCTTTCAACGCTAGACAGCGCCCTAGCGTGTTTATTTTGCGACTCAGTGGTGTCAAGTGAGCTCGCACACATCGCCATATAGCGCTGCGGCACTCCTTCTAGCGGCTCTCTGAAATAACAGAGTTCGCACTTATTGCCACAGTGCATTGCGGCGTTTATTTTGGCGACTCTGCGGGATAACAGAGTTCGCGTCTTGCGCCATTTTACTAGCAGCAGGCTCCGCCTGCACGGTGGACCCCGGGCTGCGAACGCACCTCTCTACCTAATATATTTGGTGCATTCCGCAGACCCTAACAGTAAGTCACTATTGTTTTTCTCATTTTTTGTTTGAACTGGAATCATAATGTCTTCATCTAAATCTTCAATGAATGTCACACTGTTACTCACCATAACTCTGTCTGTTTTGGGATCTAGGATTCTATATCCTTTGCAGTTTTCACTATATCCAACGAATATTCCTTCTATGGATCTGTTTTGAAGTTTGGAACGTTTTTCTGTTGGAATGAATATAAAAACTTTACATCCAAAAACTTTTAAATGATTGACACTTGGTTTCATACCTTGCCACAGTTCGTATGGAGTTTTCTTCAGTTTTCTGGAAAAAAGTCGATTCTGTAGCTATGTAGCTGTCATTGCTGCCTCACCCCAATATTTCTCTGGTAGTTTAGAATCTGTCAGCATACATCTCATCATCTCTGTTAGAGTTCTGTTTTTCCTTTCTGCTACTCCATTTTGTTCAGGTGTGTATGGAACAGTTTTTTGATGTTTTATTCCATTTTGTCTTAAGTAGTCTTCTATTCTGTGACCTGTAAATTCACCTCCATTATCACTTCTGATGACAATTGGCTTCCTTTGAAATTTGTTACTTGATCTTGTTACATAGTCTACAAGTTTATCAAAAACTTCACTTTTGTTCTTAATTAAGTATGTGACTGTGTATCTTGAGTAGTCATCTATAAAAGTCAACATGTATCTATTCCCTCCTGATGTAGTCACTTTCATGGGTCCACATATGTCAGTATGCACCAAATCAAGTGGTTTTTCGCTTTTCATCTCACTTTCTTTTGGAATAGATATCCTTGCGGCTTTGGATTTTATACAACATTCACATCTTATGGTAATTGAGCAATCTGATATCTTTAAATCTTTTGTCAATTCTTTTCTCTGTAGTTCCCTTATACCAGTAATGGCTAACCTTGGCACTCCAGCTGTTGTAAAACTACAACTCCCAGCATGCCCTTGCAACCTGCAGCAGTTGAGGCATGCTGGGAGTTGTAGTTCTCCAACAGCTGGAGTGCCAAGGTTCGCCATCACTGCCTTATACTGTCTGGGTGTCTATGTCCTAGACGTCTATGCCACATGTGAATACAGTTTTTGTGATCATGTGTACATACCTTCATCTGTTCCTTTGGTTTGTCAAAATGATATAATTGTTCATCTGCCTTGACTTTGGTCTTCAACTTGTTTCCTGCAATAATTGCACACTCATTGTCTTTGAATTTAACTGTAAGTCCTTTTGCTGTTAAACTTTTCACAGATAATAATCCACCTTCCAATTTTGGAACATACAACACATCCTGTACAAGTATCTTTGAATCTTGTCCAAACTTGTTTGAACAATTTAGTATACCTTGTCCGATACATTCTGCGGTTATTTTGCTTCCATCTGCAAGATAAATGGCTTCTTTCTTATTTAAATCAAGATCAGTAAAGAAATTCTTGTCACTTGTCATATGACTGGTTGCTCCTGAATCAATAAACCAACCAAGTGATGATTTCTTGTCTGTTATTTTGAATGTGCCATTCCAATTATTCTCACACGAATTGGAAATTGTGTTTTTTACTTTCTGTGTATGCTTTTTATGTTGTAATTTTTGTTGTTCTGCTTTCCATATGGTACAGTCTTTCTTTAAATGACCTTTTTTCTTACATCTGAAGCATTCTCTTATCTCTTATTATAGGGTTTTTTAAATTCTGTAGCTTTAAGAGCGTTTTCACTGTCCTTTTCAGTAGAAGAATCATTGCTTTGTTCTTTTCTTCTCTGATATTCATCTATGAGTCTGGTCTTCACAAACTCTAATGTAATGTCTGTTTCAGGTCTTGTCTCTAGTGCATTTATTAAAGCAGTATATGAATCTGGTAAACTGCACAACAATATAGCTGCTATATGGCTTTCTTTAATATCTTCACCAATAGATCTTAGCTGTGATATTACTTCCATCATTGAGAATATGTGCTTCTGCATTTCACTGTCTGAACTTAGTCTCATACTGTAAAGCTTTCTTAATAAAAATAACTTGTGATTTAAGCTGGGTCTTTCATATAGCTTTCTTAATGCTTCCCACATTCCTTTCGCTGTTTCTTCATTTCTTATATGTATTAATCGAGCATCATCCACTATTAAGCTAATGGTGGCTCTCGCTTGTCTATTTTTCTTATCCCATGTCTGATTATCTTCATCCGGTCTATATGTAGTGATTACTTCCCATAAATCATCTTTAGACAATAACATCTCTACTTTGAACTTCCATAGCTGATAGTTCTCATCATTCAGTTTAGCTACTGTGAGTTTTAGTTCTGTGTTATTCATCATCTTTATATAGACTTACTTGTTAAGAGAGTTGTACTGAAGAATTCTTCTGCATTCACCAGGGTCTTGCTGAAAGTTCCAGTGTCCTGGGTATCTGGTATTCTTGGTGCTTGGGATCTGTGGTGTCTGGATTCTCTGGTGTCTGGATTCTCTGGTTGTCTGTATCTGAGTATGCTGCATCTGGGGTGCCTGGGCCCAAAACCTGTTGCACAGTTTCTGAATCCACACCTTTGCAGTAGAAAACTTCACAGAGCAGGCTTCATGGGATAACAAGCTTTTACTTTTATCAACATGTGGTAAAGGAAAAATGCACAGTCATTTCAGCATTGCATCAGGAAAACAGGAACAAAACATTAAACAGAAGGAAACGTTACACAACATCGCCATCTATTGTCAGGTCAGCATAAAGTCCTCTGTTGTGAATGGGTTTGAGATGAGTTCTGAGCAGAGGCTCCCTCTGGTGGTTACAAGCGGTACTAGTGAGGATTGTGAGGACTGGGAATCAGGTGTTACTGATTGGTCTTATATAAAGGAGTCATTTTCCCATCAGGGTTGCCGGTGATCAATTGTTCTGGTCTGAATCCTTCTTTCCAGTTTCCCTTGTAGCCTGCTGTGTCGTGTCTGCATCTCCTGCTATCAGATAAGACAATTTCTTATTTTGTGTTTTTGCTATATTTTTGCATTTTGTCCTGCACTTCTGTGGGGGCCTTCAGGGTCCCCTCCGGGGGCTTTTGCCCTCTCAGTTTAGTCCAGCCACTGTGTTTTGTACTTTTGCTTTTTCCAGTTTTTTCAGTGGCTGCTGTTTTGATTTTTTTTTACACCAGAGAACTAATTTAGGTGGTAGAGGTCGTGTGATCTCAGGTGATTTTGAAATTAGTAGAGTTGGTGTTTTTCCAGGGTTTTCTGAGATTGCAGTAAGTACCCTTCCTGTCCTTTTCTATTTAGATAGTTTGGGCCCCAGCGTTTGCTCATACTATTTTCTTTCTGTGTCAGTATTTCCTCTTGTCTAACCGCCATTACATGTTTGGGGGCTTTCTATTATCTTTGGGGTTCTGCTCCGGGCAGATAGCTTTCCTATTTCTATCTTTAGGTGTAGTTAGTTTCTCAGGCTGTGACGAGGCGTCTAGGACCAACGTAGGAACGCTCCACGGCTGCCTCTAGTTGCGGTGGTTAGTCAGGGTACTGCAATCTCATAGATTCCAACTGCTCTGGTGTATTTCCTTTTTACCTGCACTCCTCAGCTACCGTAACATAACAGTATCACCGGCCATAAAAATTGTATGGTACTCACAGAAGGGAAATTTTGAAGGAAGAAAAGTTGTCAGAGATATTTTTCTGTTTGTTGCATTTTTTTTTTTTTTTCCCTCTGTATCTCTGGGTGCTGGGGAGGATCTTTTCTCCCAATGGAGTTTGCACGGTTGTCTGGCCGTGTGGATCGGCTTGCCACTGAGGTTCAGAGTATTGCTGCATATCTTGCTAGGTTGCCTGTTGTGGAACCTAGGATCCCCATGCCAGATTTGTTTTTAGGGGATCGAGCTAAGTTTCAGAATTTCAAAAATAATTGTAAATTGTTTTTTGCCTTAAAATCTAAGTCCTCAGGAAACGCAGCGCAGCAGGTTCAAATTATCATCTCTCTCCTGCGCGGCGATCCTCAGGATTGGGCTTTTTCCCTGATACCTGGGGATCCTGTTTTGAGTGATGTTGATGCGTTTTTTCATGCTTTGGGGTTATTGTACGATGAGCCTAATGTCACTGATCAAGCTGAAAAAGCCTTGTTGGCATTAAATCAGGGGCTTGATGACGCTGAGTTATACTGTCAGAGATTCCGTAGGTGGGCAGTCCTGACCAAATGGAATGACGACGCTTTGGCGGCTCTTTACCGGAAGGGTCTGTCGGATAATGTAAAGGATGTTATGGTGGGATTCCCTGTCCCCTCTGGTCTCAATGATTCTGTGTCATTAGCGATTCAAATTGACAGACGTTTGCGTGAGCGGAGAAGTATGCGTGGAGTGGTGTTGCCTTGTGAGCCAGCTGCTGAGCCCATGCAGTGTGATGGAGTGGTGTCTGGGGCACAGCGTCATGAGTTTCGAAAGCGCAATGGGTTATGTTTCTACTGTGGTGATGCCTCTCATGCTATTTCAGTCTGCCCTAAGCGGGGAAGACATTTTGCACGCTCAGTTGTCTTGGGTAGTGTTCAGACTAAGTTTTTATTAACTGTCACTCTGATATGCTCTCTGTCCTCATTTTCTGCTCAGGCTTTCGTTGATTCTGGAGCAGCTATTAACCTGATGGATTATGATTTTGCTAAACGTTGTGGGTTTCCCTTGATACCCCTACAGAAGTCTATTCCCCTACTGGGGATCGATTCTACCCCTTTGGCTGAGAATAAACCCCAGTTTTCTACTCAGGTGATAATGAGGGTTGAACCTGATCACCAGGAGTGCTGCAAATTTTTGGTTCTATATAATCTGCATGACATTATCGTGCTGGGTTTCCCTTGGTTACAGTCTCATAATCCTGTTTTGGATTGGAAATCTGTGTCTGTAACCAGTTGGGGCTGCCAATGTGTTAATACCAACACTCCTGTTTTTTCTGCCTCCC
>JARQOD010000003.1:211938926-211980351 GCA_033576555.1 Oophaga sylvatica | reverse complement strand
TGGGGTTTCCACTGTTTAGGCAGATCAGGAGCTCTCCAAACACGACATGGCGTCCAGCCAATTCTGCGTTGAAAAAGTCAGACGGCGCTCCTTCCCTTCCAAACTCTGCCATGCACCCAAACAGTGGTTTACCCCCACATATGGGGTATCAGCGCACTCAGGACAAATTGCACAATAACTTTTGGAGTCTTGTTACCCTTGGAAAAATAAAAATTGGGGTGAAAAGATCATTTTGTGGAAAAAATATGATTTTTAAATTTTACGGCTCTACATTATAAACTTGTGTGAAGCACTTGGGGGTTCAAATTGCTCACCAAAGATCTAGAAAAGTTCCTTAGGGGGTCTAGTTTCCAAAATGGGGTCATTTGTGGGGGGTTTCCACTGTTTAGGCACATCAGGGGCTCTCCAAATGCAACATGGCATCCAATCTCAATTCCAGCCAATTTTGGTTGGAAAAAGTCAAATGGTGCTCCTTCCATTCCGAGCTCTGCCGTGAGCCCAAACAGTGGTTCCCCCCCACATATGGGGTATCAGCGTACTCAGGACAAATTGCACAACAACTTACGTGGTCCAATTTCTCCTGTTACCCTTGGGAAAATAAAAAATTAGTGACTAAAAGATAATTTTTGTGGGAAAAAAATAGGATTTTTTATTTTCATGCCCGGGCATTATAAACTTGTGTGAAGCACTTGGGGGTTCAAAGTGCTCACCAAAGATCTAGATAAGTTCCTTAGGGGGTCTAGTTTCCAAAATAGGGTCACTTGTGGGGGGTTTCCACTATTTAGGCTCATCTGGGGCACTGCAAACGGAACATGACCCCCATCAACGTCTGCATTCCAAAACGTTACTACTTCCTTTCCAAGCCCTGCCGTGCACCCAAACAGTTTCCCCCCCCCACATATGGGGTATCAGCGTACTCAGGACAAATTGGACAACAACTTTTGGGGTCCAATTTCATTGGGAAAATTCAAAAATTTGGGACTAAAAAATCATTTTTGTGGAAAATTGTTTTTTTTTTTTTTCACACCCAGGCATTATAAGCTTTTGTGAAACACTTGGAGGTTTAAAGTGCTCACAACAGATCTAGATAAGTACCTTAGGGGGTCTAGTTTCCAAAATGGTGTCACTTGTGGGGGTTTCCACTGTTTAGGCGCATCAGGGGCTCTCCAAACACGACATGGCGTCCAATCTCAATTCCAGCCAATTTTAGTTTGAAAAAGTCAAACGGCGCTCCTTCCCTTACGAGCTCTGCCGTGTGCCTAAACAGTGGTTTTCCCCCACATATTGGGTATTGGCGTACTCAGGAGAAATTGCACAACAACCTTATCTGTCCATTTTCTCCTTTTACCCTTGTCAAAATAAAAAAAAAGTTTGTAAAAGATCATTTTTGTGGCTAAAAAGTTAAATATTCATTTTTTCCTTACACGTTGCTTTAGTTCCTGTGAAGCACCTGAAGGGTTAATAATCTTCTTTAATGTGGTTTTGAGTACCTTGAGGGGTGCAGTTTTTAGAATGGTGTCACTTTTGGGTATTTTCTGCCATATAGACCCCTCAAAGTGACTTCAAATGAGAGGTGGTCCCTAAAAAAAATGGCTTTGTAAATTTTGTTGTAAAAATGAGAAATCGCTGGTCAACTTTTAACCCTTATAACTTCCTAACAAAAAAAAATTTTGGTTCCAAAATTGTGCTGATGTAAAGTAGACATGTGGGAAATGTTATTTCTTAACTATTTCATGTGACATATTTCTCTGTTTTAAGGGAATAAAAATTCAAAGTTTGAAAATTGCAAAATTTTAAAAATTTTCGCCATATTTGCGTTTTTTTTCAAAAATAAACGCAAGTTATATCGAAGAAATTTTACTTCTAACGTGAAGTACAATATGTCACGAGAAAACATTCTCAGAATCGCGAAGATCCGTTGAAGCGTTCCAGAGTAATAACCTCATAAAGAGACAGTGGTCAGAATTGTAAAAATTGGCCCGGTCTTTAACGTGCAAACCACCCTTGGGGGTGAAGGGGTTAAAAGCAGGATCCATCGACCGTCTTCTATCAGCCTTTCGTCTTTGGCGAATCTGGGTAGTCCCAATATTCTTTTGAACTCTTCTCCAGACATCCCCAAGTCTCTGCATTGTGACCTCCACCCCAGGACATTCAGAACTAATCCTAGGAAAATCGCCAAAATAGGGATGAAAACCATAATTACAGAAGAATGGTGAGGTTCCTGTAGATTGATTTACGACTGTTGAAAGCAAACTCAGCGAGAGGTAAAAGCAAAGACAAGTCCCCCTGTCGGGCTGCCACAAAGCACCTTAAAATTTGTTCCAAAGATTGATTTGTCCTCTCAATCTGACTATTTGTTTCAAGGTAATAAGCAAATGAAAAAGATAAGTCAATCCCTAGTGTATTGCAAAAAGCTCTCCAAAATTTAGAGGCAAATTGAACTCCCCTATCAGACACAATGTTCAGACGGATCCCATGTAATCTTACAATATGAGAGATAAACAACCTGGAGAGTGTCTCTGCATTAGGTAATCCTGACAAAGGAACAAAATGAGCTTGTTTGCTGAATCGATCAGCTACCCTACCACCAAAATAGCAGTCTTCCCATCAGACAGAGGCAAATCTGTTATGAAATCCATGGACAAATGAGTCCATGGTCTTTCTGGAATAGGCAATGGAGCCAATTCCCCAGTCGGCGGCCTGTGACTGACTTTGGCGTGTACGTAGACTTCACAAGCTGATACAAAATCTTTAATAACCTTATGCATGGATGGCCACCAAAAAAGTCTAGCAATGGCTTTCCTTGGGGCAGTAACCCCAGGATGGCCACTTAAAATGGAATCATGAAATTCCTGTAACACCCGCAATCTTAGGTACACAGGCACAAATAAATTGGATTCTGGGGAAGTGGAAGGAGCCAACGACTGGGTTTACGAATCTCCTCTTCCAGCTCCTAGGTTACCACAGACACCACAATACCCTGAGGAATAATGGAGGATGGAAATTCTTGAGGAGAAATGGAATCTAGACTATAAGATAAAGCATCAGCTTTCACATTCTAAGACCCTGGCCTGAATGTAATTGAAACATTAAACCAAGAGAAAAACAAAGACCATCTGGCCTGTCTAGGAGTTAACCTATTAGCCTATTCAATAAAAGCTAAATTCTTGTGATCTGTGATCACCGTAAATGGATGAACTGCCCCCTCCAAAAAATGCCTCCATTCCTCAAAGGCCAATTTGACAGCAAGTAACTCCCAATTCCCAACATCATAATTTCTCTCCGCCGTTGAAAATTTTTTAGAAAGAAAAGTACATGGACGCAAGTTAGTCAGAGTTTTGAGCCCCTGTGATAAGACTGCCCCCACTCCGATCTCTGAAGCATCCACCTCCACAATGAACAGTTCTTGGAGATCAGATTGGATCAGAAAGGGTGAGGACATAATTCACTCTTTTAATCTTTCAAGAGCCCTGATAGCACTCGGCGACCAAACCTTGATATTCGCCCCCTTATGTAAAAAAGTCAGTAAGTGGTTTAGCAATCTGTGAAAAATAGTGAAATAGTTAACGAATCCCAGAAAATGCTGCAAAGCCTTAATATCACGAGGTTCAACCCAATCAATTATGGCCTGCACCTCCCAGAGTCCATCTTAAACCCCTCTGCTGACACCATAAACCCCAAGAAAGAGATCTCCTGCACAGAAAAAACACATTTCTCTAATTTAGCAAACAGAGAGTTCTCCCTCAGTCTCTGTAACACAACACGGACATGTTCCTGGTGATTGTTCAAGTCTGGCGAGAAAATTAGAATGTCATCGAGGCATACTACAACAAATCTTCCAATGCAATCAGAGAAAATATCATTCATAAAATTTTGAAACACAGTGTTAGGGTTCGAGTTCTCACTCCTGCACAGGGGGAATTTCGAGCTGTTCCCACTGCAGTCCCCCATCCGTCTCCAGCCGCAGTGGTTCCTGCTCAGCAGAGACGTTGGTCCCAGCGTCTTGCCCGGCCCAGTACTGTGCAGAGACTTTCTGCTGCAACCAGTGTTGGAGCAGGCAGTTTTGGGACTAAGTGCTTTGTTGCTTCATCTGAGCATCCCCAGGGCAAGATCTCCCATTGGAGATCAGGGGTCACATGCTCAGATACAGCTGCCACTCCTATTGGTCCTTCAGGAAGGTCCTGTGGCTGTTGATGTTCTGAAGCAGCTTCACATTGGTCCTTCCTGGAAGGTCTTTTTCTCGTTGCTGCTATAAAAGGCGGTCCTTACCGCACGGCCGTGCGTTAGTATCAAATCTGTTATGTGCTTGCGCCAGTGTGGTCATGTATGCATGTGGTTAGGTCTGGCTGAAATAAGCCCCTAGAATACCGTCACCTCCGGTGAGGAGATTGTCTGCACGTGTTCAGGGCTCGGCTGAAAACGCCATTAGAATTCCGGCTACTCCGGTGAGGAGATTATTGCTTGGGTTCTAATTACATGACCACAGACTGCAATCCGCTTAGCAGTCATCTGTGTTCCCTGTGAGTCTAACAGGACACAGTCTTTGTTACAGCGGCTCTGTGAATTAACAGAGTCCGCTTATATCGCCATATAGTGGTACGGCGTTTACATCTGCGACTCTGCGGGATAACAGAGTTTGCTCATACTGCCTATTTACGCCATCTTACTAGCAGCAGGCTCTGTCTGCATGGTGGACCCCGGGCTGCGAACGCACCTCTCCTTAATATCTATTAGGTGCGTTCCGCAGGCCCTTAACACACAGCAGGTGCATTAGATAATCTAAAAGGCATGACAAGGTTTTCAAACAGACCCTCAGACATTAAAAACGCTGTTTTCCACTCATCACCCTTCCGGATGAGTCTCAAATTGTAAGGCTAGGATTACACTGTATTTTACCAGCCCGTTCAACATATAGCGTCGAGGGGCTGGTAACGGTATAGCATAACAATATCGCATTATGCTCTACCCGCTAGCGCAGTGTGCTAGCACAGATGCTAGAGGTGACGGAGCTCAGACTCTGCAGGCCGCGTCCGAGGCTAAGTCACTGAATGACGGCACGTCACGAACGCATGCCGCTTTACGGCATGCGTCGCGATGCGCCCAACAATGGGAGTCAATGGCAGCGTTAACGGACTGCATCAACGAAATGTAAACCCAGCCTAAGCCCCATTAAGATCAAGTTTAGTAAACACCCTGGCCCTCAGAAGCTGATTATATAGGTATGGGATGAGTAGAAGTGGGTAAGTATTTTTAACAAGGCAAGGATGGAGACCCCCATTTTTCTTTTTAACAAAGAAAAATCCAGCAGCTACAGGGTAGGAGGAGAGACGGATATGACCCTTTCGTAAACTTTTGTTAACAAATTCTTTCAAGCCCCGACAAATTGTAAAGCTGAGCTTTTGGCAACTTGGCGCTAGGATAGGGAAAATGGGGAGTTAGTATCTCCGCCTCTTTTTCCGAGAACACATGTCCGAAGTCCTTCAGGTACCCCTCCAGACCCTACAGACTAGCAAAGCATATTTGTACATTCTTTAGACATTTCTTGTAACAACTGGGGCTCCATTTCGCAATCTCCTTCTGACGCCAATCAATAACTGGATTGTGAATCTGCAACCATGGAAACCCCAGTACCAATCCAGTAGGTAAATTATCCAACACAAAACAAGAGATGGATTCAGAGTGGAGAGCTCCCACTTGGAGAGTGAAATCCACCTTTGCTCTCTTGATCAAATTGTGAGCTAACGGTGTTTAATCAAGGGTGATAATTTGAATGGGTCTTTCTAAACTAACTGTCCCTAATCCTAACTTCACAACCAGTCCCTAATCAATAAAGTTAGCAGCAGACCCACAGCCAATGTTGATAACACCTGGTTCTCGAAAGAAATCATCGTATTTATCAGTACTTTATCAGAGGAAGGAAAAGGTACCTGGGAGTCTGGGTGACCTCTTTGGCTGTCACCCAGACTCAGACGTTCTCCTGATGGTTCGAAAGCTTGAGGACGAGTTAGGCAATTCTTATGAAAATGTCCAGAAAGACCACAGGATAGACAGAGTCCAAGATCTTGTCTCCGTCTAACCTCAGGTAAATGGACCTGCTCCGGGAAAGTATAATCTGCGGCCTGCTGTTCACCATGTCTCTCACGGATTCTGTGGCCCATTTGTATGGTCTGAGTCATGACCTCCATCAGAGAACAAGGGGAGTCATGGAGGACCAGCGCATCCTTGAGTATCTCGGAAAGGCCTCTTTGGAACTGGCACCTGAGAGCAGCATCGTTCTATAGAACTTTGGTGGACCACTTCTGAAACTCAGTACAATAGTCTTCAGCTGTGTGACCGCCGTGTGCCAGGTTCGTGATCTTAGCCTCAGCGACCGTCTGTGGTCAAATAGGCCCAGGGCACTTGGACGGATTATTACGGCTGATGTCAGAAAGGGGTTAAAGTGAATATGCTTTGTCATCTGTCTTTTTTTTTTCTCTGAAAGCATATCCTGCATTGATCCGTGTTGCCAATAACGCACTTATTGCATGCAGTTTGTGCTGTGCATTTTACCCTATGCAATGGCTTAAATCCACAGTGAAAATCATCACTAGGAATTGACACAAAGTTGACTTATCCATATTACTTTGTAATTATTTGAAACTCTGGATGAGATGGAAATCTAGCTCTTGCGCTATGCCTGCTTGTAAATGCTGATTCCATGTGCAGGTCACCATGAGACCAAGGTATACTAGGTGAGAATCACAGTGGGTTATTGTTAATAAGATTTATTAATTGTATAAATTATTACCATGTCTATATCCATTATTTAGGGAAAAGCCTTCAGTAGACTCAGTACTCCTGAGGAAGCAAGGATGTTGATACACGAGAGTTTTCTTTTAAGGCCACATTTAAACATACATTTTCACATACACATTCTATCAATGTTTTTCACAGATATAACACATATCCATTCTCCTCTATTGGGCTGTTAACATGTCTATGTTTTACGCTATACATAGGTTTTATTTGTGTGCTGTACTGTTCTGACACGTATTAATACGTATTAATCTGCCGAATACAATTGTTAACCCCTTAGTGACAGAGCCAATTTTGTACCAAGCCAACTTTTACAATTCTAACCACAGTCACTTTATGAGGTTATAGTTCTGGAACGCTTCAACTTATCCCACTGATTCTGAGGTTGTGCTTTCGTGACATATTGTACTTCATGCTAGTGGTAAAATTTCTTCGATATGACTTGCATTTATTTATGAAAAAAATGAAAATTTGACAAAATTTTTTAAAATTTCGCAATTTCCAAACTTTTAATTGTTGTGCCCTTAAATCAGAGAGTTATATCACACAAAATAGTTAATAAAATAACATTTCACACATGTCTACTTTGCACCAACAAAATTTACAAAACCATTTTATTTAGGGACCACCTCACATTTGAAGTGAGTTTGGGGGGTCAATATGACAGAAAATTCCCAAAAGTGACACCATTCTAAAAACTGCACCCCTCAAGGTGCTCAAAACGCATTCAAGAAGTATATTAACCCTTCAGGTGCTTCACGAGTACTAAAGCAATGTGAAAGGAAAAAATGAACACTTTACTTTTGTCACAAAAAATGTACTTCAGACCCAAACTTTTTTATTTTCACAAGGGTAACAAGAGAAAATCGACCACAAGATTTGTTGTGCAATTTCTCCTGAGTACAGGATACAGGGGGAAAGCCACTGTTTTGGTGCATCGCAGGGTTCAGAAGGGAAGGAGCACCGTTTGACTTTTTGAACCCAAAACTGACTGGAATCAATTGCGGGTGCCATGTCGCGTTTGGAGACCACTGTTGTACCTAAACAATGTAACCCCCCAATTCTAACTCCAACCCTAACACAGTCCTACCCCTGACACTAATCCCAACCCCAATGCTAACCACAACCCTAACCCCAACATCACCCTAACCCCTACACACCAACCATAACCTCAACACAACCCTAACCCCAACACTACAATCGTAACCCCATACCACAACCATAACCCCAACACCAGAACCGTAACCCCAACCGTAACCCCAACACAACCCTAACCCTAGCCCCAACCCTAACCTTTGCCACAACCCTAACCGTAGCCCCAACCATAATGGTAGCCCAACCCTAACCCTAGCTCTAACCCCAACCATAACCCTAGCCCCAACCCTAACCCTAGCGCTAACTCCAACCCTAGCCCCACTCGAACACTAGCTCTAACCCCAACCCTAATGGAAAAATGGAAATAAATACATTTTTTATTTTATTGTTTTTACCTAACTAAGGGGGTGATAAAGGGGGTTTGATTTACTATTTTTTTACTTTGATCATTGTGATAGTGTCTATCACAGTGATCAAAATGAACCAATAGGAGAAATCTCCTATTGTTGCCAGGTGCCGAAAGATCTCGGCGGGCGCACTGCGCATGCACCCACCATTTTCTTCCCAGAAGAAGATACCAAGGGCCGGGGAACAGAGCAGGATGGATCGAAGGAACCGGGTGGGCTCGGGGGATCCCATTTCTCTCTCCTCTGATGTGCTTGATTATATCAGAGGAGAGGTAAATAAAAGGGAAACTGGACTTTTTTTTGCTGTCGTCATTGTTCGGTGAATAACGGTGATCTCAACACTAGGGACTGAGATTTTACGACGTTGGGGGGGCGCTATAACCTTATTTCTGAGCGCCGTTAAAAAGTGGCATTGAGGAATAAGTATCCTTAAGTGTCACCGTTAAAAGGCTTATTGGTGGTCGTTAAGGGGTTAATGATCCACTATATTTCTTGTTTGGTGTATGTGGTTCTGTTTTGAGGCATGGAGTTCACTTCCAGCACTTACATTGAAGACTATGCTGCCAAACTTTTTAGGTGCTGCAATATAAGGGATGTCTTTCATTCTTCTTTTTGTCATGTTTTTCTTGTGCTTTTACTTTTTACAGGTTTCCAGCTTGATCTACATTGGATTTGATGGTCAACATTGGACCAGCATGGGATCCATGTCTTTAATAATTGATTACAGAGGAGTTGTGTCAGGAATGATAGGACTGCTGGAACGGGGAAATTATTCCCTTACGTGTTTTCTGGATGCTCTCTGGCTTGGCTCTAGTTAATCTCTAACTTTATTATAAGATTGCAGCAATTTTAGTGCACCAAACTTCACCAACTAAATAACATAATAAAACACTATGATAATATTCAACTATGGGGCATTACACCCCTACTATTTTTTATTTGTACAATGTGCCTAAGAACCAACAGGCAGGTAGTTGCTAACTACCTTCCTGTTGTGCCCGATGCCGATCTCTGCTGTCACAGATTGGTCACTGACCACTCCTGCTGGCAATTCTGCAGATTCTGCTGACAGCACGTCGAGAGAGCAGCTCTTTCTCTCCCACTTTGCTCTGTTGATGGGGTGTGACTGCCGATGTCATGCTGATTGACAGCTGGCTCTGAGATGCCTAACTGTAGTCAGTCGACTGTCATTCAGCATGACATCGTCAGTCATGCCTCGTCAGAGCAGAACAGAATAGAAGAGAACAGAACTTTATATAGTCATGTGAAATGTGAACTACGGTATGTAATGTGGTTTAAGTGCATATTGTGAAAAGACTGTGATATGGTAGTGAACAACATAGTGTAAGAGATAGACTAGGACATAAGATAAGAATAGGATTAATACATACTTTTATAGGATAGTAACTAGTCAGCTCAATGTAAAGTTATAAGATAAAGTTAATGTTTGGGACTAGCCCACAGTGGGAAAAGGTTAGGGACTCACTTCCTGATTAGTGAGTGGTTAGTGAGATAGGGAATTACAGCAACAAGGTCAAGTTAAAGTGCAGTGGGCTGCAAGGGCCAGCATGTACCTATCTTTCAAGGCAGTGGATGGACATAATAGAATCCAGTGCGGACATTCGGCAATGTCAGGAGCTCAAGACCCAGCATAGAAGCTAAAGGGCGCATTGTGTCCTCTTGCGCACAGGGGAAGACGGACGCAGAACTATGTGAAGAGAAGGTAGCAGAACCCAGGTGCTCTGCGAGAAATCCCTGGGGCTGACAGGGCCAGTAGGCTTAGTGATAGTCCAGGAGGAACAGATGGTAGGGTTGAAGAAGTGTTGTGTAGTGATAAGCGAGCACTAAAATGCTTGGATGCTCGTTACTCGAGCCAAGCAATTCCTAATGCTCGGTTGCTTGTTTCGAGTATAATGGAAGTCAATGGAAAATCTGAGCATTTTTCCGGCAGACCCTACAAAGAGGTCTGGGGGGCAGTAAAAATGTTAAAATGGATTGAAAAAGTGTTGATTGTAAGGAGAACAGCATGGGGAAGACCTTTGGAAGCATCTCTGACTCCCAGTTCATACAGTGCAAAGCCAGCCAGTCTTGAAGACACTAGCTGTAGTGCCTCATTCAAATATTAAGAAAGTGTAGTTGTGGTACTTCTACATTCATGAAGGCTCTGCACACAGTGCACAGCCAGACAGCAGGATCGTTGAGCTGATTATGGCTTCATTGCTACTCACCATCTTTGTGGAGTCCTCAAAGTCTTGGAGAACCGCAAAAATGTCAGACATCCATGCCCATTCGTCAGTTGTTGTGTGCGGAGGCTAATCAGAATACCGAAGGGTGTGTTGGAGCTGGTTTTCAACAACTGGCTTCTTCTGCTCACAATGCCTTGCCAGCATGTGCAGGGTGGAGTTCCAGTTTGTGGTCATGTCACACACCAGTCAGTGAGCTGGCACTTGTATGCACTGCTGAAACACTGCCAAAACGGCGGCAGCTTTAGCTGATTTGCAGAAATGGTCTCTCAAGCAGTGTACCTTGACAAATAGCTCTGGCAAATCTGGGTAGGTTTTCAGAAGCCACTGAACAACTAAGTTGAACACGTGGGCCAAGCATGGTACATGTGTGAGCTTGCCAAGCTTCACAGCCACTACTAGGTTATGGGCATTATCAAACACGATCATGCCTGGTTGTAGGTTCAGCAGCAGGAGCCACAGATCTGTGTGGCCTGTTATTCCTTTCAACAACTTTACGGCAGTGTCCTAGACAAATTAGCTTCAGCATAGCATGTTGACGCTTTGCTGAGGCAGTGCTACAGAGTGTCCAGCTTCCAGCAGATGTGGATTACTTGCTCTGAGATGACAAATTGGAGGTGGAGGATGAGGAGGAGCAGGAGGAGGATAAACTGGTGTAGGAGGTGGAAGAAACCCTGATAGAAGAAATGCCAGCAATCCTCAGCATCAGTAGCACATCTGCGTCCTCCAAAAGGTTCACACAGTGTGCCATCAGGGAAATGTAATGTTCCTGGCCACAAGCGCTTGTCCACATATTGGTCATTAAGTGGACCATCCCAGTAACTGCATTGGTAAGGGCACGAGTGATATTCCTGGACACGTGCTGGTACAAGGAGGGGACGCAACACTGGGAGAAAAAGTGGCGACTGGGGACGGAGTAGTACCGAGAGATGGATGCTGCCATGAGTTGGCGGAAATGGTCCGTATCTGGATTGCCCGCCAGGGCAGTGGGGTACTCGGTACCTGGCCGGTGTCTTAAAGAGATGTGTCACGGTAGCAGTGACCCGGTCCGTGGCCCTGGACGTCCAATGAAAAGGGGGATATTTACAGGGGATGATACAGAGTTTGTATTGAAGTGTTCGTGACGCCACCTGTGGTTTCTGGTCAAAGGTGACCGGCGCTGCAGTGCAGATCCTCTGGGACAAATGATGTGATGCAGCAGAGTTTGAATAGCTATCCACAGGCAGAGCTTGTTGTCCCAGGGCAGAGAGATGTTGTAGAGGGTAATAGTGCTGGGAGGTGTAGCAATGTGGAGTGGGCGCCACAGGAAGAATTTGAGAGGACACAGTCAGATGCAGTTTCCAAGGCTTTACTCACAGTTCAAGTGCATGCAGTACAGGTGCCCGCTTGGTGCCACGTCCTCCAGGTAAAGAATCCAGCCAACTCCCAGGTAGATGGAGAACAACAGTCCAAAGCTCTCTGTTAGTATATGCCTTCCCTGGCCGTCTCACTGTGCTGATTCCCACTCCTGCTTCCTTCCCAGCACCTCACAAACAGTGTCCCAGTCCAGCAGCTGCGAATCCTGTCGGACAACGTGACCCAGGCGTTTCCTTGATTCTATATAGCTTGTCTTCCCAGAGAAGATGCTTGTGGTTGTTGGCTGTGACCCCTAAAGTTGTCACAGCTGTTGGCTTGCTAGTCTAGGGGCCGAGTCCCTTCTGCGACCTGGATTCTCCCAGCTGATGTCCGTCAACCTGGAACGAGCCCCACGGGTAGCCTTCTGCTCAGTCGTGCCTCTGAGAAATCCCTTTTACCTACAGGGAACCTTCCTTTCTGTCTTTCTATCTGTGAGCAGCTCCTCAGGACCTGGAGCCTGCTGCACGTTTCTGTCTCTTCCCACTTTCCCCTATGCACGTCCTTCTTCTTCTTCCCCTATGGGAAGACTCTTCCTTTCTTCCCTCTATTCTCCTGCTCTGACCCACAAGCTCCCCAAGCAACATTTCCATGGCAAGCAGTCTGGGAAAGTGCCCGTTTAGCATTCGGGCCTGTGGATGGGTGGCTGGGAACTTTCTTTTTCATTCCAAGGCTTTGGGTAGGGATAACTGAATGCTGTGCAGGGACAAGGACTTGGAAGTGCCTGATAATGGTGCCTCCAGGACAGGTGTAGGGCAGGAGGCATCTGCAACAGTGTCATGGACAGGGGATTGGCAAGCACCTAGCATATGGGAAGAGGTAGTGGCGTCACCCGCTGAAACCAATTGTGGACCCAGGCGTTCAGGCCACTGAGTCCGGTGCTGAGATGACATCTTACTGATTATGCCGGTGGTTAGGCTCTTAGTGCTTAGGCCCCTGCTAATCTTGGCATGTCCCAGGTTGCAAATGACCATTTTTTATCTCAGAATTCTGTTTAAAAAGTCCCAGAGTGGGGAACACCTAACTATTTGATGGAGAAACTCATGAGTGTTGGTGCTTTGCAAAACAGTTATCCGCCTCCTCCCTCAGTCAACCCACTGCCTCTTCTTGACTGTTTCAGTGCTGGCGACCTTTTCCCTCAGCCCTGCTGTCATCACTGTGCATGTCAGCTTCCCAGGTTGGGTCGGTGACTTCGTCATTCACCACCTCGTTTTCCACTACCGCATCATGGTCCTTATCGGCAACTGTGTCTCATCATTATCTGCTTCCTCAGACAGAATTTGCCGTTCCCCACCATCATTTTCGTGTGACTGTGACTGCTCTAAGTTTTGTGCACCACTAAACAGCATGTCTTCTTGTCCCTTTCGGAATATGCAGGGTGAGAGGCGACAATCAAGAAATTATGAAGTAAAGAACTCCTCGGAGTGTCCTAGTGTGGAATCACTGGTCTCCTGGGACTCGACATGGTGGGCGGATGGAGGATCAAGGTAAAGATATCAAGTGATCCAGACTCTTGGCTGGAGAGACTGAACCATGTGGAAGCCTGGGTGGTGCTGGAAAGCATGCTGGAAGCATTACCTGCTATCCAACTGTCCACCTGCTCACACTGGTCTGGCTTCAGAAGTGACGTTCTGTGGCGCCCCTGAGGGTTCAGTCCCCACAGAGATATTGCACCTCATCCAGAGGTGTGATACCCCACTCTCAGGTAAGGAGGGAGTACCACCCAGGACTCTAACACCTGCACCCAACCCAGACTATAGCAGCCGGGCACCCTGGACGTACCCTACGGGAGGATGGTCTCATCCCAGGCTGGGTAGTAAAGAGTGTATGGGTGGGTGGAGCTAGTAAGTAGGAGGGGGAGTGAAGCTTTAGGAAGCAAGGAACAGAGTCTAGTGAGACGTGAGGAGAAAGTGAAAGGAGACAGATGTCTGGTGAAGCAGCTCCCTGTCAGGAGGAGCTGCAGAGGAAAGGAGTCTAGAGACAGACTCAGAGGGGACCTTGAGCTGGGAAAAGCTCGGTCCAAGACGTGGAAAGTGAAGGAGAGAGGGAGAGAAGGGGTCCTAGGGACACGGAGAGAGCGAGATCCATTCATGGGGCCCGATCTGTTTGCAGAGGGACCAGGTCACAGAGGGGACTCGGCCCTTTAGCCTAGTGGAGAACTTTATGACTCAGCTAGCAAGCTGACTGCTGTGATAACTTTAGGGATCACAGTCAATAACCACATTCATCTTAGCCGGAGAGGCAGCTATATAGAATCAAGGAAACGCAGAGATAAGACGTTATCCGACAGGATTCGCAGCCGCTAATCTGGGACACTTTGTGAAGGTTCTGGAATGGTGGAAGGCATGGGAATCAGCACAGTGAGACGGCCATTGAAAGGTACACATATATAGAAAGGAGTCCTGGAAAGGTGTTTCCCAAACTACCTGGGAGTTTGCTGAGCCCCTTACCTGGAGGGCACTGTACCAAGCGGGCACTTGTGTGCACCAGAACTGTGAGTAAAGCTTTGGAAACTGCACTTGACTGTGTCCTCTCAAGTTCTTCCTGCGGCACACACTCCACTCTGCTGCATCTCCCAGCACCATTACTCTTTCTACAACAACTCCCTGCCCTTGGACAACATAGCCTCACCTGTGGGAGGCTTTACCAACTCTGCTGCATCTCACCATCTGTCCCAGAGGATCTGCACCGCAGCGCTGGTCACCTCTGACCAGATACCACAGGTGGCGTCACGAATACCTTACTACAAACTCTATCAGAACCTGTAAATATTCCCCTTTTTATTGCACGCCCAAGGCCACGGACCGGGTAACTGCTGCCGTGACACATCCCCTTAAGACACCGGCCCGGTACCGCATATCCCACTGCCCTGGCGCGCGATCCATTTTGGCGTCACGAACAGGATTACGAAGCCCGGTATCACCGGGTCCTGTGTGCCTATGCTGAATTGTCTTTTGTGCAAGAGGAACTACTTAAAGCATTAGAAACTTTGTTGGAGATTGTGAAAGACTATAGCCATATTTGCACCACGAGACGTGCAAGAAGAAGAAGGGCGTATAGTCGTGGGCGGGGACCCACCAAGTGGCGCGAAAGATATGGCCGCCCAGTCTAAATGCTATTGCACCATAAGAACCTGCCAGTCAGCAAGAGAGATCCGCCTGCTGATCATAGATGGCAGGAGAAGGAGGAAGAAGAATGTCCGCCCCCAGAAGAAAATGCGGGAACTCCTGCATGCTGCGACACCAGAACTACTGAGCAAGATGGCGGCTGGTGGTGACCAGGGGTGCGAAGGAGCAGAGGAGAGCTCCTTCCCCAGGCTGGAGGAAGAGGAACCACCAGCGGCCATGGAGCAAGCGCTGCCAGACCAGAAAGCAGCGGAGTTTACCCGGCAGCTGGAAGAAGAGGAGGCAATGGCGCAGTCCTGGTGGAGGACCACGCTGGGCCAGAGGCAACCTTTGGAGCCACAGAATCCGCTCTGGCGTCCTAGTACACCGGACCCAGAGGAGAAAGAGCCAGGCCCCGAAGCAACCAGCGAGGCCGAGGACCCGGCCTCAGAGGATGACGATTCATTATTAGGCCCGCTGCCGATGCCACCATCACGAGAGCCCGGCAGACCGCGTGCTTCCCTGGACTGGGATCGGCCATGGGGGTTAGAGGACAGATTTGGGCCCGTGCTGCAGCCAACCCCGGCGGAAACCGAGATTCATGCTGAGCGGGTGGTCTAAAGGCAACAAGCTGATCGGATTCCCAGACCAGCAAACTGATGAGGGAGAACTAGAAGTACTCAGCTGGGACCCTTATGACAAAAGTTTACTGACCACTGAGAGCAGCGGGACCGGGAGGAGCAGGCTCGGCGCCTGGAGCAGACAGAGCGCGACCTGGCAGAAAAGCAGCGGACCCGGCAGGAGAGAGGTACGGGTCGGGGACCGCTGCGGCAGGGCGCCGTGGTGGAGTTCCGTTTAAAGGGAGGATGGGGGTTCATTAAGGAACCACAACTGCTGGCGGAGGTCTTTGTGAATCGGCGGGACGTGGAGGCCCACCTGAGGGAGGGACACCCAGACCGGGACCTCTACTCTGGGGACCTAGTCACCTACACCCGGCACTGGGGCGTCAAGGGCTGGTACGCCTTAAACGTCCGCAAGTACCATGCAGCCACCACCGAGCAGGGAGCTGCCGGTGGAACCCCGCCTAAGTCAGCCAGACCCGGTCAGGCTGCAACCCCTCTGCCTCCCTCATCCAGGCTGAGTACCATAAGTACTCAAAGTGTGTCCATCCAAACTGATATAGCTGGACATGACATCACAATACATGCCACCAGGAGGCATCGTGTCATAGTGGCCCCAGGAGTAGCAACGGTATACGAATTCCTCGAGGAGGAACAAGTAGTACCAAGTGCTGCTTTTGAAAAGAACTGAACAGTTAATGTAGAATTGACTGTACATAGTTTTATACACCGTTTTACAAAATAACCGGAAGGGTCTCTGGACCAGTTTAAATGATTTCTAGAACTGAGAGGCCATGAACTATGCCTGGTCCAGACTTCAACTGTAAATAGTTTTGCACCTATTTAGGTGCTCCATTTTGGTTTTACTTGGAGCCTGTAGGGTGTGCTGACACCCTATGCTACTGCACAACCGACCTCAGAACAAAAACCAGCTTGGCGCGGCCAAAGATATGGTCCAAAGAGGAGACCAGCCATGCCTTGTAGCCCGCCTAAGGCCTACGTGGAGGGTTTGTGATGGGTCCCTCATGTTGCACTAAGAAAGAGAAGTTTTACTGAACTTGAATGAAAATGTTTTATTGCACTTAATTTGAAAAATGTTTAATAGCACTTGAAGATACCCCGGCTGGGAAAGTATCTCCCACCTACCTCATTTGATGACAGTTATGATTGTGCATCAATAAAAGTGTTATTATATTTGTACATTATGTTTAGAGTGAAGTAAGAATTGTTTTATATTGCAGATTTGTTCTATATTGCAGAGCCATTGAAGAGCACTTGTAGATAATGTGTAGACTAGTTTTGGTAACAGATACCACTAAGTGTAAATATGTACAGACAGTCATTTGAGAACTGAAAGCACTTTTTGTAGAAAATGTTTTAAGAGTGATAGTGAGAAGAAAAAGTATTGTTGCAGAGACAAGATGTCCAAATTAGGTAGTGAACCTAGTAGCAACGGTTGCTACCCAGAGAACACCTCGGATGGGGTTTGCACTAGTAGAGAAGAATAAGTGTTAATAAAATAACAGTACTTTTGTAGAAAGAGAAGCAAATGTAAATAGTATTTTTTGTAGGGAAATTATGCTCTATCCTGGTAGCGAACTTGAAAGTTTTAATGGTTGCTGCCAAAAGCACTTTTATAGTAGTTAATGTGAGTTAATGTTATTATGCAATGTTTAATAACAAGTGCCTCCCATAAAGGGAAGTTGAGTTTTAAATTATGTTGTTAATGTGCACATTATAAAAACTTTGCATGTTTCCTGTAACATCTGTTTACTCTGTTCAAGCCCACGGACATGCTGTGTTTAACAGGGGATATGTTGCGCCCCTGAGGGTTCAGTCGCCACAGAGGTATTGCACCACATCCAGAGGTGTGATACCCCACTCTCAGGTAAGGAGGGAGCACCACCCAGGACTCTAACACCTGCACCCAACCCAGACTATAGCAGCCGGGCACCCTGGATGTACCCTACGGGAGGATGGTCTCATCCCAGGCTGGGTAGTAAAGAGTGTATGGGTGGGTGGAGCTAGTAAGTAGGAAGGGGAGTGAAGCTTTAGGAAGCAAGGAACAGAGTCTAGTGAGACGTGAGGAGGAAGTGAAAGGAGACAGACGTGTGGTGAAGCAGCTCCCTGTCAGGATTAACTGCAGAGGAAAGGAGTCTAGAGACAGACTCAGAGGGGACCTTGAGCTGGGAAAAGCTCGGTCCAAGACGTGGAAAGTGAAGGAGAGAGAAGCAGAAAAGGATAGAAGCTTCTGGAGGGAGAGAAGGGGTCCTAGGGACACGGAGAGAGCGAGATCCATTCATGGGGCCCGATCTGTTTGCAGAGGGACCAGGTCGCAGAGGGCACTCGGCCCTTTAGCCTAGTGGAGAACTTTATGACTCAGCTAGCAAGCCAACTGCTGTGATAACTTTAGGGATCACAGTCAATAACCACATTCATCTTCGCCGGAGAGGCAGCTATATAGAATCAAGGAAACGCAGACATAAGACGTTATCCGACAGGATTCGCAGCCGCTAATCTGGGACACTGTTTGTGAAGGTGCTGGAAAGGAACACACACATAAATAGAAAGGAGTCCTGGATAGGTGTTTCCCAAACTACCTGGAAGTTTGCTGAGCCCCTCACCTGGAGGACACTGTACCAAGCGGACACCTATGTACACCAGAACTGTAAGTAAAGCTTTGGAAACTGCACTTGACTGTGTCCTCTCAATTTCTTCCTGAGTTCTGACCAGATACCACAGTTGGCGTCATGAATACCATACTACAAACTCTATCATCCCCTGTAAATATTCCCCTTTTCATTGGATGCCCAGGGCCACGGACCGGGTCACTTCCGCCGTAACACATCCCCTTAAGACACACTGGCCCAGTACCGAGTATCCCACTGCCCTGGCGGGCGATCCAGTTCCATGCCTTCTGCAAAGTGCGACAGGGCAATGGACAACTACTCTCTTCCTATAATCAGAACTTTCCTTTAGCTGTGTGATGACAGCAGTGTGTCGAGCGTTGCGGTGCTGATCCTTTTATAACCTCCGAAGAGGCTAATTACAGTAATGCCACTACCAAAATGGCTATGGCATTATGTGGCACCCCAGGAGTAACCTGAGCTCCTGACTGTATGACTGTACCTGCACTGCTCAGTAAAAGGTAAAGGAAACTGCACTCTGCTGTGTCTTCTGAATCTTTCCTGCGTCACCTGCCCTGCACCACACTCACCACCATCATTACCTTTAACATCCTAACTGTCCTGGGACACAGCTCTACCCATGGAGAGCTAAACCATCTTGCTGCCCTATCATCATCCCAGCGGATCTGCATTGCAACGTCGGTCCCCTGACCAAATACCACGGGTGGCGTCACGAACACTTTATTACAAACTCTTTATCATTTCCCTTTTCATCATCTCCCCTTTTATTGGATGCCCAGGGCCACGGACCGGGTCACTGGTGCCGTGACACTGCCCCTTTAAGAAGCAGCCCGGTACCGAGTATCCCCACTGCACTGGCAGGCGCTCCAATTTAGTGTCACGAACAGGATCGCGGAACCCGGCATAGCAGGGCATTGTGTGCCATAGACTGTATTGAACTGTGTGACCGCCGCCATTACAGTGCCACACGGCGCGCAGGAAGTAGAAGGGGCGTGCCATCGTGGGTGGAGCCTGTGAGAGAGAGCGAAAAGAGAAGTGGTGCGCGCGCTCAGACATCAGCGGACAGAGAACAGGGAGCTGAGACCTGGAATCCCGGCGCACACCGTTCATCCTGCCGACAGATCAACCCAGTGGTAAACCAGCGGAACCTCAGAGCCTGGCTAAGATTCACTAGGGGGGAAGAAAATGTCCAGTGCAGGTGGAGATCTAGCGGAGGCCGCCGCAGCCGCAGCCTCTGTAGTGCTGCAAGATTTAGTGGCAGGCGCAGCTGCAGCCCCAATAAGACAGCAGCAAGATCTGGCGACCGCCGCTGCAGTCCCTATAATGCCGCTATCAGTGCCATATAAACTGGGAGCGGCCTGGCTACCGCAAATCTCAGGGGAGTCGCATACCCTGAGCGATTTCAAGGAGAGACTGTAGTTTATTTGAAGTGTACCCCCTTTGTGAAAGAGAAAAAGTGAGCATTCTATTGGACAGTTAACTGGAGCGGCTCAAAGAGAAGTAAGGTCCTGGCAGGACACTGATAAAGAGACTGTTAATCAAATTCTGGCTAAGCTGAGGGGCACCTTTGACACCCGCAAAGCAGCAGAAATAAATATGAGGTTCTTTGGGTGCAAACAAAGGGTGCAGGACAGTATACGGGACTATGCTCTTAACCTTTAGGAGGCGCTGCGGTCCGTAAAGCAGATTGACCCAGACAGAGTGCAGGATGGAGACAAATTGTTAAAGGAGCAATTTATTGAGGGACTCCTGTCCAGCACCCACAGGACATAGCTGTGCATCATGGCCCTACAAAACCCTGACCTGAACTTGGCAGACTTTAAAGATAAGTAATCCGGGTGCTGTACGAACCAAATGTCAGCCGCCCAGCGCCCCTTAGGCGCCCAGCAATTACATACCACCAGGAGGTGGCATCCTTCCTTCAGGCCCCTGTCGAGGCCGACGCACAGACCCTGGATAATGATCCATCTGCAGAACTACGTCTTCAGGTCCAGGAGCTGACCAAAAGTGTGGCTGCACTAGCCAAAACCGTGCAGTCCATGCAAGTGCTCCCAAAGGAGAAGATTCAGTTGGCTTCCAGTCCAGATGACGTCCTCTGGCGACGGCAGAAGAGGATCACACCAACCAGAGGGAGAAACAACGATCGCTATGACCAAGACGGACGACCCATTTGCCGCCACTGCAGCAAAACGGGGCACATCGCAAGATTCTGCAATTTAAACGAGCAACCTCTGGGGCAGAAGGCCAACCCCCAGGAGTAGGACGACCAGTCCCACAAAACTGGCGAGCCAAGTACGTCGGAGGACAACCGGTCCTCCCAGTTGTGATTGACGGCATCCCAATGAACGCTTTACTGCACACCAGCTCTCAGATGACGACTATGCCATATATTCTTTACAAATGGTATTGGGCTGACTCTGATATTACTCGCGGCCCAGATGATGAGCTGACAGTAGTCGCCAGCAATGGTCAGCCTTTGCCACAAGTGGGGTATAAAGAGGTAACTGTTAAGGAGGGGTGGGTAGAATTAAAAGCCCAAGGTCTGATAATTGTAGGCATTGATCGACGAGAATGTAACCCAATAATGACCTTAGGTACTAATGTGATAGAAAATTGTCTTGCCAAGGTTATTGTTCTGTTGCAACAGGAAGCCAAAACTGCTGGTTCCTGTGAGCAACGAGTCCTGCAAAAGGAGATCAAGACAGGTAGAGCTATCTGGCGGAAAAGTCGGCAGTGTCAGTGTAAATTATTCATTCCCCATTGCAATGCCCCCAAGGAGTGAAATGTTAATTTGGTGTCGGGCAGCCATAGGCCTCAGGGGAAGAGATTACCAGGCCCTGGTATAACCAGGGTACTCTGATAGTAGGTCTACTGTCCTGACAGCCAGAGGGGAAGTCGATGTCTGTAAAGGGAGGGTACCTGTACACATCTTAAATTGTGGGGAGCAGGAGGCCAAACTACCTCGGTATGCCACCGTTGCTAAGCTGTTCACTGTCAATCACAACGCAATTCAGACAGCAGAATCCTTGGTCTCGTCCGACCTGGGGAGAACAATGGCTCTGCAGGACAGCTAGATGATTGGTGTCAGCAGCTGCACGTAGGCACTGACTCCACCCTCTCACATCAAAATAATGGGGTTTACCGAGTAGTTCAAGAGTTTAAACGGGTATTCAGCAAACACCCTTTAGACTTTGTGCAGGTAAAAGGGGTCCAACATCACATCCACACTGGAAATCATCTGCCCATAAAAGACAGGTGCCAGCCTGTACCCCCAGCTCACTATCAATGTGCCAAGAGTATGCTATGAGAGATGAAGGCGGCTGCAGTGATCAGAGACATTTGTTGCCCCTGGACAGCTCCGCTAGTCCTCGTTAGAAAGAAAGCTGGTACAATGAGGATGTGTGTTGACTATAGGTGAATTAACAGTATTACCCACAAGGACGCCTATCCATTACCTAGGATAGAGGAATCACTAGCTGCACTGAGAATCGCTAACTATTTCTCTACCTTAGATCTCACCAGTGGGTATTGGCAGGTTCCCGTGGCAGAGGCAGACAAAGAGAAGACAGCCTTCGCAACACCAATGGGCCTCTCAGAATTTAGCTACATGCCGTTCGGGCTTTGCAACGCACCAGGAACGTTCCAGAAGTTGATTGAGTGTTGCCTCAGACACAAGAACTTCGAGACAGTCCTGTTATACCTAGATGACATCATTGTCTTCTCCAAGACCTACAAAGAACATTTGGAGCATCTGGCCGAGGTGTTCGAAGAGTTGTCGAACTTTGGCCTGAAAGTGAAACCGTCCAAATGCTACCTCCTGAAGCCCAAGGTGCAGTAGCTAGGCCACGTAGTGAGCGCTGAAGGCATGGCACCAGACCCCGACAAGGTCACTGTTATCCGGGACTGCAGAGATTCAGCAACATTCATGAAATACGTCAGTCCCTCGGATTGGTAGGTGTTATGTTTTGGTAGCTGAGGAGAGCAGGCAAAAACGGCAATACACCAGAGAGGTTGGAATCTACTGGATTGCAGTACCCTGACTAACCACCACAACTAAAGGCAGCCGTGGAGCGTACCTACGTTGGTCCTAGACGCCTCGTCACAGCCTGAGAAGCTAACTACACCTAAAGATAGAAAGAGGAAAACTATCTGCCCCGGAGCAGATCCCCAAAGAACATAGGAAGCCCCCAAACATGTAATGGCGGTTAGACAAGAGGAAACACAAACACAGACAGAAAATAGTATGAGCAAACGTTGGGGCCCAATCTTCCTAAACAGAAAAGGATAGGAAGGAAAACTTACTGCAATCCCAAAAAACCCTAAAAAGTACCAACTCTACTAATTACAAAAACACCTGAGATCACACGACCTCTACCACCTAAATTAGTTCTCTGGTGTAACAAAACTAAGCCGCAGCCACTGAAAAAACTGGAAAAGGCAAATGAACAAATAACAGAGGCTCAGATAAACTGAGAGGAGCACAAGCCCCCCGGAGGGGACCTGGCTGACCTCCACTAGAGTGCAGGAAAAAATGCAAAAAGCAAGCACAGAAATAAAAACAGAAAATGTCTTATCTGAGAGCAGGAGAAGAGGCAAGATTCAGCAGGCTTCCAAGTGAACCAGGAACAACAGCAGTTAGACAAGAACAATTGATCACCGGCAACCCTGATGGGAGGGAACCTCCCTTATATAGGACCAGTCTGTAACTCCTGATTGCCAATCTTCACTAAATGGTTCAGCACTGTCTGCAACCACCAGAGGGAGCTTCTGCTCAGAACTCATCTCCAACACATTCACAACAGTACCCCCCCCCTTGAGGAGGGGTCACCGAACCCTCACTTGGGCAACCAGGTCGGTCAGGATGAGCTCTGTGATACGCACGGATCAGTCTCCTAGCATGGATGTCCGAAGCAAACACTCAAGAATTGTCCTCCTGACCATAACCTCTCCACTTAACCAAATACTGGAGTTTCCGTCTAGAAAAACGAGAATCCAATATTTTCTCAACCACATACTCCAGATTGCCCTCAACCAAAACAGGGTCAGGAGGCGCAGCCATAGGAACCACTGGCTCGACAAACCTCTTCAATAAGGACTTGTGGAACATGTTATGGATCTTAAATGTCCCTGGAAGAAGTAAACGAAAGGAAACAGGATTAAGAATCTCCATGATCTTATAAGGTCCAATGAATCTAGGCTTAAACTTAGGAGATGCAACTCTCATAAGGATATTTCTTGAGGACAACCAGACCAAGTCCCCCACTTCAAACCGAGGACCATCAGTCCTATGCCGGTTGGCAAACCGCTGGGCCCTTTCCTGAGAGAAGGACAACCTCTCCACTACCTGGTCCCAAATCTGCTGCATACGCTCCACAACAGAGTCAACACCCGGACAGACAGAAGCCTCCGTCTGTCCCGAAGAAAATCGAGGGTGAAACCCAAAATTGCAGAAAAATGGAGACATCAAAGTGGCAGAGCTAGCCCTATTATTAAGAGCAAACTCAGCCAAAGGCAAAAAAGAGACCCAGTCATCCTGATCAGCAGACACAAAGCATCTCAGATAGGTCTCCAATGTCTGGTTTGTTCTCTCAGTTTGTCCATTGGTCTGAGGATGAAAAGCCGAGGAGAAAGACAATTGAACACCAAGTTTAGAACAAAAAGTCCTCCAAAATCTGGAAACAAACTGGACTCCTCTGTCAGACACAATGTTCTCAGGAATGCCGTGTAACCGAACCACGTGCTGAAGGAACAAAGGCACCAATTCAGAGGAGGAAGGCAACTTAGGTAATGGCACAAGATGTATCATTTTGGAAAACCTATCACAAATCACCCAAATAACGATCATTCTCTGAGAAACAGGGAGGTCGGAAATGAAATCCATAGTCTCCATGGTCCATGGTCTCTTGGGCACAGGCAATGGCATCAACAAACCACTAGAGCGAGAGCAAGGCTTGGAGCGAGAGCAAGTCCCGCAGGACTGCACAAATTCCCTGACGTCACAAGACAAAGTAGGCCACCAAAAGGACCGACTAACCAAGTCTCTGGTACCAAAAATTCCGGGATGACCGGCCAACGCGGAACAATGAATCTCAGACATCACACTCTTTTTCCACCGGTCTGGGACAAACAATTTCCCAATAGGGCAGCGCTCGGGTTTATCCTCCTGACACCCTTCCAGAGCAAGTCTCAAATTGGGCGAGATGGCGGAAAGAACTACACCCTCTTTCAAAATAACAGCAGGATCAGATAACTCAGGAGAGTCTGCAAGGAAACTCCTCGATAGGGCATCCGCCTTAACATTCTTAGTGCCAGGAAGAAAGGAAACCACAAAATTAAAACGTGTGAAAAACAAGGCCCACCTGGCCTGTCTAGGATTAAGTCGCTTGGCTGATTCCAGATAAACCAGATTCTTATGGTCTGTGAGGACCACCACCTGATGTTTGGCTCCCTCCAGTCAATGTCTCCACTCTTCAAAAGCCCACTTCATGGCCAATAACTCCCGATTACCCACGTCATAATTACGTTCAGTTGGAGAAAATTTTCGAGAGAAAAAGGCACAAGTGTTACTTTTAGAGGTCTCTGGATCTCTTTGGGACAAAACGGCACCTGCCCCAATTTCAGAGGCATCAACCTCCACCTGAAATGGCAGAGAAACATCAGGCTGCCGTAGAACAGGAGCAGAAGTGAATCTCTGCTTAAGTTCCTGAAACGCAGAGACTGCCTCAGGAGGCCAATTCACCACATCAGAACCCTTTTTTGTCAAATCAGTCAATGGTTTAACAATAACAGAGAAATTACCAATAAATTTACGATAAAAATTGGCAAAACCCAAGAATCTCTGAAGAGCCTTTAATGAAGTAGGTTGGACCCAATCACAGATGGCCTGAACCTTGACCGGGTCCATTTCAATAACAGATGGGGACAAAATGAATCCCAGAAATGAGATCCTCTGTACGCCAAAAAGACACTTTGATCCCTTCACATACAGAGCATTCTCTCTCAAAATCTGGAACACAGTCTGAACATGTTTCACATGAGAGTCCCAGTCATTGGAAAAAATCAAGATATCATCCAAATAAACAATCAGAAATTTATCCACAAAATCCCTGAAAATGTCATTCATGAAGGACTGGAAGACAGAAGGAGCATTAGTGAGCCCAAAGGGCATCACTAGGTACTCAAAATGCCCCTCTGGGGGATTGAATGCCGTCTTCCATTCATCCCCGTGCTTAATGCGAATAAGGTTATACGACCCCCTGAGGTCAAGCTTGGTAAACCAAGTAGCACTTTTCACCCTGGAAAACAGGTCAGAAATCAAGGGTAACGGATATTGATATTTCACAGTGATATTGTTCAAGAGACGATAATCAATACACGGCCTTAATGAACCATCCTTTTTGGCCACAAAGAAAAAACCGGCACCCAAGGGTGAAGAGGATGGTCTGATATGACCCTTCTCCAATGACTCCTTGATATAAGACCGCATAGCGTCATGTTCAGGTACAGATAAGTTAAAAGGCGACCTTTAGGGAATTTACTACCAGGCACTAATTCAATAGCGCAGTCATAGCTCCTATGGGGGGGCAAGGATGCAGATTTACTTTCGCTAAACACATCAGAAAAATCAGTCAAAAAGTCAGGAACATCCTGAGCCTGGGGAGAGGCAGAAAAAACAGGAGTGTTGGCACCAACACATTGGCAGCCCCAACTGGTCAAAGACACAGATTTCCAATCTAAAACAGGATTATGAGACTGTAACCAAGGGAAACCTAGTACAATAATGTCATGCAGATTATACAGCACCAAAAATTTGCAACTCTCCTGATGATCAGGTTCAACCCTCATTATCACCTGAGTAGAGAACTGGGGTTTATTCTCAGCCAAAGGTGTAGAATCAATCCCCAGTAGGGGAATAGACTTCCGTAGGGGTATCAAGGGAAACCCACGTTTAGCAAAATCAAAATCCATCAGGTTAATAGCTGCTCCCGAATCAACAAAAGCCTGAGTAGAAAATGTGGACAGGGAGCAAATCAGGGTAACAGTCAACAGAAATTTAGTCTGAACACTACCCAAGACAACTGAGCATGCAAAACGTCTTCCCCGCTTAGGGCAGACTGAAATAGCATGAGAGGCTTCACCACAGTAGAAACATAACCCATTGCGTTTTCAAAACTCATGACGCTGTGCCCCAGAATCCACTCTATCACACTGCATGGGTTCAGAAGCTGGTTCACAAGGCAACACTATTCCACGCACACCTCTACGCTCACGCAAACGTCTGTCAATTTGAATCGCTAATGACATAGAATCATTGAGACCAGAGGGAACAGGGAAACCCACCATAACATCTTTTACATTCTCTGACAGACCCTTCCGAAAAAGGGCTGCCAAAGCATCATCATTCCATTTGGTCAGGACTGCCCACTTACGAAATTTCTGACAGTATAACTCAGCATCCTCAAGCCCCTGATTTAATGCCAACAAGGTTTTTTCAGCTTGATCAGTGACATTAGGTTCATCGTACAATAACCCCAGAGCCAGAAAAAATGCATTGACATTACTCAAAACAGGGTCCCCAGGTGTCAGGGAAAAAGCCCAATCCTGAGGGTCGCCGCGCAGGAGAGAGATGACAATTTGAACCTGCTGTGCTGCGTTCCCTGAGGACTTAGGTTTTAAGGCAAAAAACAACTTACAGTTATTTTTGAAATTCAGAAATTTAGCTCGATCCCCCAAAAATAAATCTGGCATGGGGATCCTAGGTTCCACAACCGGCAACCCTGCAAGACAGGTAGCAATACTCCGAACTTCAGTGGCAAGCTGATCCACACGGCCAGACAACTGTGCAAGCTCCATTGAGAGAAAAAAAAATCCTCCTCAGCACTCAGAGAAACAGAGGGAAAAAAAATGCAACAAACAGAAAAAAAAATCTCTGACAACTCTGACAACTTTTTTTTTTTTTTTTTTTACACTATTTTTCCCTTCTGTGAGTACCATATAATTTTCAGTTTGGCCGGTGATACGGTTATGTTTTGCTAGCTGAGGAGAGCAGGCAAAAATGGCAATACACCAGAGAGGTTGGAATCTACTGGATTGCAGTACCCTGACTAACCACCACAACTAAAGGCAGCCGTGGAGCGTACCTACGTTGGTCCTAGACGCCTCGTCACAGCCTGAGAAGCTAACTACACCTAAAGATAGAAAGAGGAAAACTATCTGCCCCGGAGCAGATCCCCAAAGAACATAGGAAGCCCCCAAACATGTAATGGCGGTTAGACAAGAGGAAACACAAACACAGACAGAAAATAGTATGAGCAAACGTTGGGGCCCAATCTTCCTAAACAGAAAAGGATAGGAAGGAAAACTTACTGCAATCCCAAAAAACCCTAAAAAGTACCAACTCTACTAATTACAAAAACACCTGAGATCACACGACCTCTACCACCTAAATTAGTTCTCTGGTGTAACAAAACTAAGCCGCAGCCACTGAAAAAACTGGAAAAGGCAAATGAACAAATAACAGAGGCTCAGATAAACTGAGAGGAGCACAAGCCCCCCGGAGGGGACCTGGCTGACCTCCACTAGAGTGCAGGAAAAAATGCAAAAAGCAAGCACAGAAATAAAAACAGAAAATGTCTTATCTGAGAGCAGGAGAAGAGGCAAGATTCAGCAGGCTTCCAAGTGAACCAGGAACAACAGCAGTTAGACAAGAACAATTGATCACCGGCAACCCTGATGGGAGGGAACCTCCCTTATATAGGACCAGTCTGTAACTCCTGATTGCCAATCTTCACTAAATGGTTCAGCACTGTCTGCAACCACCAGAGGGAGCTTCTGCTCAGAACTCATCTCCAACACATTCACAACAGGTAGGCTACTACCGAAGGTTCATCAAGGGCTTTACTGAAATATCCGCACCCCTGCAAAAACCTTCCTGTGGGCCAGCCCAAAAAGGCCAGGAAGTCCTACGTTTGACTGGAATGACGAACTAGAAAGATCCTTCACCCGGTTGAAGTTGGCTCTTACGAGGGGATGAAGTTCTGGCCTACCCAGACTATGATCAACCATTCATCCTTTACAATGATGCCAGCAACATGGGATTGGGAGCAGTACTGTCACAGTTGCAGAAAGGCAGAGAAGAGTAAACGCCTACGCCAGCAGGAAGCTTCGTCCTGCTGAAAGGAACCCTGACAACTACAGCTCCTTTTAACTGGAGTTTCTCGCCATAGTCTGTGCTGTGATCAAGCAATTCAAACACTACCTAGCTGTGGGAATTTTACCATCTTCACGGACAAAATCCGCTGACTCGCTTGGAAACCGGAAAGCTAGGTGCGCTGGAGCAGCGATGGATGGCTAACTACGAGTTTACCATAAAGTACCGAGCGGGGCATAAGAACTCTAATGCTGATGCTCTGTCCAGGATGCCCAATTCACCAGATGGGGAGAAGATCCAGAAGCACTAGAAGAAATCAAGATACCCGCCTTTCACCGGCCAGTTGAGGCCCAACGCGCCCAAGCGGTGAAAAACAAGCGCTACATTATGAAAGAGGCCACGTTAAACTCATTGCCCCACCATGAGTGGGAAGAGACACAGGATAGCGGCACAGCAGTCCCCCTGGTAAAGGAGCTACTAGCGCAAGCTGACTCTGCCCCGGTCCAGATGCTCCACAAGAGACCCAACAGTTGTGGAAGGAAAAGGGCAGGCTATTCATCTACGAGGGAAAGCTGTGTCAGAGGAGTGTCAATGCCCGAACTCACTAACTGGTCTGCCTGGTTGTAGTCCCGAAGCGAGGTGCGTCAATGGTCCTGGAAGCGTACCACGATCGAGCAGGACACTTCGGGTGGAAGAAGTTGGAGGTCCTACTTTGCGGGTTGGTATGAGGAAGGCCATTGAAGATTGGTGCCGGGAATGTGGACCATGCAACTTGTGCAGAAAGGATTGTAACAGCCAACGAGCCCGTTACAGCCAATAATCACCAAACAGCCGCTTGAACTGGTAGCCCTGGATCACGTGAAGCTGACCCAAAGCCGGTCAGGATATGTCTACGCCCTCACCATAGTGGGCCATTACTCAAGGTTCCTGGTAGCGAAGACAGCAGCCAAAGCATTTCAACAACACTTTTGTCGACCGCACGGTTACCCTGAACGAGTGCATGTGTGATAAAATGAACCAAGTGGTAATTGACCTACTGAAGACCTTGCCCAAGGAAGAAAGGAACCGGTGGCCAGAGAAGTTGCAGGAAGTTGTCGCTCACTTGCATTACGGCTGAAGGCATTTTAGCTTCATTATCCGCTTTTTTGCCATTCATGTTTATCATTTTTTGCTCCCATTGATGTCTCGTCAATAAAACACTTTCTTGCATTTTGAGTGTGCGGTGTATTTTGACTCTTAATTATAGGGACTTCAAAGTCCGTAAAACCAGCACCTCGCAGTATTAGGCTGGAGTCACACACAACGTATAAAAAATACCGTCCGTTTTTCACAGTCGTAATACACAGAAATGTTCACTGAACAGTGGTCCGAATGTCATCCGATTGTAATGCGAGGAAGCGATTTTCTCGCATCTAAGCATCCGTGTGGCAGTGACCGGTTTGGCAGTGGGTCAGTAATGGTGTGGGGTGGAATTTCTTTGGAGGGCCACACAGCCCTCCATGTGCTCGCCAGAGGTAGCCTGACTGCCATTAGGTACCGAGATGAGATCTTCAGACCCCTTGTGAGACCATATGCTAGTGCGATTGGTCCTGAGTTACTCCTAATGCAGGACAATGCCAGACCTCATGTGGCTGGAGTGTGTCAGCAGTTCCTGCAAGATGAAGGCATTGAAGCTATGGACTGGCCCGCCCGTTCCCCGACCTGAATCCGATTGAGCACATCTGGGACAGCATGTCTCACTCTATCCACCAAAGTCACGCTGCACCTCAGACTGTCCAGGAGTTGACGGATGCTTTATTCCAGGTCTGGGAGGAGATCCCTCAGGAGAACATTCGCAACCTAGTCAGGAGCATGCCCAGGCGTTGTATGGAGGTCATACAGGCACGTGGAGGCCATACACAATACTGAGCATCATTTTAACTTGTTTCCACTTTAATTATGTCTTGTTTTGATTTTCATTTTGACTTGTTTCCACTTTCATTTTGGGGGTCTCTCCAAATCCAGGCCTCCATTGGTTAAAAAATTTGATTTCCATTGATGATTTTTGTGTGATTATGTTGACAGCACATTCAACTTTGTACAGAACAAAGTATTCAAAGAGAATATTTAATTCATTTAGATCTAGGATGTGTTATTTGAGTGTTCCCCTTATTTTTTTGATCAGTGTATATATATATTTATAGTTCATACAGTTCTACATAGCATAATAGCCGCTAAATCAATTACCGTGAGGCTTCGCGGTGTCCCCGGCTGACCTGAAGTGAACTCGATAGCGTGGGAAAAAGTTCAGAAACTTTCCCACACTAACCAGTTCATCTCCGGTCAGCCGGGAAGCCTGCGCAGACATGGTTTCATTCATTCTGCAGTGTTTTACAGCAGGGCCGGTAGCATTAGCGCTGGTCCCTGTTGTAAACTAGTTAACCCCTTGTGATGGATTGCAGCGAGGGACCTGACTGAACGGCGGAGAGGTATGGATATTGTTGCTTTTTTATTTTTTTTTATTACAGGAGAACAAGGGATTCAGATGGATTGGCAGCATAATAAATTTGGTTAAAAACTTTGTGTAATTATTTCATTAAAATACTTTTTAATTAATGTGTGTGTCTTTTTTAACCCTTTACTCCTATAGGATTAATAATGGATAGTTGTCTTATTGACACCTCTCCATTATTAACCCAGTTAATGTCACCTTTCAATAGCAAGGTGACATTAACCCCTTATTAACCCATGAGCCACCACTAAAGGCAATGGGAATAAAGAGGCTAAGTGCCAGAAAAGGCACATCTAATATTAGATGTGCCTTTTCTGGGGTGGCTGGGGCCAGATGTTTGTAGCCAGGGGGGGCACAAAAACAATGGTCCCTCTCTAGGCTATGAATATCTGTCCTCAGTCACTGACTTTCCCTCTCTGGCAGAGAAAATACATCGGGAGCCCACGCATTTTTTTACAACAAATTTACCCATTAAATTAACACCTACATGTCCCAAATTTTGCACACATACACTCATCTAATTATTAGTCACTCTAAAACATAAATAAAACTAAATGAAATGAAATGGTTTACTGTATGTAAACCATGTGTCATTTCATGTCGGGTTCTGTAATGAGTTTACAGAAGCCGGCAATTGATTTAGCGGCTATTATACTATGTAGAACTGTATGAACTATATATATATATTATATATATATATGTGTCTCAATGAAATGTATATATATTATATGTATTCTATGTTTATATATCTATTCTTTTGATTCTTTATTAAACATGTCAGTTTGATTTTACAGTATACCGCACTGAATTGCCGGCTTTTCTAAAGGACACCGGTGCGTATTTCTCGCTAGTCACACGTGTACTCCGTGTGTTATCTGTATTTTTCTTGCCTCCGTAGACTTGCATTGGCGAGTCTCAGCCGTAATACGGTGACAATCGCAGCATGCTGCGATTTCTTTCGCATGTACAAAATGGCAGAGAAAAAAATCGGTGATGGGAGCTACCCATAGATTAACATTGGTCCGAGTGCGATTTTTTCTTGCGTAGCACACTTCCATATTTCTCGCTAGTGTGACTCCGGCCTCAGACAGAGTGCACATCAATTTACCTCAATGATATTTTAATAGGGGCAGAGTACAGACATTAGTGAAACCACTCTGGAGGTGAAATTAAAAAAAGCCACAGACATTAAGACGTATGTCCCAATACTTTTGTACGTATCTATTTATATAATCGTCTTATCCTGTCTGTCTGTCTGTCCAGGAAATCCAGCGTCGCTGATTGGTCCGGCCGTGGCCAATCAGCGACGCAGGGCTAACTCTGCCCATGTGGTCATGTGACTCACCAACTGCCCATGATGTACTGAACATGTTTTGTCAGTTACAGTGTCTGATGTACTTCTGTCACCTTTACTGAACACGGGTAATACACAGTGACATGAGGTAATACATAAGTAACATAAGGTAATACACAGTAAAATGAGGTAATATACAGTAGCATGAGGTAATACACAGCAATATGAGGTAATACACAGTAATATGAGGTAAAACACAGGTAACATGAGGTAATATGAGGTAATATATGGTAACATGAGGTAATACACGTGATATGAGGTAATACACAGTAATATGAGGTAATACACAGTAACATGAGGTAATACACAGTTATATGAGGTGATACACAGTAATATGAGGTAATACACAGTGACATGAGGTAATACACAGTAACATCAGCGACGCAGGGCTAACTCCGCCCATGTGATCATGTGACTCACCAACTGCCCATGATGTACTGAACATGTTTTGTCAGTCACAGTGTCTGATGTATTTCTGTCACGTTTACTGAACACGGGTAATACACAGTGACATGAGGTAATACATAAGTAACATAAGGTAATACACAGTAAAATGAGGTAATATACAGTAACATGAGGTAATACACAGTAATATGAGGTAATACACAGTAATATGAGGTAATACACAGGTAACATGAGGTAATATGAGGTAATATACGTTAACATGAGGTAATACACAGTGATATGAGGTAATACACAGTAATATGAGGTAATACACAGTAACATGAGGTAATATACAGTGACATGAGGTAATATACAGGTAACATGAGGTAATATACAGTAACATGTGATAATATACAGTAACATGTGGTAATATACAGTAACATGAGGTAATACACAGTAAAATGAGGTAATATACAGTAACATGAGGTAATACACAGTAATATGAGGTAATTCACAGGTAACATGAGGTAATATGAGGTAATATACAGTAACATGAGGTAATACACAGTAATATGAGGTAATACACAGTGACATGAGGTAATACACAGTAACATCTATCTAATATATATAATCGTCTTATCCCGTCTGTCTGTCTTTCTGTCCAGGAAATCCCACATCGCTGATTGGTCTGGCCGCGGCCAATCAGCGATGCGGGATTTCAGAAAAAAAATGGCGGCCGTTAGCGACTTATCTGCCGCACGGAGGTCAGCGGCGATGCAGCCGGGAGATAACGGGCGCTAGCCGGTCATCTCCCAGCTGCTCGCAGCAGAAGTACCCTGACCGGCGGCACCGCTGACCTCCATGCGGCTACCGTCGGCAGATCAAAATATTTTGGGTTGATATTGTTAACAAATATATTATAGTGTCGATGTACTTCTTTTGTCCGATGATTTATTTAAATACAGTTAGGCTATGTGCACACGTTGTAGATTGGTCTGCAGAATTTTCTGCACAGAATCTGCATCTCTTGGCAGAAACTGCAGGTCAAAATCCGCGCAGTTTTTATCCTTTTTTTGTCCTTTTTATCTGCAGATTTACTGCAGTTTTTGTGCAGATTTCCCCTGCCATTTTGAGACCTGCAGATTCCTATAATGGAGCAGGTGTAAAACCGCTGCAGTTCTGCACAAAAGAAGTGACATGCTGCAGTGCATTTTTTGATTTCCATTGACTAGAATGGCACTGTACATCGCTTGCAGTTCTGCTGCAGATCTGCAAGGCAAAATCTGCTGCAGAACTGCAACAGAATCTGCAACGTGTGCACATACCCTTAGATATTCATGTAATAGTTTATATATTTTGATGATCTGTTTAATAATTTTGTTCATTTGTATTAAGTTCTATGAGCAATAACATTTAATGATAATGTATATATTTTACCTGAAAAATCCTGTGTATTCATTGCATTATTCTTAAATCTTCATAAATAAACTACATACATATTCTAGAATACCCGATGCGTTAGAATCGGGTCACCATCTAGTAGTGTATAAGTATGCTGCCTATTCCGTCAATATAAGAAACACTGCCATCTAGCGGTATCTTGCAAAACAGCAACTGTGGTGACCAAGGTCATTGAACTCAATTCTGTGTATCTATTAATCATTTAATTCAATGCTATTATATAAAATCAAGGCGGGTCTGAAAAACACCTCCTTTAACTATGATAAGTTTGGCAGTCTATGAGGCGAGCATGACGGTACATGCAAAAATGAACGTAGTAAGATGGACAACAGCTTAACGTATTTGTTTTATTGTTTATGTTAGGAACTACAATGGGGCTTAACACTAAGTTCATTGTCAACAGTTTATTTCTAGAGAAAACTTAAATACTTTTCTGTTGCTTCGTTAATTGTAGATCTTAAACGTAATGTATTAGCTTAGCAGGAATCTCTATTACATAGTTTCATATGTATTATTATTATTTATTATTATAGCGCCGATTGGCACGTTACATGGGAAAGGGATATACATAATAAAAACAATTTCAATAATCTTAAACAATACAAATCAGTGACTGGTACTGGAGGAGAGAGGACCCTGTCTGCGAGGGCTCACAGTCCACAAGGGATGGGTCAGGATACAGTAGGCGAGGGTAGAGGTGGTCGTGCAGAGGTTTGGTGGTTCCTGCAAGTTGTAGGCTTGTGGGAAGAGGTAGTTCTTCAGGTTCCTTCTGAAGGTTTCCACAGTAGGCGAGAGTCTGATTTGTTGGGGTAGAGAGTTCCAGAGTAGGGAGGATACATGGGATAAATCTTGTATGCGATTTTAGGATATGATAGGATAGGATATGTTAGATAAGAAGGGAGTAGAGAAGGAGATCCTGTGAGGATCGGAGGTTGCGTGCAGTTAAGTACTGGGAGACTAGGTCACAGATGTATGGAAGAGACAGGTTATTGATGGCTTTGTATGTCATGTCATGGATAGAGTTTTGAACTAGAGTCTCTGGGTAATGGGGAGCCAGTCCAGGGATTGACTGAGGGGAGAGGCCGAAGAATAGCGGGGGACAGGTGGAATAGTCAGGCAGCGGAGTTTAGAATAGATTGGAGGGGTCGAGAGTGTTAGAATGTAGACCACAGAGCAGGAGGTTGCAGTAGTTGAGGCGGGAGATGATGAGGCCATGGATTAAAGTTTTTGCAGATTCTTGATTAAGGAATGTGCGGATCTGGGAAATATTTTTAAGTTGGAGTCGCCAAGAAGGGGAAAGGGCTTCTATATGTGGTTAGAAGGAGAGGTCAGAGTGAAGGGTTACGCCGAGGCAGCAAGCTTACGGGATTGGGGAGAATAAGCAATCATTGACTTTGATGGATAGGTCTGTTGGGGTAGTTGAGTGAGATGGGGAAAAAATGATGAATTCTGTTTTGTCCAACTTAAGCTTTAGAAATCTAGTAGAGAAGAAGGATGAAATAGTGGACAGACATTGTGGGATTCTGGTTAGCAAGGAGGTGATATCTGGTCCAGAGAGGTAGAGCTGTGTGTCATCAGCATAGAGGTGATACTGCAAGCCATGAGATTCTATGAGCTGTCTCACTCCGAAGGTGTAGATGGAGAAGAGCAGGGGTCCTAGATCTGAACATTGGGGGACAATGACAGATAGGGGGGCAAGATGAGGTGGTAGTGTGTGAGTGGAAGATGCTGAATGTCCGGTCTGTTAGGCAGATATGTTTTTTTAGGTTTTCTGGCACCCAGGGCAAGAATTCAGTTTGGCGCCCCCAAGCATGTTTTCGATTTGCACACTTAGTCACTTGCCGACAAGCTGCTCGCCCTAATTCAATGTTCAGTTAAAAACTGAGAGAAGACGAGATGCTCGTTATTACACAACACTATGAAAATCACATATGAGTGAAGCAGCCATATGATGACTATAGGTGGCTGCTGGCTTCTGAATTCTCACAGTGCATGAACTGCACACTTTTAGGATTCTCCCTTGCACAAGTATGTGATTTGTATACTTCTGGCCACATTCCGACTAGACGTGCCTGGCCTCAATTCATTTTCATCGAGTAAGGTCACACATGTCTAGTCAGCATGTGAACAGAACACATGTATGCAAATTACCACCACTCACCAAATCTCCCCCACACAATAAAAACCCACCTCACACACACAGTAAATAACACAGTAAATAACCCCCACACAGTAAACACCCCCACACACACAGTAAATACCTTCCTCTACACACACAGTAAATACACCCTCCACACACACATACAGTAAATATCCCCTCTCACCCACACACACAGTAAATACCCACCTCACACAAAGTAAATACCCACACACATACAGTAAATTCCCCTTCACACACACAGTAAATACCTCACATACTCACAGTAAATACCTCCCACACACAGTAAATACCCTTCACACACATAGTAAATACCCCCACACAGTAAATAACCCCCTCACACACAGTAAATACCCCCACACATAGCAAACATTCAACAACACACACAAACTAAATACCGCCACACACAGTAAATACACATACACAGTAAATGCACTCCGACCCCAGTAAACATACCTTCAGGGAATAAAATACCCCTCCAAGCAATAAATACACCCCCTCATATTTTCAGTGTCTTAAGCTCTTACCACCAATCTGTGTCTCTGCAGCGTCAGTGAGTGACGTCAGCAGTGTGACATGACCACACTGCTGGCATCGCTCTGATCTGATGCCAGAGCTTCAATTGTACTCCTGTCTAATAGACACAAGTACAATTGAACACTGAGAGCCGGCACGCTGCAGCTTATCTGTGCCGGCTGTCAGCTTGAATGGAGCTGCCAAGGGAGACATTTTGGACCGCCGCATTAGGCATCCCAACTGCACACTCCTGCCAGCTGTGCCCGGGGCACATGCCTCGGCTGCCCCCACTAGATACACCTCTGCTGTTAGGTATGAAGAGATCCAAGTTAAGGCCAAGTCTGTGATGCCAAGAGATGAGAGAATCTGTAGTAAAAGAGACTGGTCGACTGTGTCAAAATAGAGTGCATGTTCTGTCCCCACATGAGGTGACTGGAGATCTGGTTGATTAATAGGGGCTGGGAGAGATCCTACCATCCATTTCCTCAATGCAGAGCAGACAGGACAAATGCTGTTCAGCGTCAGGAGAAATGATGCACACCAGGGATTGTGCAGTCCAGACTTGTTTATTTGGAAATCTGGAATACAGCGTATGATCAGTAATACAGTAACTTCTCCAGAAATGCACGTGCACACCAAGTGTGGCTGCAAGTGTGAGCAGCAAGAGGTCGAAAACTGATGCCTTCCTCAGCTCGGTTCAAAGGTGTCTCTCCCATAGAAAGTGAAACTAGAAATGAAATGGCTGCTAGGAGGAAAAGGTGACCCTTGAACCGGAAGTGGAAGGCACGCCCATAAGAATTAATTAATTGCAGACTGCTATGTGGAAAAAGGCCAGTAGGTGGCAGCAGAGCGGCACGTAAGAACAGATACCATGAAAATAAAACAATACATAGAAAACTGCAAAACACAACCCACATGCCCGCGAACCGGCCAAACGGAACAGCACAGTGCAGGTCCAGAGGGAGTAGAATAGAGTAGTGTCGCTTGGATTTGTGGTTAGTAGGTCATTGGTGACTTTAGGGCAGTTTCAGTAGAGGTGATGCAGTCGAAAGCCAGATTGCAAGCAGTCAAGTAGGGAGCAGGAGGAGAAGTGGAAGGACAGTTCAGTTTTAGTTTTGAGGCATAGGGGAGAAGTGATATGAGGAGATATGTGTACAGATATATATATATACAGTTGTGCACAAAAGTTTACATACCCCGTCAGAATTTTTGCTTTCTTGGCCTTTTTCAGAGAATAAGAATGATGACACTAAAACTTTTTATCCACTTTTTATCCACTCATGGTTAGTGGTTGGTTAAAGCATTTATCATCAAACTACTGTGTTTTTTCTTTTTAAATCATAATGACAATCCAAAACATCCAAATGACCCTGATCAAAAGTTCACATACCCCATTTCTTAATACCGTGTATTGCCCACTCTAACATCAATAACAGCTTGAAGTCTTTTGTGGTAGTCGTGGATAAGGTTCTTTATTTTCTCTGATGTTAAAGCTGCCCACTCTTCTTGGCAAAAAGCCTCCAGTTCCTGTAAATTTATGATGCGAGTCACGGCAGTAAATATGTATGCTACTTGCTGTAAGTAAAGGGAGGTCAAACAATCCAAGGTCATGTCCAGGAAATGGCACAGTATGACAAAGGGAAGTCAAAGACGAAGTCCAACACACGAGCCGATGTCAGGAAAGCCAGAGAGACAAAATAGTTACAGGGAGCAGTTACAAGCAAAAAGTCAGGTCACAACCAAAAGGATCAGAGTCCGGGAAGAGAATCAAGTCAAGCAGGGTCAGGCACAAAGCGCAGAAGGATGAATGTTCCACAGGCAACAGCAAGAGTACGATTGACACTGGGGGAGGAATTAGCATGCTTAAGTAGAATCTGGATTAAGCAAAATGAACACATGTAATTGCAGCACAGACCCAGCACAGACTGACAGCCCCGACACAAAGTAACAAAAAAACAAAAACTGAGTGGAAATCATGACAGAACCCCCTGTGGGGGGCCACTGGACCCCCAGGTTTTCCAGGAAATCTCCGATGAAATGCCTGGACCATCCGATCAGTCCTTACAGAATGAGCTGAAACCCAGGACAGTTCCTCAGGTCCATAACCTTTCCAATGTACCAGGTATTGAAGGGAATTCCAGACCATTAGGGAATCAATGTCCCTTTGTACCTCATATTCCAAGCTTCCCTCAATAGAAACCGGAGGAGGCGGGGCGAAGACGACATAACAGGGGGAATAAATTCCTTCAACAATGAAATATGGAAAGACCAAGAGAGCTTTAACCGGAAAGGAGACTGGATTGACCACCTCCAGAATTTCATACGGAACAACCAATCTAGGACCCAGCTTTAGCGAGGGCACCTTCAACTTAATATTCTTAGAGGAAATCCATACCTTATCTCCCACTTTGAAGGCGACCCATGATGAGCGCCTCCTATCAGCCTTCCGCTTCTGCAGATGCTGAGCCACCCCAATGTTCTTTTTAACCCCTTCATGAGCCAGCCTATTTTGACCTTAAAGACCTTGCCATTTTTTGCAATTCTGACCAGTGTCCCTTTATGAGGTAATAACTCAGGAACGCTTCAACGGATCCTAGCGATTCTGAGAATGTTTTTTTCGTGACATATTGGGCTTCATGTTAGTGGTAAATTTAGGTTGATAATTTTTGCGTTTTTTTGTGAAAAAAATGAAATTTGGCGAAAATTTTGAAAATGTTGTAATTTTAAATTTTTTATTTTTATTCTGTTAAACCAGAGAGTTATGTGACACAAAATAGTTAATAAATAACATTTCCCACATGTCTACTTTACATCAGCACAATTTTGGGAACAACATTTTTTTTGTTAGGAAGTTATAAGGGTTAAAAGATGACCAGCGATTTCTCATTTTTACAACAAAATTTACAAAACCATTTTTTTAGGGACCACCTCACATTTGAAGTCACTTTGAGGGGTCTATATGGCAGAAAATACCCAAAAGTGACACCTTTATAAAAACTGCACCCCTCAAGCTACTCAAAACTACATTTAAGAAGATTATTAACCCTTCAGGTGCTTCACAGGAAGTAAAGCAACGTGGAAGGAAAAAATGGACAATTTAATTTTTCCAAGAAAATTTTTCTTTTAGCATAAATTTTTTCATTTTTACATGGGCAACAGGATAAAATGGATCCTAAAATTTGTTGGGCAATTTCTCCTGAGTACACAGATACCTCATATGTGGTCATAAACCACTGTATGGGCACACGGCAGGGCTCAGAAGGGAAGGAGCGCCATTTGACTTTTTGAATGGAAAATATGCTGGAATATTTAGCGGTTGCCATGTCGCATTTGGAGAGTCCCTGTGTGCCTAAACATTGGAGCTCCCCCACAAGTGACACCATTTTGGAAACTAGACCCCCTAAGGAACTTATCTAGATGCATAGTGAGCACTTTGAACCCCCAGGTGCTTCACGAATTGATCCGTAAAAAAAAGAAAGTTTTTTTTTTTCACAAAAATTTTCTTTTAGCCTCAGTTTTTTCATTTTCACATGGGCAACAGTAAAAATTTTATCCTAAAATTTGTTGGGCAATTTCTCCTGAGTACACAGATACCTCATATGTGGTCATAAACCACTGTTTGGGCGCACGGTAGGGCTCAGAAGGGAAGGAGCGCCATTTGACTTTTTGAATGGAAAATATGCTGGAATATTTAGCGGTTGCCATGTCGCATTTGGAGAGTCCCTGTGTGCCTAAACATTGGAGCTCCCCCACAAGTGACCCCATTTTGGAAACTATACCCCCTAAGGAACTTATCTAGATGCATAGTGAGCACTTTGAACCCCAAGGTGCTTCACAAATTGATCCGTAAAAAAAAGAAAGTTCTTTTTTTTTTACAAAAATTTTCTTTAGCCTCAGTTTTTTTCATTTTCACATGGGCAACAGTATAAATTGGATCCTAAAATTTGTTGGGCAATTTCTCCTGAGTACACAGATACCTCATATGTGGTCATAAACCACTGTTTGGGTGCACGGCAGGGCTCAGAAGGGAAGGAGCGCCATTTGACTTTTTGAATGGAAAATATGCTGGAATATTTAGCGGTTGCCATGTCGCATTTGGAGAGTCCCTGTGTGCCTAAACATTGGAGCTCCCCCACAAGTGAACCCATTTTGGAAACTAGACCCCTTAAGAAACTTATCTAGATGCATAGTGAGCACTTTGAACCCCCAGGTGCTTCACAAATTGATCCGTAAAAAAAAGAAAGTACTTTTTTTTTTCACAAAAATTTTCTTTTAGCCTCAGTTTTTTCATTTTCACATAGGCAACAGTATAAATTGGATCCTAAAATTTGTTTGGCAATTTCTCCTGAGTACACAGATACCTCATATGTGGTCATAAACCACTGTTTGGGCGCACGGCAGGGCTCAGAAGGGAAGGAGCGCCATTTGACTTTTTGAATGGAAAATATGCTGGAATATTTAGCTGTTGCCATGTCGCATTTGGAGAGTCCCTGTGTGCCTAAACATTGGAGCTCCCCCACAAGTGACCCCATTATGGAAATTAGATCCCCCTAAGAAACTTATCTAGATGCATAGTGAGCACTTTGAACCCCCAGGTGCTTCACAAA
>JARQOD010000003.1:211909358-211938826 GCA_033576555.1 Oophaga sylvatica | reverse complement strand
AATGGGGTAGAAAACCTTAGACTACCTCAGCAAGTATTCACCGGACACCGGGGGTCCAGCCATCGGGATTTCCACGACCCATTAGGAGAACACCGGATTCCTGGGGACAAAAGTCCCAGGAGCCCCACAAGCGATACAGCGGGAAACGGAACGGACCCTACAGTGACCAAATAAGACTTTGTACTTCAAGAAGGGGCCCAAAATCACAAGGCGGGCCAGTGAAGAGGGAGACCAAGTTATACCTACTACAAGCGGGCAGGATTTTCACAAAAAGGCAGGGGACAGGGGGCCACACACCTCCCATGGGGGAATCTGGATTCACCCTTTCACCCATAAGCCCGGGAGTGCGCAACACTACAGAAAAAGGTCCCAAAGTGCTTATGTGCTGCCCCCTTATTACCCCTGACTGCTGGTCCCCGCTGCCCGCAATCCATATACACTGCCCGGGGAGGATCACCTTACTTGGGAAGGCTTAACATCTAGCTGCACAATATAAACCCCTCCATTGATCTCATACAGCGGGGATCCTGACCAGGCACCACAATGTGTCACGAACCCCAACATTTTAAAGTCACTGTAAATATCCCCCATTTAAGTGAGCGCCCGGGGCAACGCCGAGCGTGCACCCGTGACATCCCCCATAGCATCAACGGCTCGGTCCCGGGTACCCCAAAGCCCTGGGGGACGCTCTCTCCAGACGGTTAGTGGCGAGCAGACGTCTTTAGGACAAAGTGCTTGTTTTCCCATTCTGAGCATGCCCAGAGTGAGATCTCTCATTGGAGATCGGGGTCACATGCTCAGGTACTGCAGCAGCTCCTATTAGTCCGCCAGGAAGGTCCTGTGACTGCTGGTGTTCTGGAACAAGTTTCATTGGTCCTTGTTTCTGGCAGGTCCTGTAGCTGTTACTATAAAAGGGTAGCATGGCTGGGCCGCCATGCGCTAGTATCAATCGTCATATGCTTTGCGCCAGTGTGGTCATGCGTGTGTGTGGTTAGGGCCCGGCTGAAATAAGCCCCTAGAATACTGACTTAATCGGTGAGGAGTTTGGTATGCTAGCTGGTCAGGGTCGGTGTCCTAGATGCTCTAGATTACCGGCATAACCGGTGAGGAGTTTGATTGCCGTATTCAGGGCCTGGCGTTCAGACGCCATAGATTGCGGGTGTCTCCCGCGAGGACATTAGCGCATGATCACGTTCTATGTTCGCTTAGCAGTCAACTGTGTACCTGGATGCCTGACAGGACACAGAAGTTTGTCTCAGCGGCTCTGTGACGTAACAGGGTTCGCTTTCAACGCTAGACAGCGCCCTAGCGTGTTTATTTTGCGACTCAGTGGTGTTAAGTGAGTACGCACACATCGCCATATAGCGCTGCGGCACTCCTTCTAGCGGCTCTGTGGAATAACAGAGTTCGCACATATTGCCACAGCGCGTTACGGCATTTATTTTGGCAACTCTGCGGGATAACAGAGTTCGCTTCTTGCGCCATTTTACTAGCAGCAGGCTCCGCCTGTACGGTGGACCCCTGGCTGCGAACGCACCTTTTACATCATATATTTGGTGCGTTCCGCAGACCCTAACATAATACTAGCACCCGGGTCTGGCTTGTAAAATGGCGGATGACCAGCGTCTACTGCAGTACATCCAGCAGCTGGAGGGTAGGTTGGCGGCTCTTGAGCGCACAACCTCAGCTGTGGATGTTACCGCAGTTGCTGTTCAGACTGCTAGCGTGGCTGCAGCCAGTTTGTCCTCTGCCCCTACATTATCCCACCTCCCGCTTTCTGACAAGTTTGCCGGTGACAGCAAGCAATATCGGGGATTCGTGAGTCAGTGCTCTATACAGCTCGAGCTTCTGGCTGCACGTTTCCCCATGGATCGGGCACAAGTGGGTTTTGTACTGTCTCTACTCTCGGGCAGAGCGTTGGAGTGGGCAACACCTCTGTGGGAGTGCGACGATCGTGTGGTGCGGAGTGCTCCTCGGTTTTTGGAGGCTCTGAAAAAGGTCTTTTTAGGACCTCAGGTCACGCACGATATGGCACTCCAACTGCTGGCAATGTCACAGGGCTTGTCCATGGTCAGCCAGTTCTCAGTCCAATTTCGGACTTTGGCCTCTGAATTAGAGTGGCCAGATAAAGTTCTTATTCCAGTGTTCTGGAGAGGACTGGCAGACCATGTAAAGGATGCTTTGGCTACCAGGGAGATTCCTGCCACACTGGAGAAACTCATTTCTATATCTACCCGCATCAACCTCCGTTTTCAGGAGCGGAGGTTAGAGCGGACCCAGTGTAGGCAGAGGTTTCGGCTGGCACCCACCTTTGCCAAACCTCTGGAATTTCCCGTTCGGGCGTCCGACTCCCCAGAGACCGTGGAGACTACTCAAGTGGGATCTAAGTCTTGGACCACTCGAGTATCCGTGGTCTGTAGAGTGTGTCAGCAGCCAGGACTTTATGCCAACCGATGTCCCCAGCAAATGAGTAAAAGGTCATGTTCCGTGACCATAGGTGCAGGGTCATTAGACGCGAGGGATTTTGCTCCGAAAGTGCTCCTTAAAGGGTTAATCTCTCTAGGATCATCCACTCTTCCCGCCAAGCTTTGTGTGGACTCTGGGGCAGAGGGGAACTTTATGTCCTCCTCCTTTGCCTCTCGCCATTCCATACCGCTGGTTACGCTCGCCGAGCCAATATCGGTGAGAGTGTTGAATGGAGCAATCCTGCCCTCACAAATCACCCACCACACTGTCTCTCTACCTCTGTCTATGTCTCCTTCACATCAGGAGAATATATCCCTTTTTGTTCTTCCTGAGGGAATAGATGAGGTTTTGTTGGGATTACCCTGGCTTCACCACCACTCTCCCCATATTGAGTGGTCCTCTGGGAGAATACTGGGTTGGGGTGATCATTGCAGAGACAGATGTCTCAGAGAGGACGTTCAGGTTTCCACAACGGAGATACCCATAGATCTTGATTCTCTTCCCAAGGTTTATCGGTCATACGCGGACGTATTCTCCAAAAAGGCAGCGGAGACTCTTCCGCCTCATCGCCCCTATGACTGTCCTATAGACCTCTTGCCTGGAATGGAGCCCCCTCGGGGAAGAGTGTATCCTCTCTCTCTTCCTGAGACGGAGGCCATGTCACAATACATCCAGGAAAAACTGGCAAGAGGGTTTATTAGGAAGTCAGTGTCACCAGCAGGGGCAGGATTTTTCTTCGTGCAGAAGAAGAATGGAGAATTACGACCGTGTATAGACTATAGGGGTCTTAACGCCATTACCGTTAAGAACAAATATCCTTTGCCCCTAATATCTGAGCTCTTTGATAGGCTCCGGGGAGCAAGGGTATTTACTAAGCTGGATCTTCGTGGTGCCTATAACCTGATCCGCATCCGTGAGGGGGACAAATGGAAGACGGCGTTCAATACCAGAGATGGACATTACGAATATCTTGTGATGCCCTTCGGGCTCTGTAATGCTCCAGCCGTCTTCCAAGATTTCGTAAATGACATCTTCCGGGACATGCTTGCCACCTCTGTGGTAGTCTATCTGGATGACATTCTCATCTTTTCTCCAGATATGGACACCCACCGGAGAGATGTTTGCAGGGTCTTCGACCTCTTGCGGGCAAATTCCTTATATGCGAAGTTGGAGAAGTGTGTGTTTGAGCAGGAGTCTTTGCCATTCCTGGGCTATATCATCTCCACTCAGGGATTGGCTATGGATCCTGCCAAACTACAGGCTGTAATGGATTGGCAAGAACCCCACTCTCTTAAAGCGGTGCAGCGCTTTATGGGGTTCATTAATTTCTATCGCCAATTCATTCCCCACTTCTCTACTTTGGTTGCTCCCTTGGTAGCCCTCACCAAGAAAGGAGCCAATCCCAAATTGTGGTCAGAGGAAGTCTCCAAGGCCTTTACTTCAATCAAGTCCCATTTTGCTAGTGCTCCTATCCTACATCGTCCCGAGGTTGATAAGCCTTTTATATTGGTAGATGCCTCGCCCGTTGGTGCTGGAGCAGTCCTTTTTCAAAAGGATGCTCAAGGTCGTAAATATCCCTGCTTCTTCTTCTCCAAGACCTTCACACCAGCGGAGAGGAATTATTCCATTGGGGATAGGGAGTTGCTAGCCATGAAGTTGGCCTTTTCCGAGTGGAGACATCTCCTGGAGGGGGCTCCCTTTCCCTTCCAAGTGTTCACTGACCACAAAAATTTGGTCTATTTACAGACCGCCTAGCGGCTAAATTCCCGTCAGGCCAGATGGTCCCTGTTCTTCTCCCAGTTCCATTTTACCCTCCATTTTCTCTCAGGGGAGAAGAAAATTCGTGCTGATGCTCTGTCTCGCTCCGTAGTGTCCTCTGAGGAGGTGGAGGAGGAGCCTCGGTTGATTGTCCCCACAGAGAGCCTAAGAACTGTGGCCCCGGTTTCGCTTGAGTCTGTGCCTCCGGGCAAGACTTTTGTGCCCATCAATTTGCGACCGGAGGTATTTTCTTGGGCACACTCGTCCAGGGTGGGTGGACTTTTTGGGGCAAAGAGGACATCTGAGTTGCTGGCGAGGACATACTGGTGGCCACATATGGTTCGTGACGTCAGGGAATACGTTCAGGCGTGCGTCTCCTGCGCCAAGAATAAGTCCCCTCGACAACGGCCAGCTGGGTTACTCTTTCCTTTACCGGTGGCAGACAGGCCCTTGGAGATGGTCGGGATGGATTTTGTGGTGGGCTTACCCAAGTCTCGGGGCTGCACCATCATCTGGGTGATAACCGACCACTTCTCCAAAATGGTGCACTTGGTGCCGTTACCACGGTTACCGTCTGCACGGGCCTTGGCAGCATTATTCATTAGGCATATTTTCCGCCTACACGGTATGACAGACAAAATTGTCAGTGATCGAGGTCCCCAGTTTGCGTCTCGGTTCTGGAGAGAGCTGTGTCGTTTACTCAGCATTGAGTTGAATCTCACCTCTGCATACCATCCCGAGACGAATGGGTTGGTAGAGAGGGCCAACCAGACCTTGGTCACATACTTGCGACATTTTGTCTCTGCCAGGCAGGATGACTGGGCATCCTTGCTACTGTGGGCTGAGTTCGCTCTAAATAATGCTGTGGATGACTCCACCGGACAGATCCCATTCCTCCTGAACTACGGTCAGCATCCGCGGGTACCAGTGCCCATGCCCGTGTCTTCCGCCGATTCCAGGGTGGCAGACTGGGCTGTGGAGGCACGGGACATTTGGGACCGCACCCAGGATGCCATTCAGGCCTCCAAAGAGAGGATGAGGTCTTCGGCCAATGCCCATCGGCGCCCCGCTCCTACATTTGCGCCGGGTTACCTAGTGTGGCTCTCTGCCCGAAACATCAGGCTACGTGTAGAGTCCACCAAGTTGGCACCTCGCTTTTTGGGTCCCTTTAAAGTTCTTGAGCAGGTGAACCCGGTGGTTTACCGCCTAGCCCTTCCGCCTCGCCTTGGTATCACTGACATCTTTCACGTGTCCCTCCTGAAACCCGTGGCCATTTACCGGTTTTCCGAGTCATCTGCCAGGACGTCGGGTTCATCTACCGATGATCATGAGGTGAACGTCATTGTTGGGTGCAAGGTGGTACGAGGCAAAAAATTTTATTTGGTGGATTGGAGGGGTTATGGGCCTGAGGATAGGTCCTGGGAGCCTGCGAGCATGTTCACGCTCCGCAGCTCATCGCTGCCTTTGAGCGCAGCGAGGCCCAAAGAAGGGGGGCCCTAGGGGGGGGTAATGTTAGGATTTGAGTTCCGCTGCTGCACAAGGGGAGTCTCAAACCAGTCCCGCTGCAGTGCCCCATTCGTCTCCGTCCGCAGTGGAGCCTGCTCAGCTTAGACGTCGGTCCCAGCGGCTCGCCCAGTCTAACAGTGTGCAGAGGATTACTGCTGCTCCTCCAGGCTCTGCTATTGTGGCCAGTACTGGTTAGCGGCGAGCAGACGTCTTTAGGACTAAGTCCTTGTTTTCCCCTTCTGAGCATGCCCAGAGTGAGATCTCTCATTGGAGATCAGGGGTCACATGCTTAGGTACTGCAGCAGCTCCTATTAGTCCGCCAGGAAGGTCCTGTGACTGCTGGTGTTCTGGAACAAGTTTCATTGGTCCTTGTTTCTGGCAGGTCCTGTAGTTGTTACTATAAAAGGGTAGCATGGCTGGGCCGCCACGCGCTAGTATCAATCGTCATATTCTTTTCGCCAGTGTGGTCATGCGTGTGTGTGGTTAGGGCCCGGCTGAAATAAGCCCCTAGAATACTGACTTAATCGGTGAGGAGTTTGGTATGCTAGCTGGTCAGGGTCGGTGTCCTAGATGTCGGTGGCCAGGCCCTGAATACGGCAATCAAACTCTATGCCGGTGAGGAGTTTGATTGCCGTATTCAGGGCCTGGCGTTCAGACGTCATAGATTGCGGGTGTCTCCCGCGAGGACATTAGCGCATGATCACGTTCTATGTTCGCTTAGCAGTCAACTGTGTACCTGGGTGCCTGACAGGACACAGAACTTTTTCTCAGCGGCCCTGTGACGTAACAGGGTTCGCTTTCAACGCTAGACAGCGCCCTAGCGTGTTTATTTTGCGACTCAGTGGTGTTAAGTGAGTTCGCACACATCGCCATATAGCACTGCGGCACTCCTTCTAGCGGCTCTGTGGAATAACAGAGTTCGCACATATTGCCACAGCATGTTACGGAGTTTATTTTGGCAACTCTGCGCGATAACAGAGTTCGCGTCTTGCGCCATTTTACTAGCAGCAGGCTCCGCCTGTACGGTGGACCCCGGGCTGCGAACGCACCTTTTACATCATATATTTGGTGCGTTCCGCAGACCCTAACACCAGGTCAGTACGATTATATTGAAACAAAATTGTACATTTTTTTATATTTTGGTGGTTAAAAAATTCAGACCCCCATAAAAGAAAAAATATACAGTATATGTTTGTGTCATCATTTTTCTTAGGTAACTTATCTAGTTTTCCGTCAGTGTTGCTTTGTGAGGGCTTGTTTTTTTTGTGTACAAGCTGTACTTTTTATTGACGCTATTCTGGGGCACATATGACATTTTAATCAATTTTTATTGTATTTTTTAGGAAAACTATCAAAAAATTACATTATTGGCATTTCTGTTTTTTTATTCGGCGTTGAATGTATGGATATGCATTATGTTTTACGTTTTTTTTAGTTTTTTAACTTTCTAATGTGGAAGGAGGGTGATTTAAACTTTTAATATTCTTTTACAATATTTTTTAATACTATTTTTTATTTTCTACTTTCCCCTTATGGGACACGGACCTACAATTGTCTGATAGTTTATATATCTTATAGCGCATTCTGCTTTGAGAATTCGGAGGGTACGCCGAGCTCTAAAAGACGTGCTGTGCAGTGTGTCTGTTCCACTTTAGACAGATCTTGTCCAGCTTGTTGGCAGCGGATCATTCAGGATTCTCTCCAAGCGTGTGACAACAGAGCTTCTTTATTCAGGAACAAACAGGAACAATATATGATAAACTTAATAGATCAGGAATAAATCATTTGTGTGTCTCTATCTGTGCAGCATCTACAGCAGGCTGCTTCTCTCATACACAACAGACACAGGAAAACAGGAAATACAGTCACATGCTCTCCCTGTGTGAGCCTCGGGAGTTTTTTTGTTCTAACTTTATAAACAGCATACAAATCTAGCAACTGAACACTCAGACTGTAATCGAGTTGTTGCACCAAACATATTTCCAACACAGCAGTTGGTACCGACTGTCTTATAAATATAAGGGCGGTTGCCACCTAAACCTACACTGTTACGTGCTGAACTTTGCAGAACTGGTTGCTAAGGGTTTACCCTGTTGTGGTGTACATACCATCTGATCACCTAAGTTGCCATAGACCTGTGCAAATATCATATTAATGATAATATGTGCTGATATCTGTCATGTAAGGAGATGAATTATGCCATCCATGTGCTAAATGTGTATGCTCTGACAAGTGTGCCACAGATCTAATGAATCATCGTAAAGTGTGATGCAAGAGATTGACAGGCAAGTCAACTGATCTGGTTTTACAGGTAGTCACTCTGTTTTCACCCTCCCTCAACCGGTCACCTGTGAGATACAACTATCATCCCTTTTCGGAGGAGGGGGCACATGATACACATTTAATAATAATAATTAATTTCAAAATGGGTCAAAGCAGTTTGCTCACAGTATAGGTGCAGAACCTTCACAGCTGCTGAAGTGTGCTGGCCAGGAGAGCAGACAGTAAGTGACTGACCCAAATAAATGGATGTGACTACCTTCACTTTGTATTGCACTCTAATAGAAGATCGCTATTTTAGATGACTATGGATACAGTGGATGAAGTGAGAGCCAGGAGCATAGATGAAAGTATGTTGGGTGTCAGAATTAAGTTCGGAGTTTTCTTAAAAATAGTCACGCCCTTCAAAAAATCCACCCTCATTTTTGCTGTGACCTACTGCTCTCGTATCAACTTGGAAAGACTCACATCTCTGAACTCTGGATGTGTGAGACAATAAATTGGGAGAAATGCTTCTTTTTATTATTATTACACATTTATATAGTGCCATTTATTCCATGGCGCTTTACATGACTGTAACACTGCCTTCACGTGTTACAATTTGGGACTGCAAGTTTTGCCCCAAAGGGAAGAAAATATTTTTGCACACCCATAGGTCTGCATAACGGTGCATTCCTGTAGTCGCACCCCACCTCTTCTAGGCTATGCTCACTTGTTATAGTTGCATTGTGTTTTTTTCCAGAAATCACAGCAAAAAAAACAAACGCAGTCACAGCATGTGAATGTAGCCTAGTAGAGGTGGTGTGTGCTTTTACATACGTGTGCATTTTGCAGCCCTATAAGTGTCCAAAAATATTACTTCTAATTGGGACAAAATTTAAAATCCCAAATTATAGAAGATCAGTGGATCTATGCTCTGACATAATTTTCAACAATATCAGTATCTGGATGATACTGTTGAAAGATCTGCTCACTTGGGAATCCACTTTTCCTTCAGGGACAATCAGAGTAGCATCCATTGTGACTGTGATTTTTATGCCTCTGCTGCTGGGACCTATTATGTAATTGGTCCTAGCACTGTATCCCACCACCTCACTGGCTAGACCGGTACTTCTACCAAAATTACATTGTCCATAGTAGACAACACATTTAAAGGTTTTGTAGAGGATTAGAAAAACATGTCTGCTTTCTTACAGAAACAGAACCACATCTGTCCATTGGTGATATCTGGAATTTCAGTTTAAAGGGAATCTGTCACCCCATTTTTCGACCATCAACTGTAGCCACCGCCTTCAGGGGCTTATCTACAGCATTCTGTAATGCTGTAGATAAGCCCCCGATGTCACCTGAAAGATAAGAAAAATGAGTTATATTATACTCACCCAAAGGCGGCCCGCCGTCCGGTCTGGTCCGATGGTCGTCGCGGTCCGGTCCGTTGCCTTCCATCTTCTAGCGAAGCCATCCTCTTCTTAGCATCCTGTCGCGGACCTCTCTGACCTTTCCCGGCGCCTGCGCACTGCAGTACTCCGCCTGCGCCGGAGCTGCGACGGGAAGCTAAGAAGAGGAGAAAGTTTTCAGGAGAAAAGGACCAGTTCAGAATTTTTAAAGAGAGTTGCAAATTATTGTTTACCTTGCGCCCCCAGTCATCAGGGAATGAGTCACAGCAGGTGGGAATTATAATGTCACTTTTGCGGGGGTATGTCCCCAGACCTGGGCATTTTCCCTACCCTCTCTTGCTCCTGAACGTCTTTCGGTGGACGCCTTTTTTGACTCTTTAAGACAGATCTATGATGAACCTGATAGGTTCAAGGTGGCAGAGACAAGGATCATGAACCTGGCGCAGGGGAACCGCACAGCAGAAGACTATTGTACTGAGTTTCGTCAGTGGTCTTCTGAGGTCCTGTGGAATGACGCAGCTCTCAGATGCCAATTCCTCAGTGGTCTTTCGGTGTCTCTTAAGGATGCTCTGGCTCTACATGCTCCTCCTGGTTGTTTGGTGGAGGCCATGACTCAGGCTATCTGAATGGATCGGAGGATGCGGAAAGACACGAGGTGCGAGATTAAGGAGAGGAGACGCCGGCGGGAACTTGGACTTTGTCTCTATTGTGGCCAAGCTGGACATTTCTTATATGATTGCTTGGCACGAACTGCAGCAAACAAGCCTCGGGAAACACCTAAGTCTGGGTGATTGTCGAGGAGGTCACTCAGACTTACAGGTACCCTTTTACTCCTCTGATAAGGTGTTGTTGAATGCTGAACTTCTTTTTCAAGTACAATGTCTGTTCACATTTTCCTTTATTGACTGCGGATCTGCAGCTAATCTATAATATAACGCTGGGCGCGTCACTCTGTCCGAAGCCTTTATAGACTGCGCAAGCGTGACGCGCCTGCGCAGTCTTGCTCCAGACAGAAGACGCCAGCATCCAGCAGTTACAGAGGAGTGTGTACGACGCCGGAGGTCGCGGCACGCATAGACACTGGATGCATACCGCGATCTCCGGCGCCATGCTTACATACTTACCTGACCGGGAGGAGCGTTGCCGTGGCGCTTCTCTTCTCGCCGGAGACTGGGGCAGGAGTGCGCATTGAAATCGAGCATGCGCATAGCGCTATCTGGCATAATTTTATTGAAGACACATTTTCAGTGTGTCTTCAGCAATATGGCGTCGGACAGCGCGGTATGGGCATGTGCGTACTCCGGCGCCACACTCCTCCCCCTGCCTCCGGCAGAACGGGACAGCGCTGGAGCACAGGGAAGAAAGGTGAGTATAAATGTTTTTTTGTTTTTGGTATGTGTGCAGTTTAATAGGGGTGAGGGGAACCATACATATCAGGATAGGGGGGTGAGAGGACCATGCATATCAGGATTGGGGGTGAGGGGACCATGCGTATCAGGATAGGGGGGTGAGGGGGCCTTGCGTACCAGGAAAGGGGGGTGAGAGGACCATGTATACCAGGATAGGAGGGTGCGAGGACCATGCATACCAGGATAGGGGGGTGAGGGGACCATGCATACCAGGATAGGAGGATGAGGGGACCATGCATACCAGGATTGGGGGGTGAGGCGACCAGGCATACCAGGATAGGGGGTGAGAGGATCAGGCATGCCAGGATAGGGGGTGAGGGGACCATGTATACCAGGATGGGGGTGAGAGGACCATGCATACCAGGATTGGGGATGAGGGGACCATGCATACCAGAATTGGGAGGTAAGGGGTGCCATGTATACAAGGATTGTGGATGAGGGGACCATGCATACCAAGATTGGGGGTGAGGGGGTACCATACATCCTACAATAGGGATGAGGGGACCATGCATACCAGGATTGGGGGTGAGGGGACCATGCATACCAGGATTGGGGGGTGAGGGGACCATGCATTCCAGGATAGGGGGGTGATGCAACCATGCATATCAGGATTGAGGGTGAGGGGACCATGCATATCAGGATTTGGGGTGAGGGGACCATGCATATCAGGATAGGGGGTGAGAGGACCTTGCATACCAGGATAGGGGGGTGAGGGGACCATGCATACCAGGATAGGGGGGTGATGCAACCATGCATATCAGGATTGAGGGTGAGGGGACCATGCATATCAGGATTGGGGGTGAGGGGACCATGCATACCAGGATGGGAGGTGAGGGGACCATGCATGCAAGGATAAGGGGGTGAAGGGTAGCATGCATACCAAGATAGGGGGTAAGAGGACTATGCATATCAGGAAAGGGGGGTGAGAGGACCATTCACACCAGGATTGGGGGGTGAGGGGACCATGTATACCAGGATAGGAGGGTGAGGGGGCCTTGCGTACCAGGAAAGGGGGGTGAGAGGACCATGTATACCAGGATAGGAGGGTGCGAGGACCATGCATACCAGGATAGGGGGTGAGGGGACCATGCAAACCAGGATAGGAGGATGAGGGGACCATGCATACCAGGATTGGGGGGTGAGGCGACCATGCATACCAGGATAGGGGGGTGAGAGGATCAGGCATGCCAGGATAGGGGGTGAGGGACCATGTATACCAGGATGGGGTGAGAGGACCATGCATACAAGGATTGGGGATAAGGGGACCATGCATACCAGAATTTGGAGGTAAGGGGTGCCATGTATACAAGGATTGTGGATGAGGGGACCATGCATACCAAGATTGGTGGTGAGGGGGTACCATACATCCTACGATAGGGATGAGGGGACTATGCATACCAGGATTGGGGGGTGAGGGGACCATGCATACCAGAATTGGGGGGTGAGGGGACCATACATTCCAGGATAGGGGGGTGATGCAACCATGCATATCAGGATTGAGGGTGAGGGGACCATGCATATCAGGATTGGGGGTGAGGGGACCATGCATACCAGGATAGGGGGTGAGAGGACCATGCATACCAGGATAGGTGGGTGAGGGGACCATGCATACCAGGATTGGGGGGTGAGGGGACTATGCATACCAGGATAGTAGGGTGAGGGGGCCATCCATACCAGGAAAGGTGGGTGAGGGGACCATGCATACCAGGATGGGGGGTGAGAGGACCATGCATAACAGGACAGGGGGTGAGAGGACCATGCATACCAGGATTGGGGGTGAGGGGGCCATGCATATCAAGATTGGGGATGAGGAGTACCATGCATACCAGGATTGGGGATGAGGGGACCGTGCATACCAGAATTGGGAGGTAAGAGGTGCCATGTATACTAGGATTGGGGATTAGGGGACCATGCATACCAGGATTGGGGGGTTAGAAGGTACCATACATCCTACTATACGGATGAGGGGGACCATGCATACCAGGATTAGGGGTGAGGGGACTATGTATACCAGGATTGGGGGGTGATAGGACCATGCTTACCAGAATTAGGGGCGAGGGGACCATGCATTCCAGGATTGGGGGGCGAGGGGACCATGCATACCAGACTAGGGGGGGTGAGGGGACCATGCATACCAGGATAGAGGGGTGAGGGGACCATGCATACCAGGATAGAGGGGTGAGGGGACCATGCATATCAGGATTAGGGGTGAGGGGACCATGCATACCAGTATAGGGGTGAGAGTACCATGCACACCTGGATTGGGGGGTGAGGGCTACCATGCATACCAGGATTGGGGATGCGGGGACCATGCATACCAGAATTGGGAGGTAAGGGGTGCCATGTATACCAGGATTGGGGATGAGGGGACGATGCATACTAGGATTGGGCGGTGAGGGCGTACCATACATCCTACGATAGAAATGAGTGGGGACCACGCATGCCAGGATTGGGGGCTGAGGGGACCATGCATACCAGGATTGGGGGTGAGGGCACCATGCATACCAGGATTGGGGGGTGAGGGGACCATGCATTCCAGGATTGGGGGGCGAGGGGACCATGCCTACCAGTATTGGGGGGTGAGGGACCATGAATTTCAGGATTGGGGGGGTGAGGGGACCATGCATACCATGATAGGGATGAGGGGGTGCCATGCATACCAAGACTGGGGGGTGAGGGAACCATGAATACCAGGATATGGATGAGCAGGTACCATGCATACCAGGATTGGGTGGGGGTGAGGGGACCATACATACCAGGATAGGGATGAGGGGTTCCATGCATACCAGGATAGGAGGGGGTCAGCACATACCAGGATGGGAGACCATATACCAATAAAAATGCTTGCCACCCGGGTGTAGAACGGGTTCATAGCTAGTTTCTTATATGCGAAACTGGTTCTGAAGTTAGGATTTAGGGACAGTTAAGCTAGAAAGCCCTATTCAACTTGTGGCCATTGACAGAACAAGGTTGCTCAAAAATCTGTTTCGGTTAGTTACGGTGGAGTTCACACTCAAGGTGGGGTCTCTTCATACGGAAAATATCTCCTGTTATGTTTTGGACAATTTACCTGCTGGAATCGTGTTGGGTATTCCTTGGCTGCGTATGCATAATCCAATTATTGACTGGAATCGGAGAGATAATGTCAAATGGGGTCCTTTCTGTATTGAAAAATGTCTTAAACTTGTGCACGTTTGTTCCATTAGTCTGGAGGGTCTTCTGGAATACCTGAAAGACTTCGGAGATGTTTTTTCGGAGTCTGAGATATTAACCGCCCCTATGACTGTTCAATTAATCTCATTCCTAATGCCAAGTTACCCAAGGCTCACTTGTATAACTTGTCTGGCCCTGAGTGGTCAGCCATGAAAGTGTATATTAGCAAAAGTTTACGAAAAGGTCATATTTGCCCTTTCTCATCGCCGGTAGCTGCCGGATTCTTTTTTGTTAAAAAGAAAGATGGAGGTCTTCATCCCTGCCTCAATTTCCGAGAATTAAACAAAATAAAGGTTAAAAATACTTATCCACTTTCACTCATTCCTGATCTATATAATCAACTTTCTGGGGCCAAATAGTTTTCCAAACTGGATCTTAGAGGGGCATATAATCTTATATGGATTTGTGAGGGTGATGAGTGGAAGACATTATTTTTAACGTCTGAAGGTCTCTTTGAGAATCTCATCATGCCTTTTGGTCTAACAAATGCAGTTTTTCAAAATTTTATGAATAATATTTTTTCTGATTATATTGAGAGATTTATTGTGGTTCATTTGGATGACATTCTAATTTTCTCACCTGATCTGGATTCACATCATAAACATGTCCATTTGGTTTTGCAAAGGTTGAGGGATAATTGGTTGTTAGCTAAAATTGAAAAATGTACCTTTTCTGTTCAAGAAATATCATTTTTGGGTTTCATTGTGTCAGCCTCCGGGTTTAAGATGGATCCTGGGAAAGTTCAGGCCATCATTAATTGGGTTCAAATCAGCGACCTTAAGGCTCTGCAGCACTTTTTAGGGTTTGCAAATTATTATAGAAAATTTATTAGACGATTTTCTCAGATCGTCAAGCCTCACTCGTAAAGGGGCGGAGCTAAAGGTTTGGTCACCAGAAGCGGTTGGGGCTTTTGAAAGTTTAAAGAAATGATATTTGTCTGCTTCTGTTCTGGTGCAACCAGACCTCCAGAGGCCGTTTATTGTGGAGGTAGATGCTTCTGAGGTCAGGGTGGGGGCTGTATTGTCTCAAGGTCCTGAGACTTTAACCTGCGACCATGTGCCTTCTTCTCTATAAAATGTTCTCCTGCTGAGAGAAACTATGATGTGGGTAACACTGCGCAACAAATTTCAGGGAAGTTCTAGTCCCCTGAGAAAATTTTATTGTATCTTATATATTTGGATATGCTGAACATGAATATGTGTTCCAAAAGTCTGTATCACGTAAGATTTTTAAGAAACAAGTTTATAGTCTACATTATGACGTCCGAGACACTACATACATGTGCATCGATGTCAGTAACAAAAGCAGTTGTTCAAAAGTGTTTTGCAGATGACTTTCATTTATAATCCGTGTTAGATGCTTCTCGAATAAGATTCCAGCAATAGTCAGCCAGCATTGACGTAGAATCATAGAATCATAGAATAGTAGAGTTGGAAGGGACCTCCTGGGCCATCTGGTCCAACCCCCTGCTCAAAGCAGGATTCTCTAAATCATCCCAGACAGATGTCTGTCCAGCCTCTGTTTGAAGACTTCCATTGAAGGAGAACTCACCACCTCTCGTGGCAGCCTGTTCCACTCATTGATCACCCTAACTGTCAAAAAGTTTTTTCTAATATCTAATCTGTGTCTCCTCCCATTCAGTTTCATCCCATTGCTTCTAGTCTTTCCTTGTGGAAATGAGAATAAAGATGATCCTTCTACAATGTGACAGCCCTTGAGATATTTGTAGATAGCTATTAAGTCTCCTCTCAGTCTTCTTTTTTGCAAGCTAAACATTCCCAAATCCTGCAACCGTTCCTCATAGGACATGGTTTGCAGACCGGTCACCATTCTGGTGGCTCTTCTCTGAACTTGCTCCAGTTTGTTGATGTCTTTTTTAAAATGTGGTGCCCAAAACTGGACACAGTATTCCAGATGAGGTCTGACCAAAGAGGAGTAGAGGGCAATAATGACCTCACGTGATCTAGACTGTATGCTTCTGTTGATACATCCTAGAATTGCATTTGCCTTTTTTGCTGCTGCATCACACTTTTTCACATTTGCTGTTACTTAGCCCTATTCCTCCCATTTTGTATATGCTTTTTTCATTTTTATTGTCCAGATGTAGTACTTTGCATTTTTCCCTGTTAAAATCCATTCTGTTAGTTGCTGCCCACTGCTCCAGTTTATTTATATCTTTTTGAATCCTCTCTCTCTCTTCTCTAGTATTAGTGTCAAGGACACCGCACTGCACATGTTCACTGAGCCAGTGCACGTGTCCTAAGTAAACCAACTGTGCCCCAAGATACCTGTAAGCAGAGCTGCAGCAGGGAAGACGTGTGTTTCTGTGTAACAGGACCTTCCGCAGCATGTAACAGCCAAGGGGCGGAGCCGGCCACACTTCTCTCAGAGGCAGCAGTAATGAATGATGTGTACTGCAGACTAACAGGACCTGCAGCACATGACTGCTGGGGCGTGGCCTAAGCTCCAGAGATCTAGGAACTGCAGGAAAACTCCTAGCAGGGTAACTACGAGATAAAGTTACCAAGGGGCAAAGACAGGGACGAAAACCAGGACAGGCCGAGATCAGAGCACAAGATAGCACGACGGTACCAAAGGGTTAGACAGAACGGATAGTCAGGACGTAGCAATAGATCAGTAAACCAGAGCGGGCAATAGACAGTACAATAGGGACAAAACTGTAACGGAGTATCGATAGCCAAGCCAGGAGGTCAGAACCGGAGAAGACAATATAAGCAAAACGTGAGACAGAGAGCAGAGTGAGCAAACAGACTGGGTCATACACGGGAATCAAAACAAGCAGAGCAGTATACACACAAACCAGGGGAGTCAAATACATAGTCACAACGAAAGTGTAGCGCCCGCGTCCCTGCCTGCTGCCAGACAGGGACGTCGCTCTCCTCACCTGCGCTCAGCGTCCTCAGTGCTCCCAGCCTCCTCTGCGCCTCTGGCATCCTCGGCGCCCTCCTTCCGCCCTGCTGGTCCCGCGCGCTCCTTCCCTGCTACTGGCCTTAGGGCGCGCGCCCGCACCCTCCCCCGCTCTTAAAGGAGCCGTGCGCATTTTCCAAATCAGTCTCCAGCCAATGCTGGAGGACTCCACCCTATATTAAGGGCTTCCTCCTTAATGTAGGTGCCCGAGCAATGTTGTTCCTGTGCAGTCTAACTCTGTTTCAGCCATCAGCTCCTGATTCCAGTTACCTGCCTGTTACCTGTCGGCTTGCCTGTCTGCCATCCGTCTGCAGTTCCATCCAGAGGTTCGGACGTCATCTGCAGAGATCCCCGGCTCGTGCCTGCTCACCTAGGAGCGATCATCTGCCATCCGACTGCATCTCCATCCGGAAGTTCGGACATCATCTGCAGAGATCCCCGGCTCTTGCCTGCTCACCTGGGAGCGATCATCTGCCATCCGACTGCAGCTCCATCCGGAAGTTCGGACATCATCTGCAGAGATCCCCGGCTCTTGCCTGCTCACCTGGGAGCGATCATCTGCCATCCGACTGCAGCCTACCTGGAGGCTCCACCATATCAGGTCGTATATACCTGCCTGTCTAGAGACTGCCTGGTCACTTGCCGTGACAACCTGCCTGTCCAGAGACTGCCTGGTCACTTGCCTTGACAACCTGCCTGTCCAGAGACTGCCTGGTCACTTGCCGTGACAACCTGCCTGTCCCAGAGACTGCCTGGTCACTTGCCGTGACAACCTGCCTGTCCCAGAGACTGCCCTGGTCACTTGCCGTGACAACCTGCCTGTCCCAGAGACTGCCTTGGTCCTTGCCGTGACAACCTGCCTGTCCAGAGACTGCCTCGGTTACTTACCGTTACAACCTGCCTGCCCAGAGACTTCCTTGGTCACTTGCTGTGACAAACCTGCCTGTCCAGAGACTACCTATATCCCCTGCCGTGATTCCCTGCCCTTTTCCCAGGTGCCACCCGCTCTCTTACAAGTAGACTCTCTTGTATAATAAAGCTTTGTGGTTCCACCAACCTGACCTGTCTCGTCAGTAGTTCCACCCACCAGACCCGTTACAGAAAGTATAGCTGACAGAGAATCTCCCTCTGGACTGGGTATAAATACCCTCCCAGATCCAAAGGGAGGCCAGCAAAAGTTAACCCTGAATGGACAGGACATTAACCATGTCCTATACCATGACAGTACCCCCCCCTTAATGGGGGGCCACTGGACCCCCAGGCCTCTCAGGATATCTGGCATGAAAAGCCTGTACCAGTCGATCGGCATGTACCGAACTGGCCGGAACCCATGACCGATCTTCAATGGAGTATCCCTTCCAATGAATAAGGTACTGAAGTCTCCGGCACACCCACCGCGAATCAATGATGCGCCCTACCTCGTACTCCAGTTGACCCTCTACCAATACTGGTGGAAGCACGGATGAGGGATCTTCTCTAACCGTCCCCACAGGTTTTAATAGGGACCTGTGGAAGACGTTAGATATTTTGAAGGAGGTGGGCAACTGAAGCCTGTACGCTACTGGATTGATCACCTCTACAATCTTGTATGGGCCAATAAATTTGGGGCCCAGCTTCATAGAGGGTATCTTAAGTTTGATGTTACGGGTGGACAACCAGACCTTTTCCCCCACTGTCAACACAGGACCCAACCCCCTCCTCCTGTCCGCAAAATGTTTGTACTTCTTCTGAGCTTTGGAGATGTTCCCCTGCACCTCCCTCCAAAGGTTTTTTAACTGTTGAACCATCCCCTCGGCACCAGGACAACCAGAATCCATACGGGAAAATTCCCCAAACTGCGGAACAAATCCATAATTGACCTGAAAAGGAGACTTTCCGGTAGACTGATTGATACGACAGTTGAACGCAAATTCTGCCATGGGTAAAACCTCACACCAATCTTCCTGTCTGGAGGAGGCCAGGCATCTCAGAATCTGCTCCAACGACTGATTGGTGCGTTCAGTCTGTCCGTTGGATTCCGGGTGATAGGCAGAGGAAAATGATAATGTGACCCCCAACTTCTTACAGAACGCTCTCCAAAACCTGGCCACAAACTGCACACCCCTGTCCGACACCACATTCACAGGCACTCCATGCAACCGAACTATGTGCTGTATAAACAAACGGGCCAAGGTTTCAGCAGACGGCAACGCGGGTAACGGCACAAAGTGGGCTTGCTTAGAAAATCTATCAACCACTACCCATACCACTGAATTGCCCTTGGATGAGGGAAGATTAGTGATAAAGTCCATGGACAGGTGTGTCCATGGTTTATCCGGAATTGGCAAAGGCACCAATTCCCCGGCCGGCCGGACCTCAGAGCTTTTAGAGCGAGCGCACACCCCGCAAGTATTAACAAAATTTTTTATATCAGTTACCCATAGAGGGCCACCAAAAACCTCTAGCCACTGCCCCCCCGGGTAGCTGCAATACCAGGGTGTGCGCTTAACACAGAATAATGAAATTCTTGCAGGAGTGTGAGACGGAGCTGTTCGGGTACGAACAATTTACCTGGGGGTTTATTCCTGGGAGCTTGTGCTTGTGCTTCCAGAATCTCTCTCTGTAACTCAGAGGAGACTTCGGCTACAACCACTCCCGGTTGAAGAATGGAGGAAGGAGGTTCTGGAGGGGACACAGAATCAAAACTTCTGGATAAGGCATCTGCCTTTACATTTTTAGACCCTGGTCGGAATGTGATGGTAAAATGAAAGCGAGAAAAAAAAAGTGCCCACCGAGCCTGTCTGGGGGTCAATCTCTTAGCGGACTCGATATAGGCCAGGTTCTTATGATCAGTGATGACCGTAATGGGATGAGCGGCCCCCTCCAAAAAATGCCTCCATTCTTCAAAGGCCAGTTTGACCGCTAACAATTCCTTGTTGCCGACATCATAGTTTCTCTCTGCCGAAGAGAACTTTTTAGAGAAAAAGGCACAGGGTTTAAGATTAGTCAGGGTAGAGGGGCCCTGGGACAACACTGCCCCCACCCCCACTTCCGAAGCGTCGACCTTCACGATAAAAGGTCTTGATGAATCGGGTTGTACCAACACAGGGGCTGAAGTAAAGCATTTCTTCAATGTAAGGAAGGAATTTTTTTGCAGCCACGGACCAATTTTTTACCTCTGCCCCCTTAAGAGTGAGGTCCGTCAAAGGTTTCACTACCTGTGAAAACCGTTTAATGAACTTCCTATAATAGTTAGCGAAGCCCAAAAATCGTTGCAACCCCTTCAGATCATGAGGCTGCACCCAATCTGTAATGGCCTGAACCTTCCCTGGATCCATGCGGAATCCCTCTCCGGATACAATTACACCTAGAAAAGACAGTTCTTGCATAAAAAATAAACACTTCTCCAGCTTAGCATACAAATGGTTCTCCCGGAGTCTCATAAGAACCGCACGTAAATGATGCAAGTGTGACTGACTGTCTTCTGAGTATATCAGAATGTCATCCAGGTAAATGACTACATAACGTCCAATTAAATCAGAAAAAACAACATTGATGAAGTTCTGAAAAACAGCAGGGGCATTAGTGAGACCGAAGGGCATAACCAGGTTTTCAAATAGCCCCTCAGTTGTCAGGAATGCTGTTTTCCATTCGTCCCCCTCCCGATCCTTATAAGGTTATAAGCTCCTCGTAGATCGAGCTTAGAAAACCATTTGGCCCCCGTGAGTTGATTGCATAGATCGGGAATCAACGGGAGAGGGTACGTGTTCTTAACGGTAATTTTGTTCAGTTCCCGAAAGTCGAGACACGGTCGCAACCCACCATCTTTTTTCTTTACAAAGAAAAACCCCGCTGCCACGGGTGACACCGAGGGCCGAATATGCCCTTTGCGAAGGCTTTCTTTGATGTACTCTTTCATGGCTTGGCGCTCAGGCCCGGACAAATTAAACAAACGAGCCTTGGGTAATTTGGCTCCAGGTAACAAATCAATGGCGCAATCATAGGGTCTATGTGGTGGGAGCGCCTCAGCCTCACTTTCGGAAAATACGTCTTCAAAGTCTTTCAGGTACTCCGGAATACCCTCCAGACTGACAGACGACACAGATACAGATTTTATAGGTTTGACAAGAGAAACGGAGTTACAACACAGACCATTATTATTACATCCCCATCGGGTGATCTCCCCTTTTGCCCAATCAATGAGAGGATTGTGGCGTTGCAGCCAGGGCATCCCCAATACCAGTCCTGCAGGCAGATTATTCAGAATAAAGCAACTTAATTTTTCCACGTGAGTGGAACCCACTTTCATAGAAAAAACTTCAGACATAAAACAAATTCCATCCCGGGCAAGAGGGGATGAATCCACCGCCACAATTTTAACAGGATCTTTCAACCTGACTGTCCCTATCTTATTAAGAGTCACAAATTGGGCATCAATCAGATTAATGGAGGAACCACAGTCAACAAAGGCGGTGGTCATAACAGAACCGCCAGCAAGTTCCAATTCAACCTGGAGCACCATTTTACCTGTAAGCAGAGCTGCAGCAGGGAAGACGTGTGTTTCTGTGTAACAGGACCTTCCGCAGCATGTGACAGCCAAGGGGCGGAGCCGGCCACACTTCTCTCAGAGGCAGCAGTAATGAATGATGTGTACTGCAGACTAACAGGACCTGCAGCACATGACTGCTGGGGCGTGGCCTAAGCTCCAGAGATCTAGGAACTGCAGGAAAACTCCTAGCAGGGTAACTACGAGATAAAGTTACCAAGGGGCAAAGACAGGGACGAAAACGAGGACAGGCCGAGATCAGAGCACAAGATAGCACGACAGTACCAAAGGGTTAGACAGAACGGATAGTCAGGACGTAGCAATAGATCAGTAAACCAGAGCGGGCAATAGACAGTACAATAGGGACAAAACTGTAACGGAGTATCGATAGCCAAGCCAGGAGGTCAGAACCGGAGAAGACAATATAAGCAAAACGTGAGACAGAGAGCAGAGTGAGCAAACAGACCGGGTCATACACGGGAATCAAAACAAGCAGAGCAGTATACACACAAACCAGGGGAGTCAAATACATAGTCACAACGAAAGTATAGCTGACAGAGAATCTCCCTCTGGACTGGGTATAAATACCCTCCCAGATCCAAAGGGAGGCCAGCAAAAGTTAACCCTGAATGGACAGGACATTAACCATGTCCTATACCATGACAGTACCCCCCCCTTAATGGGGGGCCACTGGACCCCAGGCCTCTCAGGATATCTGGCATGAAAAGCCTGTACCAGTCGATCGGCATGTACCGAACTGGCCGGAACCCATGACCGATCTTCAATGGAGTATCCCTTCCAATGAATAAGGTACTGAATAGTGTTGAGCGATACGATACTGCAAATATCGGCTATCGGCCGATATTAGCTCTATCGGCCTTTCGATAATTCGTTTCGATATTTTCGTCTTATCGAATACCGGAATCTGATTTGTCACTGTCACTGTGAGTGTCCGTCGGTCGGGTCTGTCAGGAGTCAGCGGCACTTACCTGGCAGAAGATCTCCGGCGGTCACGTCCTGGACTGCTTGATGGCCGCCATTATCTTCTCCCTGGCGGTCACATGCAGTTTTTCGCGATAACTGCAGTGACTGCTGGGTAATCCCGGCCGTAAAGCAGTCAGTCCGATGACGTCACCGCCGGGGAAGCAGGTAATCAGCTGTGCTGCGCCGGGATGACAGGCTCTGCCTGTCATTCTGATGTAGCAGAGCTGGATCGTCGTGGGACACTCGTTACTATGGACTGCGTCGGTCAGGTGGTATACTTTTTTTTTTTTTCATTTTTTTACAGGAGATCGATGGCGTCGCAAGATGAGACTGTAATAAAAGTAATGAAAACTGTGGTTTTTTTTTTTTTATTAAATTAATAAAACTTTTTTATGAACATTCACCCGTCCGGGTACATAAACAATTTAACTATTTACATACAGGGACCCTGTCCGGGTTATTTATAATTCTTTGGCAGGGGTGTTCCAGGTACCACCTGGTACTCTTCTGATGCTTGCCAAACATCCGAGGCACCAAGGACCACCAGGACCTGATGACGTCGTGTGGCCTGTACAGTCAAGTCGTGACCCGCTATCTGGGTCTGTGTGGCCACCTCTTTCATCTCCCTCCGGGTCTGGAACCCTATGTCCCAGACTGAACGAACCCCAGGGGGCCTAACAGGCGCCGGGTACGGGCCAGCTATACTTATCATGTCCATAGCTGGGGCTGCTGAGGAGACCACTGAGGGAGGCTGGGGAGATTTACGGCATGGGGTGGGCACTTTTGCAGAGGCCTGGATGTGGGAGGCTGAAGGCTCCGAGGGTCTCACAGGTTCCTGACACTCTGGGGAGTAGGGGTCGCACCTGGTAACATTTAGGGCGTACCATCCATTGTAACCCCAGTGTCGGGTGTAAGTCACCAAGTCTCCTGGCAACAGGTCCCTCCCCGGGTGTCCTTCTGGGAGGTGAGCCTCCACGTCCCGCCGGTTCACAAAAACTTCTAAATAAAGTCCAGGCTCCTGGATGAAGCCCCAACCACCTTTCAATTTAAAGCTCCGTACTGCACCCTTACGCTGCGGCTCCCTCAGGGTTCCTTTATCCTTTCTCATCCGGTCCTTATCTGCCCGGTCCTTCTCCAGCTGACGTTGGCGAAGTTTTTGGGATTCTCGCTGCTCCCTTTGTCGCTCTGCTTCCCGCTCCCAATGTCTCCACTCTTCCTCCTGACGCCGGTTGTAATTCTCTTCCACCAGCTGCTCCATGTCTCCACCATCAAATGCCAGCTTACAGTGTCCGGTTTGCGGCAGCTCTCCTGGCACCCCCCAGTCCTGGCGGCGCTCACCTGCGGAGGAAGCAGCCGGCTCTGGAACAGATGACAGTTGGGGCTCCGGTACAGGCAGGTAGTGCTCTGGTGCCTGCGCGGCCTCCTCCATGAGGACGGGTGTCGCTTCTTCTGTCTCAGCGACGGGGGCAGACAGCGGGATCTGGGGTGCTGCCGGTGCAGCGTTTTTTGTACGAACGGGTGCCTCCACTGCGACAACGTCAACCGGATCACATTGCAAGGGCTCCTCTACTAGAACGGGTGCCTCACCTTCCGGTACAGACACTTCAGGTAAGAGGGATTGGCGCCGCTCCAAGTTTATTTTTAGGGCACGCCAGCTGGCTTCCATCCTGGCGACCTCCTCCCAGTGCCGGGCCAGGCCTCTTAGGGTATCCTCCGCTTCTTGCAGCGTAGGAGGGTTTCCAGGCCGGGTGCCCAACGGTGGTTCCGTGGCGATCGGGTCGCTTCCGTGGGGGGAGAGCTCTGACTGCTCCATCCCTTCACACTTCTGCTCGTGTCCATTAGCCATCTCTGCCAAGTCACATGTGTCATTAGCATCTGGAGAGGGCCCCTCTTTTGTAGGGAGGCGGGACCTTCGTGTTAGTTTCCGCCCACTGAGGAGGATGAGGAGGCGGAACTGAAGAGCTGTGGGGCACGATCTTACATTGCAGTACCATTTAGAGCCATCGTTTTCGCGTCACTGAGTGAGTGTGTACACCCATGAAGAGCACGCCCTTCTTCTTCACCAGTGCCTCGTCGTGACGCAGATATGGCGGAAAAAATGGCAAATACATTCTCTGATGATTTTAGCAATTCTCAAGCACAAAACCAGTTCAATTCAGGCACACAGGACTCGCTTATAGCGAGCTACAGAATCCTGTTCGTGACGCCCAAGTTGAGTCGCACAGAGCCAGAGGTTTTTGGGGTACTCGGCACCGAGCCCGTCGACTTCTATGGGGTATGTCACGGCTTTACCCGGCAATTGAATCAGAGTCTATTTTACTATGTAGAAGTGTAATAAACTATAAATATATGTATATATATATGTCACAATGACATGTTTATATATATATATGTATTCTATGTGTGTATATTTTGTGTTTACAACGAAAGAAAGGGGTTTTTTTGTTGCGATATTTTGTTCCCATAGACTTACATGGGACTTCCGGTATCGAAATCGGATATCGACGATATTTAGTGCTATCGGCGATACAATTTCGATACGATATTTTTAGATATCGAGCACTATCGCTCAACACTAGTACTGAAGTCTCCGGCGCACCCACCGCGAATCAATGATGCGCCCTACCTCGTACTCCAGTTGACCCTCTACCAATACTGGTGGAACCACGGATGAGGGATCTTCTCTAACCGTCCCCACAGGTTTTAATAGGGACCTGTGGAAGATGTTAGATATTTTGAAGGAGGTGGGCAACTGAAGCCTGTACGCCACTGGATTGATCACCTCTACAATCTTGTATGGGCCAATAAATTTGGGGCCCAGCTTTATAGAGGGTATCTTAAGTTTGATGTTACGGGTGGACAACCAGACCTTTTCCCCCACTGTCAACACAGGACCCAACCCCCTCCTCCTGTCCGCAAAATGTTTGTACTTCTTCTGGGCTTTGGAGATGTTCCCCTGCACCTCCCTCCAAAGGTTTTTTAACTGTTGAACCATCCCCTCGGCACCAGGACAACCAGAATCCATACGGGAAAATTCCCCAAACTGCGGAACAAATCCATAATTGACCTGAAAAGGAGACTTTCCGGTAGACTGATTGATACGACAGTTGAACGCAAATTCTGCCATGGGTAAAACCTCACACCAATCTTCCTGTCTGGAGGAGGCCAGGCATCTCAGAATCTGCTCCAACGACTGATTGGTGCGTTCAGTCTGTCCGTTGGATTCCGGGTGATAGGCAGAGGAGAATGATAATGTGACCCCCAACTTCTTACAGAACGCTCTCCAAAACCTGGCCACAAACTGCACACCCCTGTCCGACACCACATTCACAGGCACTCCATGCAACCGAACTATGTGCTGTATAAACAAACGGGCCAAGGTTTCAGCAGACGGCAACGCGGGTAACGGCACAAAGTGGGCTTGCTTAGAAAATCTATCAACCACTACCCATACCACTGAATTGCCCTTGGATGAGGGAAGATTAGTGATAAAGTCCATGGACAGGTGTGTCCATGGTTTATCCGGAATTGGCAAAGGCACCAATTCCCGGCCGGCCGGACCTGAGAGCTTTTAGAGTGAGCGCACACCCCGCAAGTATTAACAACATTTTTTATATCAGTACCCATAGAGGGCCACCAAAAAACCTCTAGCCACTGCCCCCGGGTAGCTGCAATACCAGGGTGTGCGCTTAACACAGAATCATGAAATTCTTGCAGGAGTGTGAGACGGAGCTGTTCGGGTACGAACAATTTACCTGGGGGTTTATTCCTGGGAGCTTGTGCTTCCAGAATCTCTCTCTGTAACTCAGAGGAGACTTCGGCTACAACCACTCCCGGTTGAAGAATGGAGGAAGGAGGTTCTGGAGGGGACACAGAATCAAAACTTCTGGATAAGGCATCTGCCTTTACATTTTTAGACCCTGGTCGGAATGTGATGGTAAAATGAAAGCGAGAAAAAAAAAGTGCCCACCGAGCCTGTCTGGGGGTCAATCTCTTAGCGGACTCGATATAGGCCAGGTTCTTATGATCAGTGATGACCGTAATGGGATGAGCGGCCCCCTCCAAAAAATGCCTCCATTCTTCAAAGGCCAGTTTGACCGCTAACAATTCCCTGTTGCCGACATCATAGTTTCTCTCTGCCGAAGAGAACTTTTTAGAGAAAAAGGCACAGGGTTTAAGATTAGTCAGGGTAGAGGGGCCCTGGGACAGCACTGCCCCCACCCCCACTTCCGAAGCGTCGACCTCCACGATAAAAGGTCTTGATGAATCGGGTTGTACCAACACAGGGGCTGAAGTAAAGCATTTCTTCAATGCAAGGAAGGAATTTTTTTGCAGCCACGGACCAATTTTTTACCTCTGCCCCCTTAAGAGTGAGGTCCGTCAAAGGTTTCACTACCTGTGAAAACCGTTTAATGAACTTCCTATAATAGTTAGCGAAGCTCAAAAATCGTTGCAACCCCTTCAGATCATGAGGCTGCACCCAATCTGTAATGGCCTGAACCTTCCCTGGATCCATGCGGAATCCCTCTCCGGATACAATTACACCTAGAAAAGACAGTTCTTGCATAAAAAATAAACACTTCTCCAGCTTAGCATACAAATGGTTCTCCCGGAGTCTCATAAGAACCGCACGTAAATGATGCAAGTGTGACTGACTGTCTTCTGAGTATATCAGAATGTCATCCAGGTAAATGACTACATAACGTCCAATTAAATCAGAAAAAACAACATTGATGAAGTTCTGAAAAACAGCAGGGGCATTAGTGAGACCGAAGGGCATAACCAGGTTTTCAAATAGCCCCTCAGTTGTCAGGAATGCTGTTTTCCATTCTTCCCCCTCCCGGATCCTTATAAGGTTATAAGCTCCTCGTAGATCGAGCTTAGAAAACCATTTGGCCCCCGTGAGTTGATTGCATAGATCGGGAATCAACGGGAGAGGGTACGTGTTCTTAACGGTAATTTTGTTCAGTTCCCGAAAGTCGAGACACGGTCGCAACCCACCATCTTTTTTCTTTACAAAGAAAAACCCCGCTGCCACGGATGACACCGAGAGCCGAATATGCCCTTTGCGAAGGCTTTCTTTGATGTACTCTTTCATGGCTTGGCGCTCAGGCCCGGACAAATTAAACAAACGAGCCTTGGGTAATTTGGCTCCAGGTAACAAATCAATGGCGCAATCATAGGGTCTATGTGGTGGGAGCGCCTCAGCCTCACTTTCGGAAAATACGTCTTCAAAGTCTTTCAGGTACTCCGGAATACCCTCCAGACTGACAGACGACACAGATACAGATTTTATAGGTTTGACAAGAGAAACGGAGTTACAACACAGACCATTATTATTACATCCCCATCGGGTGATCTCCCCTTTTGCCCAATCAATGAGAGGATTGTGGCGTTGCAGCCAGGGCATCCCCAATACCAGTCCTGCAGGCAGATTATTCAGAATAAAGCAACTTAATTTTTCCACGTGAGTGGAACCCACTTTCATAGAAAAAACTTCAGACATAAAACAAATTCCATCCCGGGCAAGAGGGGATGAATCCACCGCCACAATTTTAACAGGATCTTTCAACCTGACTGTCCCTATCTTATTAAGAGTCACAAATTGGGCATCAATCAGATTAATGGAGGAACCACAGTCAACAAAGGCGGTGGTCATAACAGAACCGCCAGCAAGTTCCAATTCAACCTGGAGCACCATTTTACCTGTAAGCAGAGCTGCAGCAGGGAAGACGTGTGTTTCTGTGTAACAGGACCTTCCGCAGCATGTGACAGCCAAGGGGCGGAGCCGGCCACACTTCTCTCAGAGGCAGCAGTAATGAATGATGTGTACTGCAGACTAACAGGACCTGCAGCACATGACTGCTGGGGCGTGGCCTAAGCTCCAGAGATCTAGGAACTGCAGGAAAACTCCTAGCAGGGTAACTACGAGATAAAGTTACCAAGGGGCAAAGACAGGGACGAAAACGAGGACAGGCCGAGATCAGAGCACAAGATAGCACGACAGTACCAAAGGGTTAGACAGAACGGATAGTCAGGATGTAGCAATAGATCAGTAAACCAGAGCGGGCAATAGACAGTACAATAGGGACAAAACTGTAACGGAGTATCGATAGCCAAGCCAGGAGGTCAGAACCGGAGAAGACAATATAAGCAAAACGTGAGACAGAGAGCAGAGTGAGCAAACAGACCGGGTCATACACGGGAATCAAAACAAGCAGAGCAGTATACACACAAACCAGGGGAGTCAAATACATAGTCACAACGAAAGTATAGCTGACAGAGAATCTCCCTCTGGACTGGGTATAAATACCCTCCCAGATCCAAAGGGAGGCCAGCAAAAGTTAACCCTGAATGGACAGGACATTAACCATGTCCTATACCATGACAGTACCCCCCCCTTAATGGGGGGCCACTGGACCCCCAGGCCTCTCAGGATATCTGGCATGAAAAGCCTGTACCAGTCGATCGGCATGTACCGAACTGGCCGGAACCCATGACCGATCTTCAATGGAGTATCCCTTCCAATGAATAAGGTACTGAAGTCTCCGGCGCACCCACCGCGAATCAATGATGCGCCCTACCTCGTACTCCAGTTGACCCTCTACCAATACTGGTGGAACCACGGATGAGGGATCTTCTTTAACCGTCCCCACAGGTTTTAATAGGGACCTGTGGAAGACGTTAGATATTTTGAAGGAGGTGGGCAACTGAAGCCTGTACGCCACTGGATTGATCACCTCTACAATCTTGTATGGGCCAATAAATTTGGGGCCCAGCTTCATAGAGGGTATCTTAAGTTTGATGTTACGGGTGGACAACCAGACCTTTTCCCCCACTGTCAACACAGGACCCAACCCCCTCCTCCTGTCCGCAAAATGTTTGTACTTCTTCTGGGCTTTGGAGATGTTCCCCTGCACCTCCCTCCAAAGGTTTTTTAACTGTTGAACCATCCCCTCGGCACCAGGACAACCAGAATCCATACGGGAAAATTCCCCAAAC
>JARQOD010000003.1:211800935-211909258 GCA_033576555.1 Oophaga sylvatica | reverse complement strand
AATACGATTTTTCATCGCATTGCAGTCGTCCGATTCTGTCGCCAGTGTGACGCCGGCCTAACACTCTTTTCCTTGCAATAGAGCATTTTTCTTGTAACACCTGAGGGGAGTGCAAAGTACACAGGCAGGTGTGACAAATCTGGGTGTGTTTTTTACAAGCCATTCACTGCTGGCCTCCATCCAGAAACCTGTTCCTCCTTCAGTTTCAGGTACAACAAAGTGAAGAAAAAAAAAAAAAAAACAATGGGGAAGTTCAAGCAGACTGTCCATCATTATTTGTAGGCGGCAATGACGGAAGGTTATAAAGGTAGCCAAGAATTCAGTTTCACAAACACATCTCTTGGTTCTTTCCTATTAAAGGCCACGTCTAAGAAATTACAGCTAAGGTGAGATACAACACCGGGGCAGCAGGGATGGCATTTGTCATTAATTCTGAATACAACAGAGGTGCAAAGTGTCATAATATATTTATATATTATCATTGTGTTGCATTTGATTTTACATAGGACTGCAGGTGAACTTGCTGAGTATTGTCAGTGTGCACAAATAATGCTGCTACCAAGAATTCAATGTGTTCTTTTCTTCTGCTACATATATGCAGAATAAAGCCTATATTAAAATGTTCTATTGCAGAATTTATCTATCTATCTATCTATCTATCTATCTATCTATCTATCTATCACATATCTATCTATCTATCTATCTATCTATCTATCTATCTATCTATCTATCTATCTATCTATGTACTATTCTCGCCATTGATGACCAAGTATAATGCTAAGATCGGTGAGATATTTCTAAAGACTGAATTACCTATATATCCTAGAATACGGAGCTGTCACATCTGTGGCTTTTCAGCTTCAGGGTCATCCTTTAATGCAATGGTACCATCCCCAGATGTACCACAGTCTTACAATAAAAGGGATCTATGTTGTAGGGGTAATGGTTTGACTGGGCAAATTATTGGCAGGACAGAAAAAAGCCATAAGTCTAATATTTTCTCTGTAATAATGCACAAATTCTAGTAAGAATAATTCCATTGATGACATTTATAACCTCTCTGGAATATATTGGGGCTTTATGGAAATTAGGAAAGCTATCACGTTTCAATTTTATACCTAAGATATTTTTTTCCTGGTGGATCTTAGTGTTTTCCCCAAGAACCGAAATGCTGGAGCTGTCTGGCAGCCACTTATCTTACCCTACTTCGATAAGATTACCATGTATGCTCAGCCAAGGCAAACATACATGTTATTGGGGGTATTGACTATTTTAGGAGTTGGCAGCACGGTATGCCTGGCAAGGTACACCACCCTCCTCTGCTGAGTCTGTCTGTCCAGCAGTCACTGCCAGGAGATAAACCCAACCTCAAGTCTTAGGAAACAGCATTGCAGTTGATCCTTGAAGCCCATTCCACCTGACACTTAATGTTCTGTATATCGGTTGTTTGGAGACTATTGCAGAATGCATCTCACTTGCTCAATCTGGAGGTTTTACAACTCTGCAATTGCTGTAAAAAGTTCAGTGAATGTAAACGCATGCTCAGACACCGTGTAGCTCGGCTCTCCATCTCTCAGATGATCCATAAGCTCTGATCTTTAGTCCTGTACAACCCCATTAAACCCCAGTACTTCCAATATTAAGCTCTGCTAGACACCCATAAAAAGCAGCTCTAGGATACGTGCAGGCACATTTCATATATTCGTGCTTGGATTTGATTCATACTTTGCCAATCACAGGAGACCAGAGCTTGGCATATTGGGTCTTAAGGGGTAATTTGGTGCTATCCAGGTGAATCTGTGTGCCAGTAGTAAGAATTTTGCTTTCCCAGGCAATACTAACAGTTGCTTGTCCTACCATTTTTGCTAAAACAAAACCCGCTAAACTGCCGAGTACAGGCAGCACCCCCTGAGGATCTCATATATTTAATCAATTTAGGCTGGTAGGACCATCCGAACATTTGTGTGTTTGGGTTATCAGTGTCTCCTTGACAGATGATATCTCAGAGGCCAGGGTCACACTAGCATATATTCGATCCTTCGAGAGTGTCAGCTTAGCGTGATCCGATTCACTCGGATGAGAGAATCGTAGCACAGGTGAGGAGAAGTTGGAGAACAAGTTTTCTCAATCTACTTCATTATGAGAGTCCACGAAAATCAGACTGCAATCAGATGTCATCCGAGTGCAGTCCAATGATTTCCATGCACCTTTAGACTTGAATGGGTGCCTGAAATCCTATATGCGCTGCAAATTGCAGCATGCGGTAGTTTTTTCTCATGCCAAATCGGTATTAGAAAAAATACACTGATCAGCTCTGCCCCATAGTATAGCATTGGTCAGGATAAAACATCAGATGCACTCGTCTGATATATACACTAATGTGAGCGAGCCCAAAGAGGATATCCATAATTATTTATTTGGATTCCCAGAAAACCCCTTAGGTACTAATCTTATTTTACTTTAATGTATATTCTTTGCATTATATGATTAATATAGTGCATGTGTGAGGGAACGGTGCACTGAAAGCAAACCTGTAACATACTGGTATTTACCATCTGTACCATCTGTATTTTGGCACCGCTGTATTGTTAGGTGTCCTTTAAACTGAATTGTTTTGATCACTTGTCTTCTTTGGACAAAATGTCAGAATATTTGGAGAATCTGGAAGAGCCGGTTCTACTGTGGATTTTTGTCAATTCTAAATTGCTGACAGTTTTACAAGCGACAAGAAAGTTTATGGTGAGCTGTGAAAACATGACCACAAAAAAGCGCAAACGACTGGGACCAAAAACATGCGTGAAATGATTGTTGTAGGACAAACAGTAGATGGATTCTGAATGCTAATATTAGGGGTGACAGTTGTATTAATGGCACTATTTAAAGGGAGTTTCCATTCTCAGGAAAGTGTACCCCTAAACACTCTAAAATAAATAAAATAACAAAAATACTTAAAATCACTCACCCTACCTGGGTCAAGCATCAGCTCTCCACTGCTGCTCAGGTCTCAGTGTTTTGGCTGCAGCGGTGACATCACATCAACAGTACGCATCACCACTCAGCTGCTGTAACGAGGTAGATGGAATGAGCCGCTGAGCTCAGTGACAGGCTGCAGCGGTGACATCACATCAACAGTACGCATCACCACTCAGCTGCTGTAACGAGGTAGATGGAATGAGCCGCTGAGCTCAGTGACAGGCTGCAGCGGTGACATCACATCAACAGTTCGCATCACCACTAAGCTGCTGTAACGAGGTAAATGGAATGAGCCGCCGAGCTCAGTGACAGGTTGCAGCGGTGATATCACATCAACAGTTCGCATCACCACTCAGCTGCTGTAATGAGGTAGATGGAATGAGCCGCTGAGCTCAGTGACAGGCTGCAGCAGTGACATCACATCAACAGTTCGCATCACCACTCAGCTGCTGTAATGAGGTAGATGGAATGAGCCACTGAGCTCAGTGACAGGCTGCAGCGGTGACATCACATCAGCTGTTCGCATCACCACTCAGCTGCTGTAACGAGATAAATGGAATGAGCCGCTGAGTTCAGTGACAGGCTGCAGCGGTGACATCACATCAGCAGTTCGCATCACCACTCAGCTGCTGTAACGAGGTAGATGGAATGAGCCGCTGAGCTCAGTGACAGGCTGCAGCAGTGACATCACATCAGCAGTTCGCATCACCACTCAGCTGCTGTAACGAGGTAGATGGAATGAGCCGCTGAGCTCAGTGACAGGCTGCAGCGGTGACATCACATCAACAGTTCGCATCACCACTCAGCTGCTGTAAGGAGGTAGATGGAATGAGCCGCTGAGCTCAGTGACAGGCTGCAGCGGTGACATCACATCAACAGTTCGCATCACCACTCAGCTGCTGTAATGAGATAGATGGAATGAGCGCTGAGCTCAGTGACAGGCTGCAGCAGTGAGATCACATCAGCAGTTCGCATCACCACTCAGCTGCTGTAACAAGGTAGATGGAATGAGCCGCTGAGCTCAGTGACAGGCTGCAGCGGTGACATCACATCAGCAGTTCGCATCACCACTCAGCTGCTGTAACGAGATAGATGGAATGAACCGCTGAGCTCAGTGACAGGCTGCAGCGGTGACATAACATCAGCAGTTCGCATCACCACTCAGCTGCTGTAACAAGGTAGATGGAATGAGCCGCTGAGCTCAGTGACAGGCTGCAGCGGTGACATCACATCAGCAGTTCGCATCACCACTCAGCTGCTGTAACGAGATAGATGGAATGAGCCGCTGAGCTCAGTGACAGGCTGCAGCGGTGACATCACATCAGCAGTTCGCATCACCACTCAGCTGCTGTAACGAGGTAGATGGAATGAGCCGCTGAGCTCAGTGACAGGCTGCAGCAGTGACATCACATCAGCAGTTCGCATCACCACTCAGCTGCTGTAACGAGGTAGATGGAATGAGCCGCTGAGCTCAGTGACAGGCTGCAGCGGTGACATCACATCAACAGTTTGCATCACCACTCAGCTGCTGTGAGGAGGTAGATGGAATGAGCCGCTGAGCTCAGTGACAGGCTGCAGCAGTGACATCACATCAACAGTTTGCATCACCACTCAGCTGCTGTAACGAGATAGATGGAATGAACCGCTGAGCTCAGTGACAGGCTGCAGCAGTGACATCACATCAACAGTTCGCATCACCACTCAGCTGCTGTAACAAGGTAGATGGAATGAGCCGCTGAGCTCAGTGACAGGCTGCAGTGGTGACATCACATCAGCAGTTCGCATCATCACTCAGCTGCTGTAACGAGGTAGATGGAATGAGCCGCTGAGCTCAGTGACAGGCTGCAGCGGTGACATCACATCAACAGTTCGCATCACCACTCAGCTGCTGTGAGGAGGTAGATGGAATGAGCCACTGAGCTCAGTGACAGGCTGCAGCGGTGACATCACATCAGCAGTTCGCATCACCACTCAGCTGCTGTAACGAGGTAGATGGAATGAGCCGCTGAGCTCAGTGACAGGCTGCAGCGGTGACATCACATCAACAGTTCGCATCACCACTCAGCTGCTGTGAGGAGGTAGATGGAATGAGCCGCTGAGCTCAGTGACAGGCAGGAGCGGTGACATCACATCAGCAGTTTGCATCACCACTCAGCTGCTGTAACGAGATAGATGGAATGAGCCGCTGAGCTCAGTGACAGGCTGCAGCGGTGACATCACATCAGCAGTTCGCATCACCACTCAGCTGCTGTAACGAGGTAGATGGAATGAGCCGCTGAGCTCAGTGACAGGCTGCAGCGGGTGACATCACATCAACAGTTCGCATCACCACTCAGCTGCTGTGAGGAGGTAGATGGAATGAGGCGCTGAGCTCAGTGACAGGCTGCAGCGGTGACATCACATCAACAGTTCGCATCACCACTCAGCTGCTGTGAGGAGGTAGATGGAATGAGCCGCTGAGCTCAGTGACAGGCTGCAGCGGTGACATCACATCAACAGTTCGCATCACCACTCAGCTGCTGTAATGAGGTAGATGGAATGAGCCGCTGAGCTCAGTGACAGGCTGCAGCAGTGACATCACATCAACAGTTCGCATCACCACTCAGCTGCTGTAACAAGGTAGATGGAATGAGCCGCTGAGCTCAGTGACAGGCTGCAGCGGTGACATCACATTAATAGTTCGCATCACCACTCAGCTGCTGTAACGAGGTAGATGGAATGAGCCGCTGAGCTCAGTGACAGGCTGCAGCGGTGACATCATATCAGCAGTTCGCATCACCACTCAGCTGCTGTAATGAGGTAGATGGAATGAGCCGCTGGACTCAGTGACAGGCTGCAGCGGTGACATCATATCAAGAGTTTGCATCACCACTCAGCTGCTGTAATGAGGTAGATGGAATGAGCTGCTGAGCTCAGTGACAGGCTGCAGCGGTGACATCACATCAAGAGTTTGCATCACCACTCAGCTGCTGTAATGAGGTAGATGGAATGAGCTGCTGAGCTCAGTGACAGGCTGCAGCGGTGACATCACATCAGCAGTTCGCATCACCACTCAGCTGCTGTAGTGAAGTAGATGGAATGAGCCGCTGAGCTCAGTGACAGGCAGGAGCGGTGACATCACATCAAGAGTTCGCATCACCACTCAGCTGCTGTAACAAGGTAGATGGAATGAGCCGCTGAGCTCAGTGACAGGCTGCAGCGGTGACATCACATTAATAGTTCGCATCACCACTCAGCTGCTGTAACGAGGTAGATGGAATGAGCCGCTGAGCTCAGTGACAGGCTGCAGCGGTGACATCACATCAGCAGTTCGCATCACACTCAGCTGCTGTAGTGAAGTAGATGGAATGAGCCGCTGAGCTCAGTGACAGGCAGGAGCGGTGACATCACATCAAGAGTTCGCATCACCACTCAGCTGCTGTAATGAGGTAGATGGAATGAGCCGCTGAGCTCAGTGACAGGCTGCAGCAGTGACATCACATCAGCAGTTCGCATCACCACTCAGCTGCTGTAGTGAAGTAGATGGAATGAGCCGCTGAGCTCAGTGACAGGCTGCAGCGGTGACATCACATCAACAGTTCGCATCACCACTCAGCTGCTGTAAGGAAGTAGATGGAATGAGCTGCTGAGCTCAGTGACAGGCTGCAGCGGTGACATCACATCAGCAGTTCGCATCACCACTCAGCTGCTGTAACAAGGTAGATGGAATGAGCCGCTGAGCTCAGTGACAGGCTGCAGCGGTGACATCACATCAAGAGTTCGCATCACCACTCAGCTGCTGTAACAAGGTAGATGGAATGAGCCGCTGAGCTCAGTGACAGGCTGCAGCGGTGACATCACATTAATAGTTCGCATCACCACTCAGCTGCTGTAACGAGGTAGATGGAATGAGCCGCTGAGCTCAGTGACAGGCTGCAGCGGTGACATCATATCAGCAGTTTGCATCACCACTCAGCTGCTGTAATGAGGTAGATGGAATGAGCCGCTGGACTCAGTGACAGGCTGCAGCGGTGACATCACATCAAGAGTTTGCATCACCACTCAGCTGCTGTAATGAGTAGATGGAATGAGCCGCTGAGCTCAGTGACAGGCTGCAGCGGTGACATCACATCAGCAGTTCGCATCACCACTCAGCTGCTGTAGTGAAGTAGATGGAATGAGCCGCTGAGCTCAGTGACAGGCTGCAGCGGTGACATCACATCAACAGTTCGCATCACCACTCAGCTGCTGTAATGAGGTAGATGGAATGAGCCGCTGAGCTCAGTGACAGGCTGCAGCGGTGACATCACATCAGCAGTTCGCATCACCACTCAGCTGCTGTAGTGAAGTAGATGGAATGAGCCGCTGAGCTCAGTGACAGGCTGCAGCGGTGACATCACATCAACAGTTCGCATCACCACTCAGCTGCTGTAACAAGGTAGATGGAATGAGCCGCTGAGCTCAGTGACAGGCTGCAGCGGTGACATCACATTAATAGTTCGCATCACCACTCAGCTGCTGTAACGAGGTAGATGGAATGAGCCGCTGAGCTCAGTGACAGGCTGCAGCGGTGACATCACATTAATATTCGCATCACCACTCAGCTGCTGTAGAGGTAGATGGAATGAGCCGCTGAGCTCAGTGACAGGCTGCAGCGGTGACATCACATCAACAGTTGCATCACCACTCAGCTGCTGTAACAAGGTAGATGGAATGAGCCGCTGAGCTCAGTGACAGGCTGCAGCGGTGACATCACATTACAGTTCGCATCACCACTCAGCTGCTGTAACAAGGTAGATGGAATGAGCCGCTGAGCTCAGTGACAGGCAGGAGCGGTGACATGTACCTTCAAAGTGACATCATTGACGCAGCCGAAACACCAAGAGCCAAGAAGTGGCAAGCTGGATCCGGGGAGGGTGAGTATCTGATCTGTTTATTATTTTAGGTATTGCAGAAAGTTTAGGATCCACTTTCTTAACCCTGCTGTTCTGTTCGGGTTTACTATACACTTGTTATGTTCGGGTCATTTTTGACCCGAACCTATTAAAATGTTGTTTTGAGCCACTGAAAAGTTCTTTTTGAATACCTGTTGCATTATTATACTGTGCGTGATCATAGTTGTTCATTATCAAAGAAAAATTGAATAAAAAAACTTAATTTTTTTACATTTTGTGTTGATTAATGTAAAACAGCCTAATTGCATTTTACACCAAAGTAACAAACTTGTGCTTAAATAATCAACTATATCTTTTACAACAACATCAACAACAACTTTAGGTAACTATTAGTACAACTAACTTAAAACTAAAATAAATTTTAACAGTATAAAAGCATTTTGAAAAAAAATAGTAAAAAATAATCAGAAAAAAATAAAAATTTCAGTTTTTTTCAAAAAAAGGTTTCTACTAATCTATTTTTTTTCAATCCACGTTTTCGCATCATTTTTGCAAAACTTCAACAGTCATAAATACCACGGGTACCATGTATTCAAAGCTGTGAGGTAAACTCTGTGTGCAGCTCCAGACTCCAGCTCCTCTCTCCAACAGCCTTGGAATGTCTGACTGAACTACTATACTGACAAGATAAGGGCGGAGACACACAGGCACCTTCTGCAAGGCTAAGATAACACACAACAAAATACATTCTCATTAGCTTGTCAGTTCACAAGGAAAAGAAACTATTTTCTTTTGCAATCTTGAAAACTGAATTGATTTATTTGTAGAGGAACAGCAGGCCTTTAGATACAGCAATAAAAATTGTACTGAAAGACAATGCGTATGGTTTGTACTGAAATCATTTGTATACATGTATCCATCCATTTATATCCATCTGTGCACCTAAAGCAACTAGATAACTTGATAAACAATAGTAGATGCAATAAGTAGTCTCAAAATAAACTAAAAATCCTTTGTTTTACTCAAAAAATGGCTGTAGATTAGTATAAAAGGCTAACGGGTCATTTTTGACCCGAACATAATAAGTGTATAAAAAACTGTAGCGCAAAAAGTAAAGCACCGAAAAAAAAAAATAAAGTACCCTTAGTATGAACCCCATAAATTAGGAAAATAGAAGGAACCACAAGTTTCAAAATCAAAAAATGAATGAATAAATAATATCTAATTTCCAAAACGGGTCATTTTTGACCCGAACAGAACAGCAGGGTATTTTAGGTATTGCAGAAAGTTTAGGATCCACTTTCTTAAAAGTGGAAAACCCCTTTAAGATGATATATGCACGAATTAAACCTCAATCAAATTAGCAAACATGCTGGGCCGATTGGTGATAGCGGCATAAGCAGCTGCCAGACACCTCTGGCGCCACTTATCTTGCAGAAAAAGCAGAATCTTATTCAGATGTAAATCCGGTCTGGTTACGGTACCTACCTGTTATGGAAAGTGCTTCCTTTACAGGTGGCAGTAAACCAATAACACGGTGCAAGGTTCATATCCCCAGGAGCCTGGTAATATAGTCGGCTGCTTATCCTGCCCATGTATAGGGTGTCATAAACCAGACGGGAAGGACGGTCTGCTGCGAACCAAAACACACCGCACCTCCAGTATCGGATTAATTGGCCTTGTAGTAATATCTATGGCTTGGGGTAATACGGACAATCATATAAGGTTTACAAAAGCTACACTTTACAGAATTGTTGTAATATTATATTCCCTGTACTAAGGAGGACCAGTTACTCACCCGAAATATGTAAAAAAAAAAAATTACCTTATGTGAATTCATTTATAAAACACTTGCAACTTGCCATAAATATGTAATATTTTACTTGCTGTAAATGCTGCAATCTGCTGATTGGAATTATTTCCCTTTTGTTCCTCTGCTTCTCGATTCCTAAACTATAGCCCCCTCTTCTTCGTATATAAATCTAGCCTTTTTATACAAATAGGTGTGCTCCTCAAGAAGATGTCCACAGCATAGATTTGATGACCACACCCTTTTGGATAAAAAGAGTAGATTTGTATTTAGGAAAAGGGGGTCATATCTCAGGAATAGAGAGGTGCAGTCTAATCTGCAGGTATTATGCTACAGAGCAGGGGGAGCTGAGCAGATTATTACATAGTTGTGTGAGAAAGGATTGAGTATAATCTCCTTTTTGAAAATATAAACCTTAACTCATTTTGGGATTTCTGGTCCAGTGGGCGGTCCTACCTGTGACTGACAGCTGTGTGCATATACAGAAGGCTGTCAGTCACTGATAGGACCGCCCACTGGACCCAAAAAACCCAGAAAGAGAAGAGAATTAAATGCTGAAAACACAAATTCTATATCGGTGCAAAAATGTCATCTCAACCCACTGCTGTCAAAATAATTAAAAAAGAGCAGCTTTTTTTTAGGAGAATAAGGCTGCCTGCTCCTCTGCCAGCATAACCTCATCTGCATAGGGAGCTTTGTCATCTAGGTCTCTGCCGATGGAGAGTACAGCCAATGACAAACTCATCTCAACTGCTGCACTCTGCATAGGAGACGACTGAGGCGACAAAGGCTGCACACGTTTTTACATCCTTTTTCTAACTTTAACTAGGGTTGTGGTTAGGACTTTCCGTTATAGTTAGGGTTAGGACTAGGGAAATGATTGGGGTTAAGGCTATGGCTAGGGTTAGTGATTGAGTAGTCTTTAAGATTAGGCTAAGAAAATAGTTACATAAGAAAAATACCAAGATAAAATTAAAAAAAAAATGAAAGAAATAAAACAATGTATAACCATTTTTTAAAAATGTTCTGTCTGGTTTGAGCAAAAAGCATGAATTAATTAGACGGTCAAATGACAAACTATAATTATATAAATATCTTCTTAACTGGAATTCTGTCACTGTTTTTCCCATATAAAGTAGGGCCAGCACCTGTAATCCCTCTGTTACGGTATAATAAAATGCTGTACATATGTCCCCAATGTGCTCTGCATAAAACCGAAAATAGCTTTTATTATACTCCGCTACGGTGCGGTCCGGTCCGATGAGCATCTCTGGTCTTGATCTCGCGCCTCCTCTCTTCTTGTGATCTTGTCCTACGTCATTCACACAGCTCTTATTCGAGTGATGTTAAGTGCTAAACTTTGTGCGCTGATCCATTCTCCCCAGCCGCTCTTCCTTCCGCCTCACGGCATTCTCAGACACTAACAGAGATCCAACTGCTTCTCACCGATTCACAGAATTATTTTTATTACACTTTAAAGCATCCTGTTATCTGATTTATGCTGCCTGAAACATTGTCAGCATGAATCAGACATTGGCTATGTTATTGTTTGACAGAAAACATACTTCAAAAAGACAGCCGAGGACTATGTGTATCGAGTAACCACTTCGAGGCCAGTCCTTTTTGGCTTCTCCCACCCCTACAATAATCAACCGCTTCAAATTTGTGTATAGGGAGACAGCTATCAGTCTGGGGTAGCTACAAGGATAGAAGGAGCTACAATTTTGTTTCTGACTAATCCTTCAAGACACATAGGTGCCGATACTTCAAAGTGTTTCTGCCAGAAAACTGGAGTAAAACACTTTTTAAAAAGTTGCGAAGTGAAGTTACTTAAAAAATGTCCAACCTTTGGTGTTTATATACCAGTTTCAGTAGCTCTGGAAAAATAGTAGCTGGAGAGTAACAAGGTTAGTGTGGGGCATGGCTACGCTCACCTGACAAATTCATCAAAAGTAGTTTCATTTCTTACTCCAGAAATGTTACTCCAGACTTTGGAGTAACATTTCTGGTGAGGCATACGATTGATAAGACGCCCTAAATTCATTGTGTTGCACGCCTCCTGATGAATTCAGTTCATCTTATTCCGGCATGTTCCTCATTAAGAATGGCCTACAAAACATAAGTCTTATTAAATCGGGGCAGTAAATCCCAGCCAGCTCTTCAAAGTACATTTTCTCTGACATGCCGCCGCGTTTAGGAGTAAAGCATACATGATTCTAATAATGCAGCCAGTGTCTGATTCATGTTGCTAATGGTTCACGCAGCATGAATATTCTCTCAGGTTCCCTTTAACGGGATTAGCCAGCTTAGCAAGTTACAAAAAAATGGAGACATACTAACCTTACCAGCAAAACGCCACTTCTATTACAGGCAAAAAATTGGCCGCAACGGTCACATCTTTGTGTCAGGACATCATCATCACTAAATTAGAATTTGTACTGGCTGGTAGGGGTCCTGCAAGCATTTGGACAGGAGCTACAGGGAACCAGTAGGGTGCGGAGATATAGCCTTTCATCATTTTATGACATGTTTCCTAACATTTTGTTGGCTGAACAAAGATTCCAGAGACTGAGGAGGTCTCTGAAGAAGAGAGAACTACAGGCTACTGGAAGGTGAATGAGATGCCACTTTCTCAATAAGTGCTTGTCCTACTGTATCACTGATATCTGAAAATATAAAGCTGAATATGTTGTAAGTAGTGGATCGACCATTGGAGCAGAACATGTTGAAGGATGCACAATGAAAGATCTAATCAAGAATTGCATCAATTGATCTATCCACAACAACAGGGAAGGTCTTAATCCTTATCTATTTTTTGCTTATGCAGATGAAGAAGCTGATGCTCAATCTCATTCTGCTCTTATCCTTTATGGTGTGTCAAGGACAACACACAAGATGCAAAGATCCTTCTGAGGAACATTTGAGGCAAAAACTTCATCGACTATCACCAGATTCTCTTCTTCTGAGCAAGTCAGACCACCTCTCTGAAGCAAAGATGAAGAAATGCCCGCAAGTGTCAACACCTCCTCAGAGCTGATCCAAGACAGGAGTATTTCCCCGTGGTCCTACAGGTAAGAACTAATTTTATGGTACCCAAAATAACTTCCAATTGTTCATTCAGAATAATGACTTTCACACTTACTGAGCGTATGACACTTCTATATTTAGGCTGTAATAAGTTAGTCATTACAGCAGGAGTTTGGAAGGAAAATTGGGAGAACAACAGATGGCCTGTGCTAGGATTAAGATGTGATCATGTATGGACGAAACTTACAGCTCCTGTAATGCGGTGATGAAATATTTAAGGGCACAGTGAAAGATATGGGTGGATGTCCTACACAGAATTTCTCGTCAACTTTGCGTAGGTGGCAGATTTATTTTGAGAAAAGTGTAATGTCACGAAGTGGATGAGTAAAAAGGCCTATACATAGCACAAAGGATCTTGTTATAATAGGGAGTTATATCTGGAGTGTGCAAAGGTCCAAGAAATAGCTCAAGTGACAGATACAGGGCACCTAGAGGACGTGGGCCCATTCCAGGGTGTCCTTATAGCCATTTCATTGCGTTGTAAAGACCTGCAGTCATGTGGGCTCCATAATGTTCGCAAACATGGAAGTGGTAAAGAAAAGTGGTTAGACGCTCTAATGGTCATTAGTAGTGTCCTCATGTCAGTAATCACTCAGCACCTAAAAGGGATCTCGTTTTTATCTTTACTATTGAGCCACATGTTGTCTATGGTGTTGCCATTAGTAAGAAGCGTTGTGCCTCTGCACTGTATTATAGGCTGGTTTCCTACTACAGAAGAATTATTCTGACTATAAGCCGAGTAACATAGGAATGTGTCTGGGAAAGATTGCTGTCAAATGGAAATTGTGAACTCCGGGCTAGTTCTGTAGAAAATGTCGCAGTGAGCAACAAGTAAAACCACATTCCCCCTCTCAGGGGGTTATACACGAATACGACCACACAATTTAAAATAATACTTTTAATGCAATGTCCACACAATACCCCCATTCAGTGCCCAAATAATACCACCATAAAATGTCTAAAATAGTATTGCTATGTATATCAATATAACACTATCATGTCTCTAATACAATGCCATTTAGTGTTCACATGATAGCTCCAAATAAAGTGAATCTAAGAGCAGGTTTTGCTATGTAATCTGAGAGCAGCATAATATATGGCAAGATAGCTTGATTCCCATGATGTATCACTTACTGGACTGCGTGGTGCAGTTTTGATAGAATCCCTGGTTTATCTGTGGTACATCTGAGTGCTGGGAACGCTGAGCTCTGTATAACCCCGCCCATAGCACTGATTGGCAGATTGCCATGTACATTGTACTCTTTCTATCAAACTGCTAATCAATGGTGGGGACAGGGTTCAACAGCCTGAATTATCTGCAAGTGAGACCTAGTCAGGCAGTGATAATCTCCTGCTGATAAAACACTGATTTTAATGAAACTACAGCACATAGTCTAATAAGTGACCTTGGAATCAGGCTCACTTACACTATATTATTGTGCTCTCAGGTTAAATAGCAATAACCTGACAGATTCCCTTTAAAGGGGACATGTTATATGATTCATGCTGCCCAAATCATGGACATCACGAATTAAGAACGACTCCCTCATTATAAATATGTATGTTTTACTCTGAAACATTATGGCATTTCAAAGAAAATCATAGTTGAGACCGCACCAGGGGCAAGTTGACTAGAAAAATAGGTCCCCATCGGCCTACCACTTTCTGCTTTGCTTGTATGACAGGTTTCTCTCTATAAAAACACACAGGGGAAATCTGTCAATCAACCAGGGTAAGGAGAAGCTGGTGAGGATATGCTATCGTGTCTAGTCTTCATAGTCACCTAGTCCCAGGCTTTGGTTTCAGCTATGACATTCTCTGATATGTTGCAGTGTTTGTCAAATATTCAGTTCATGCTTTTAAGGCCGGGATCACACATGCGAGAAACTCGCACGAGAATCGAGCGAGTCTCTCGCATGTATTTCTATGCAGCATGTATTTCTATGCAGCCGCACGCTCCGGTCCGAGTGCCGGCGGCAGTGCCAGGTATTCATGCGAGAGACTCGCTCGGTTCTCGTGCGAGTTTCTCGCATGTGTGATCCCGGGCCTGATGTGGGAGCCGTTGATCAGGCAGCAGGAATCATATGATAGATTCCCCTTAAAATGAAGGAGGTTAATGGTAAACTCCCAGGTACTTTATGGAAGTTGATCATGTTCCACTTTTAGATTACCCACAGGAATCCAGCTGTTTATTGAGCTCTAGGAAGTTGTCCAATTTGCCACCTCTAAAACCAGACTTTTCGTAACGCAAGAGCCTTCCAGGATAAGTAATGCTATGTATTTACAATGTTACTCAACATTTCCTATATAGAATTTTATGTATAGGCTGAGATAAGATGCTCAAGCGTATGCATTTTAATTGAGTTGGATAACATATTGGCATTGTTCATGGAAATACAAAGGTGAATGCAAAGGATGTTTCATGATTAGCCATGGGTGAAATATTTCAGCCATATATTCTTACCTCTGAAACAACGTGGCATTTCTGAGAAAAACATAGTTTAAAAGCCGCCGGAGACTGAGCTGAATGGGACACTAGTCAGACAGGCGGGTCACCGGCGACTTCTCCCCGTCCTCTCCTTGAGTGACAGGTTTCTACCTGCTTGTGTGTATAGGGTGACACCAGGGAAACGGGCGGTGAGAAAATGTTGGGGTCCCAGCTGTTGACTAGTCTCTTGTGTGGCTTAGTACCTGGTGGCTATTAAATTATGCTTCTCTCTGAAACACCGTGGTGCTTTAGAGTTAAACATATATGGCCGAAGTCATGCCGGATACATCCTGGCCATGAATTGGGTATCAGGTCCCCTTTAAAAGAATGAGAAGCTTTTATTTCTGCTGTATCTATTTGATGTCCACTGATCCAATATTCCATTCTTATTTTTAGAATCAATAAAGATTTAAACCGGTATCCACAGAAGATTGTTGAGGCTTATTGTTTGTGCAAAGGCTGTGTTACCTCCAAAGAAAGTCAATGGTCAGTGAACCATTCTACAAAGAAGTTGGCGTTTTATACAAATCTTTAAAATGCAAGAAATCCCGATACGTCTACAAGCTGCGTTACATAAGGATTGCTCAGTTTTGCATCTGTCGTTTCCACTGAACGCTTGTGACCAGGACAACCCGTCCACCTTGGTTTGACTTCAAGTTGACATCAATAATCTTAATAGTCTCATGAGTGAATGACATAGTTCAAGTGTTTAATGGATTAACCTTTCCCATACAGCAATATTTGTACTGCCATAATCTGCAAAACTTGTTTTTCAGAAATCTTGATACAACTAAATTTTACAATCTGTAATGAACCATATAATGAAGGACTAACGGTCATTATTACATTAAAACACAAGTAACTAGATGGCTCCGAAAGGGGTGCAACGCAGATATAATCCAAAATGACCCTGAATTTGGTTAATCCAGTAAACGTGTAGCTGTTTGGATGGTCTTACAGTCTCTCGTCTTTGGATAAGTTGTGGTTTTTTTGTACATTGTTTTACCGGGAGAGCAAGATGTTTTTTGTCATTTTTTAGTAATTGTCCATCTGTTATAGAAGACTCTGAAACTAGAGTGACTTTTGTATACTGATACCTGATCATTTGCATTCAGGTTTCTGGAAGGAACGTTTATCACTAAATCTTTCCTTCTTCTGTTGGCTAAACACACAGAAGAGTAAAAGAGCGAATGGACAATTGTCATGTTTGTTTTGTACATGCACAATTGACTGCACTGCTGTATAAAGTTGAGCATACCCTGTGTTTTCTATGCTTTTTATGTAGAGTTTATATCTTTTATTAATAAAATAAAGAAGGTCTTTAACCAAATTTATACATGTGCAGAAGGTTTGGATGTCAAGCTGATTTAGTTTTCAGTTGGGTCTTGTCTTCGATCTCAATCTTCTCAAAGTCTGAAATGGAATGCTTTTTATCAAAATAGGTTCAAAATTCTGTGCAGAAATCTATTATAGTTATTAGAGCTCTAGTTTTCTGATTCAAATACCCTGCATAGATACAGTATCTTCCTACCAACACTAGAGGGAGTATACCACAAACCGATATTTTTGAGTTGAAATTATTACTGTATGCATTAAAATCCTGAGCTCCCTCTAGTGGTGGCTACAGGCAGCCAAAATATTTTCATTTCATTCTTACAGCATATGCAGGGAATTTACTACTCTATCAGACCAGGAAAATGGAGCTGTGACTCCGTATAAATATGGATTCCAAAATTAATTGGTTGGTTTTTTGGGTTCTTCTATTATATTCACTATTAACTATTGGGACTCCGGAAAATGCAATATTTCTAGTTATAGGAAAGATGTGTATCTTCGTACCGTATTAGCCAGTAGATTGAAAAATATTTAGACTTGAGAGCAGGGGTGGGATTCAGCCGGTTCTCCCCGGTTCGGTGGATCCGGTTGTTAAAAAAGCAGCCGGTTCCCCGAACCGGGGAGATTCTTAACTGCGATCCGGTACTTTGTTGCAGTGCCGGCGAGCCGCAAGTTGAAGGAGGGGAACCAGGGCCGGCGCAATACTTACCTCTCCCGTGCCACCGTTGCCGCAGCTCCAAGCTCCAGGGGCGCCGGCGCTTCCTCTCCACAGCATGACGTCAATTCAGCGGCCGGCTGTGGCAGAGAGCGCGAGGACGCCGCACAGGTGAGGTGTGTGTGTGTGTTTGTGTGCCTGCGTGTGTGTGTGTCTGCCTGTGTGTGAGAAAGTGCGCTCCTGAACCTTCCATCACCTTCTAGCCCTAAACATCCCTGACCTCTACTGGTGGACCCCCGTTGTCTGCTATGTTTACCACACTCGTAGCTTCGCTCATGCCCATAAGTATGAGTCCACCACTGACAGTTTCCAAGTCACATGTAGACCCTCGACCCTTACTAACTATGACTCTGGCTTAACTGCTCCACCATCATTTGTGCTATCCGAGCACTCAGTCTTTTCTTCATTGCACGTGACTCCTTTGCCATCTTTACCATCTTACCTGTCCATTGACATCTCCAATAACTATCCACCATAACTCATAGAACAAGTGTCCTCTCTGAAGTGCATGTCCCCCACCAGTCCGGCGTTCTTCAGTATCTTCATCTCCAGTACTGTCCCATTCTACTGAACTGGTCTTCGTGATCTGGCCGAGCGTGAGGCCTATTCACACTTCTCCAGTGAAGGTTCTCCACCAGATCTTCTATACTTAATAGGGATCCACCTATAGTAATTGGTCTAACTTTTCATCTACATGTTGTTAGTGCATGGTGTGTGTGTGTCTGTCTGTGTGTATCAGTGTGTGTGTGTGTCTGCCTGTGTGTATCAGTGTGTGTGTGTGTCTGCCTGTGTGTATGTGAGAAAGTGCTGCCTGCGGTGCTGTATGTGTGATGGTGGTGGGGGGAGGCAGTGATGGTGGTGAGGAGGCGATGATGATGGGGAGGCAATGATAATGGGAAGGCAATGATGATAATGATATTAATGGGGAGGCAATGATAATGGGAAGGCAATGATGATGATGATATTAATGGGAAGGCAATGATGATGATAAGGAGGCAATGATAATGGGAAGGCAATGATGATGATATTAATTGGGGAGGCAATGATAATGATGATGATGGGGAGGCAATGATAATGGGAAGGCAATGATGATGATATTAATGGGGAGGCAATGATAATGATGATGGGGAGACAATGATAATGGGAAGGCAATGATGATGATGATATTAATGGGGAGGCAATGATGATGATAATGGACAGGCAATGATGATGAGGGGAGGAAATGATGATGATAATGGGCAGGCAATGATTATGATAATGGGGAGTCTTTCCACAGCGCCCTTTCCTGAGCCGTAACAGTGCAGAACGCAGCACAGTGTAGAGGAGAGCTCCATATTTTGTATGGAGCATTATATGTGGTCCAGTATTCTGTATGGAGCATTATATTGGGTCCAGTATTTTGTATGGAGCATTATATGGGGACCAGTATCCTGTATGGAGCATTATATGTGGTCCAGTATTCTGTATGGAGCATTATATTGGGTCCAGTATTTTGTATGGAGCATTATATGGGGACCAGTATCCTGTATGGAGCATTATATGGGGACCAGTATCCTGTATGGAGCATTATATGTGGTCCAGTATTCTGTATGGAGCATTATATGGGGACCAGTATCCTGTATGGAGCATTATATGGGGACCAGTATCCTGTATGGAGCATTATATGTGGTCCAGTATTCTGTATGGAGCATTATATTGGGTCCAGTATTTTGTATGGAGCATTATATGGGGACCAGTATCCTGTATGGAGCATTATATGGGGACCAGTATCCTGTATGGAGCATTATATGTGGTCCAGTATTCTGTATGGAGCATTATATGGGGACCAGTATCCTGTATGGAGCATTATATGGGGACCAGTATCCTGTATGGAGCATTATTTTGGGTCCAGTATTCTGTATGGAGCATTATATGGGGGATGGCGGGGTGACATCCTGCATGGGGTATTATATGGGTGATGAGGGGGAGACTATGTGGTGCCCATAATATTGTATGGAGGACTGTACTGTCCAGTCTGTACTGTGCGCTGCGAGGATTTACCGGTTTTTGAGCTATTGTAGAATTTACAATAGATATCACTCATGTAATGTAAGAAGTGAAGTGTTTGGCATTGTACTGTACCTATATTTCTCTGCCATATCGGAGCATCATGAATCGTGGTCTGTGTTAAGGGGGCCCATTGAGACTCTTTCGCCTGGGGCCCATAAAAACCTGGAGCCGGCCCTGAGGGGAACTCCGGAGTCGGGCTCTGCTTCCTAGCCGGAATCCATACAGCGCGGCACACTGATACACTCACACCATGATACACCGCCGGGCCCGGCCCTCGCGCACTGATATCTCTGGAGTGCAGTGCGGCGATTGGGTAGCGCGGCCGCGGCCATCTTCTCAGTCACGAGGAGGAGGCACGCGGCACAGCACAGGCTGCACACAGCTACTCCGCCGCCCCGCTAGCTACCCGGCCGGTCCCTAGTGTCAGTGGACAGTGTGTAAGGCACTGCGGCAGCTGCACTGCAGACATTAGAGAAAAGGACTCAACTCAAGGAGGGCTCTCAGGGCGGTGTTGAAGTTTGGCCCTGGCTGGGCCTGGCCTTTGCGTTGCGTCGTTGCGGTGAGTAACTAGCCCGGGCTGGGGGCTTCATAGGGCCGGGCGGGGGTGATGACAGAAAATGCAGATCATGTGATTATGGATTGTAATGATGACCAGTCACCAAATGATTGATACTGGGTGTAAAGAAAACGCAGCGCTGCCTGGAGTGGACTGAGGCAGCGCTGATATATGTACAGTCCTCCATCCATAACTGACTGCAGCGCTGATATGTGTACAGGCCTCCATCCATGACTGGCCACAGCGCTGATATGTGTACAGGCCTCCATCCATAACTGGCTGCAGCAGTAATATGTGAACAGGCTTCCATCCATGACTGGCTGCAGCGCTGATATGTGTACAGGCCTCCATCTATAACTGGCTGCAGCAGTAATATGTGTACAGGCCTCTATCCATGACTGGCCGCAGCGCTGATATGTGTACAGGCCTCCATCCATAACTGGCTGCAGCAGTAATATGTGTACAGGCCTCCATCCATGACTGGCCGCAGCGCTGATATGTGTACAGGCCTCCATCCATGACTGGCTGCAGCAGTAATATGTGTACAGGCTTCCATCCATAACTGACTGCAGCGCTGATATGTGTACAGGCCTCCATCTATAACTGGCTGCAGCAGTAATATGTGTACAGGCCTCTATCCATGACTGGCCGCAGCGCTGATATGTGTACAGGCCTCCATCCATAACTGGCTGCAGCAGTAATATGTGTACAGGCCTCCATCCATGACTGGCCGCAGCGCTGATATGTGTACAGGCCTCCATCCATGACTGGCCGCAGCGCTGATATGTGTACAGGCCTCCATCCATAACTGGCTGCAGCAGTAATATGTGTACAGGCCTCCATCCATGACTGGCTGCAGCGCTGATATGTGTACAGGCCTCCATCCATAACTGGCTGCAGCAGTAATATGTGTACAGGCCTCCATCCATGACTGGCTGCAGCGCTGATATGTGTACAGGCCTCCATCCATAACTGGCTGCAGCAGTAATATGTGTACAGGCTTCCATCCATGACTGGCTGCAGCGCTGATATGTGTACAGGCCTCCATCCATAACTGGCTGCAGCAGTAATATGTGTACAGGCTTCCATCCATGACTGGCTGCAGCGCTGATATGTTTACAGGCTTCCATCCATAGCTGGCCGCAGCGCTGATATGTGTACAGACCTCCATCCATGACTGGCTGCAGCAGTAATATATGTACAGGCCTCCATCTAAAACTGGCTGCAGCTTTGATATGTGTACAGGCCTCCATCCATGACTGACATAGAAATAGAAATATATGCAGCTGTCACATCGGGTCAGGAGAGCCGCTGGCCAGAATGTGCACTGTTCTGATCCCATTCCAATTTATTTTTTTTTCAAATGTTTGACTGCGCCCCTACTTGTATACGTTTGAGGAAAAGGTGTGTGTAAATGCGTGTGGCTTTAAAAAATGGGTGTGGCTTAAAAATGGGTGTGGCCTAAAAATGGGTGTGGTTTTACGACGCACAAACACAGAACCTGTTGTTAAAAATTTGAATCCCACCCCTGCTTGAGAGTCCTCAGTGGTTGATACCTTTTAATGGCTAACTGAAAAGATGGTATTGTATTAGTTTAGCCTGATGAAGAGACCTGAGTAGTCTGGAAAGCTTGCAATTTGTTACCATCTTTTCAGTTAGCCATTAAAAGGTATCAACCACTGCGGACTCTCAAGTCTAAATATTTTTATATTTCTAGTTAGGCAATCAAAGGGTCTGAATGTGACTTAGGTTCCTTGTAATGTATATGCAAAATTCGTATTTATTTTAAGAGCACAAAACTTTACCTTTCATTGTCAAAACAATTATCCCTACAATATGTAGAAGTTGCTCCTAGATAAGAGCTGGCTAAGAGGTTCATGCTCAGCTGCTTTCTGAACTGCCATAAAATTCAATAGAGAGAAGCTCACATGCAAGAGAGGTGATTTGAACCTCCATTCTCCAAGAAGTGGGATTCACATCTGTCAAACATTTATGGAATACACTTAATGTATAGCCATAAGATAAGAGATAAGCATGCCTCTTAAAGTACATCTAATTGATCCAAGAACCAAATGCCAGTGACAATGCTCTGAAGCCCAGTACCAAGCCTCTGCAATGTTATGGGATCCCTAGCAATGTTGATGCACAATAATATCTTCTTTTTTAACCCCTTAGTGACCGAGCCAAGTTTGACCTTAATGACCAAGCCAATTTTAAAATTCTGACCACTTTCACTTTATGTGGTTATAGCTCTGGAAAGCTTCAAGGGACTTCAATATGACTTTAAACAGCGATTTCTAATTTTTCCAACAAAATTTACAAAATAATTTTTTTTTAGAGACATCACATTTGAAGTGACTCTGAGGGGTCTATGTGAAAGAAAATACCCAAATATAACACCATTCTAAAAACTGCAGCCCTCAAGGTGCTCAAAACCACATTCAAGAAGTTTATTAATGATTCAGGTGCTTCACAAGAACTGAAGCAATGTGGAAGGAAAAAAATTAATATTTAACTTTTTTCACAAAAAATTAAGTTTAGACCCAAACTTTTTTATTTTCACAAGGTTAACAGGATAAAATGGACCACAAAATTTGTTGTGCAATTTCTTCTGAGTACACCGATACCCCATATGTGGGGGAATACTACTATTTGGGCGCTCGGAAGGGAGGGAGCACCATTTGACTTTTTGAACGCAAAATTGGCTGGAATTGATGGTGGGCACCCTTTCGCCTTTGGAGAGCCCCTGATGTACCTAAACAGTGGAAACCCCCCACAAGTGAAACTATTTTGTAAACCACAAACCTCAAGGATTTATCCATGGATATAGTGAGCTTTTTGAACCCACAGGTACCACACAGAATTTGATAACATTAGGTCAAGATATTGAATATGTCGTCATTAGTGTTGAGCGCAAGTGCTTGCTACTACAGTTTGCATTGGGTGCTCAGATATGCACCAAATATCGCAGGTGCTCAAGTGATATGCTCGAGTCCCTGACCCGCATGTTTCGTGGCTGTTAGACACCCCAAAAAAAAATGCAAGATTCTACGATACTTGGTGCATACCACAGTACCCGATGCAAACTTGAGTAGCAAGCATTTGCGCTCAACACTAGTCGTCATATCATCATTTTTATTTTTTACTTTTGAAAAAAAAAACAATTCTAACTCCAACCCTTACATAACCCTAACCACAACCTAATTACAACTCTAACCTCAACCTTAATACAACCCTAACCCCAACTCTAACCACAGCCCTAAACCCAACCAATGGAAAAATATATATATATATTATCATTTTTATGTAACTAAGGGGTTGATTTTCATTTTGATCACTGTGATAGGATCTATCACAGTGATCAAAATGAACTAATAGGAAAAATTTCCTATTGTTGCTGGGTATCGGCTGGCAGATCTTGGCAGGTGCACTGCGCATGCACCTGCCATTTTCTTCCAGGAAAATGACATGGAGGGCTGTGGATGGAACAGGAGGGTCCATGGGTTGGTGGAGGTATTGGGGGGCTTGGGGGACCCCATTTCTCTCTCCTCTGATATGCTAGATCATATTAGAGTAGAGAGAAATGAATTGTAGATCGGATGGGGCTTTTGATCGCCGTTATTTGGTGAATAACGGCAATCACGTGACAGGGGACCGTAGAACCGGACCTGATCATGTTCTTCAGGGTCTCAGTTACCCCGGAAGCTGGGTAGGATGCTTTATCTTTATTTCTAAGCGCTGTTAAAAAGCGGCCCTGAGGAATAAGTACCTTTAACTGCTGGTGTTAAAAGGTGTATCGGTTGTCGTTAAGGGGTTAAAAAAAACCTTGCTTTATTGAAGATTATACAACATAATAAAGTTACATCATAGAACAGAAAAACAAGCAGCATTTCGCATTACTCATTAATATTGCTTCACAATAATATCTTTAGGTGCCAAAAGCATGGGTGCCACATGCAGCTCCAAGAGCCAACACCATTGGCATTGGTTATGGTCACTGCTCCATAGAAAGGGGTATACAATACTATAGAAAATAGTTGTTTTGTCACACCACACAGTTTGGTGTTCATAGAGACATAATAGTGCACAGTTGGTTGTTCATAGAGACATAATGGTGCACAGTTGTGATACCAGACCTACGGCATAGACCGGATGACAATGACTAAGTTAGCTATGGAAGATCTTGATATAATGGGTTGGTGTAAAATATTAGTAACTGATTAGTTTGCTCTATTGTTTGAAGTACCTCTTCTATTAAAAGCTTGTCACCTGCTACACTGTCACAAAAGTCTTTAATTATTACTTTCCTTGCCACAAAAATGCAGTTCTTTAACAAGACAAGGATTTCTGTGGTGTCATGACCATAGGCGGTATCTGATAAGTACCTGCTGGCAGTGGGTGGGTGAGTGATTTAATTAAACAGGAAGCTAAGAGGAGTGGAGCTATACCTCAGAAAATGTCATAAATTATTGCCATGAATGGTAGTTACTCCATGCAATGGAATCATTATGTGATGACAGCGTCCTCGGTGACTTAGCTGTGACTCATTACATTTGTCATTTGATTTTATCGTGCACATGATGAAACTCTGATGTAGAACTGATGTAACTGGTTAAGGTGGTAGAACGGAATCATATATTAAAATTCCTTCATGTGGGATAGTGCTCTCCACTAATTGTAGTTCATGACACTAAGCAGTTATTAGATTGTCCAACTGAGGACACTAGAGATAAATGGGAAGATATTGCTGTGAACTGTCTTGACAGTGGTGGCATTCATGTTGATATGCTGTTTTATGTCTTGGCACTCCTAAAAAAAAGTATAGGTTGGTAAACTTTGTGTCATGGTTGTATGGCTCTACAAGGGATAAAGGAACCTCATAACAAATATTAAAATGGACCTGTTACGAGGGAATCCCTGCAAATATTTTCACCACCTATTAGGAACACTCCAAATTCCCACTAGGAGCCCTAATAGCTGCATCAGGGATCACTAAGGTCTCAATATACTGCATATGTCAAATGCACAAAGCACAACTCACCCATAAAAACAAAACTTCTCTGTACAAAATGTTCCACTTTTCTTTTGGTACTTTTCTTCATTACTTTTCCTAGTTTGAACACATGTCCTTTAAATTAAACTCAAGACCAAGAACCATCTTTCGTCCTCATGGGTGAGCTTTCCTGCCACGTTTTCTTAGGAGACCTCTATGTGAAATATGTGTTACACAAAAAGAAAGCAATCGCCGGAGTTGCCAAAAATAAATATTTTACTTTATGAATGGCAAAGAGTAAAATCAATAGTGAAAATCTGATAAAAGAATCGATGAGATTTGTTAAGAATTCACCCAATTTGTTACTACTGTTGTACGCTATAGATTAAAACCTGAAACAAAATTCACAGCATTTACCATTAGAGATGAGCGAGTATTTAAATGTTCGGTTCGGGTTACGATCACCGATTCTGCAATATTTATTTACTTATTCATTGAATATTCACCAAACATAAACCAAATGCCATTTAAGTCAATGGGAGGCAAAAACAAATGCATACACAACAGCTTCAAATGGGCCCAAAAGCAGCCAAAACACTTCAAATGAGGGACAGACGCCAGGAAGGGGGCCTCAATTCACCCACAGTACAAATTGTAGCATGGCATGGCAGCAATCAGCCAGGCATGAAGTATCGGGGTCTGGGACAGCATTTACAGCTTTCAATTGAATGTCAAAGTAAGACGAGGTGGGTGAGGAATCTGTGTAGGTCTGCTGTGCTGGGAGCCCTGATACCACATGCAATGGCTCAACCTGCTTTCATGCTCAGCCACACTCAGGGTGCACAAATATCAGTTTTATAGACTACTATTGTGAGAAAAATCTAAGGATAATAACACGGGTATTTGACTCAAAGGAAACGGAGGCCTGACCGTCTCGGAGGCCTATTGCTACAGGAAATACGCATGAAGGAGACCCAACCAGGAATCTGCACATTTTCAAAAATTAGTGGCAGACACCAACAAAGTGCCATCAATTTCTCCACAGTAGAAATAGTATAATAGGGACCGACAAGTCTTCCACTACAGTAGATGGACACCCAAGTAGGGCTGTTCACATTTCCACAAATTAGTGGTAGCATCTGCAGCAGCAGCAACAGCGGGCACAGAAGCCCCACTAAATATATCACAGACTACAATTATGCGAGAACAATGCAGCACACTAAAAACTACAACATCCAGTAGCAGAAGTTGTCAGTTTTTCTTTGGATAGTGACATGACGTTGTTAGTTCACTAGTACTTTCACAACCATTACCACCTACCCCACGTACACCTTGAACACCGAGCCTAATCTTTCCCAGTCATGTTTGCTCAGCTAGTGTGGTAGGAGCACAGTATTAGCAACTAAAAATTAGATTTTTTTTACTCTGCACCGCCTCTGCACACAGCTGAATTTCAGCAGCACTAAATGAGAAGGCGAAATATGGCATGATGAATTGCGTTAGTCACAGATTAAAGAATTGTTTCAGTGTGGATAAGGCCTGTATAACATAGACTAGATGCTTCTAACAATTTCAAAATGAGATCTCCCCTACTTTATGAAGTTAGTAACAGGAGAAATTATTTTTCGTGTGGATGAAACCTGTATAACATAGACTAGATGCTCCAAACAATTTCAAATGAGATCTCCCCTTATGTATAGCGCTAGTAACAAAAAAAATCAATACTTTTTAGTGTGGATGAGGCCTGTATAATGTACAAGATAGGCTGAAAACAATTTCAAACTCAGATCTCGGCTGTTTGTAAAAAAAAAAAAAAAATTTAATGTTCGATAGCTCTGTGCACAGAACAATTTCAATGCCACTGAATGACAAGGCGGGCTGTATCATATTTTGCAAAAGAAAAATTTCATTTTTTATAATGTACATGAGCTCTGCAGACAGCTTCAGTTAACCGCCACAAAATTAAAACGTGGGATATGGCGGGCTGTATTACGTTTAGCAACAGAAAAAAAAACATGTTTTTTTAATGTGCATGAGGTCTGCGGACAGCTTCATATCATTGCCACAAAATTACAATGTAGGTTATGGCGGGCTGTATCACATTTAGCAACAGAAAATAATATTTTTTTAATGTGCAAGAGGTCTGCACACAGCTTCATATCACCGCCACAAAATTACAACGTAGCATATGGCAGGCTGTATCATGTTTTGCAACAGAAAAACATTTTTTTTATGTGCGTGAAGTCTGCAGACAGCTTCATATCAGCGCCACACAATTACGACGTGGGATATGGCGGGCTGTATCATGTTTAGCAACAGACAGTACTCCCTCTTTCCTTAAACTTGGTCGTCCTCGACCAAATCATGCAAAAACCAACAGTCATTTGGCTTAACGTAAGCCACATAAGTGCGCACCACAGTCCATGGTGCAGAAGTAACATTCCTGGCTCCCAGTCCTCCAGGGGCTAAAAGAACGTATTTACATTTCTCAAGGATGAGACAGCAGTTCAAAGCGATGAGCTCCTCCTTTCCTTTTTGGGAAATACAGTCTTCCAATGATTCCTTGGAAGTGAAGACAGTCTCTCCGCTTACCAGCAGAAGAGGCTCAACGAGTGCAACAAAAGAACAGAAGAGTCCACAGGCTCCATAAATTTTCCGACTAGCTCACAGTCCTCTAGGCTGGCTTCGTATAAACACAATGGTAATGCTTCTCTTCTGCGCTGCAAAACTTTTATCTGCATTCCGTGAGCGTGACTTCTTTAAGGGCTACAGTGCCCACAGGGATGCGGAACAGTCCTGTAATTTAGTACAGGGCGCAAGACGCGCAACATCCTCCGGGTAGGCAAAACAAAAACAATATTCAACGGCACGCACCGCGTGTCGCTCCATCAAATGTCATCCTTGCAGCCGCAGAGGATGTGGATGGTGCCATTGCAGCACCGTCAGATCTCCAGGTATCAGCCGATGATGGGGCTTGTACTGATTCCGGGAAGAGGCCCAGGTCGTCCTCACCGTAGTAGGTAACCGCTACTGTATAATACCCACAGGGGCAGTCTTCCTTAAAAAAGGAGACCCGGTCTCCCTCATTCAATAGCCTCCCAAACTTGACAGAAGTAACGTTCACGTAAACTTTGGCGCCTGTCTCATCTTCTCTTATGAAACCGTATCCCCGGTCGGTGTCGGTATACACTAGGCGGCCGCTGGTGCGCCGTCCTGCTAAAGTACCTCCCCGGCTGTCGCAGCTCCCTCCAGACTTCCAGCTCCCGTTGCTTTTTATCGAGTATCACCCCTTCCACCCAGGCAGCCTGTCTGGGAAAGGGGCCCTCTACAGCCATTTGGGTATGGGTCGCCCCCAGAGCTGTAGCTGTAGCTCCAATCCTGCCCCAGTGTCTCCAATCCTGCCCATGTCTCTAATACTGCCCCCAGTGTCTCCAATCCTGCCCGCTCTATCTCCAATCATGCCCCCTGTCTCCAATCCTGCTCCCTGTCTCTCCAATCATGCCCCGTCTCCATCATGCCCCGTCTCCAATCATGCCCCCTGTCTCTCCAATCATGCCCCCTGTCTCACCAATCATGCCCCCTGTCTCTCCAATCATGCCCCCTGTCTCCAATCATGCCCCCTGTCTCCAAACATGCGCCCTATCTCCAATCATTACCCCTGTATCTCCAATCATGCCCCCTGTATCTCCAATCATGCCCCTGTATCTCCAATCATGCCCCGCTCATCATCCGTGTCTCCAATCATGCCCCCTGTGTCTCCAATCCTGCCCCCTGTCTCGAATCATGCCCCCTGTCTCCAATTATGCCCCCTTTCTCCAATCCTGCTCCCTGTATCTCCAATCCTGCCCCATCTCCCATCATGCCCCCTGTATCTCCAATCATGCCCAGTCTCCAATCATGCCCCCTGTATCCAATTATGCCCAGTCTCCAATCATGCCCCCTGTCTCCAATCATGCCCTCTGTCTCCAATCATGCCCCCTGCATCCAATCCTGCCCCTGTATCCAATCCTGCCCCATCTCCAATCATGCCTCCTGTCTCCAATCATGCCCTGTCTCCAATCCTGCCCCGTGTCTCCAATCATGCCCCTGTATCCAATCCTGCCCCATCTCCATCCTGCCCCCTGTATCCAATCCTGCCGTCACTCTCCAATCCTGCCCCATCTCCATCCTGCCCCCATATCCAATCCTGCCCCGTCTCCATCCTGCCCCCAGTGTCTCCAATCCTGCCCCGTCTCCATTCTGCCACCCCGCTTGCCGCTTTCAATACTAATTAAAAAAAGAAAAAAACACTTTTCCTTACCTTGCCGCACTCCAGCGGCGAGCGAACTGCATCCCAGCCTGAACGCGCCCACTTGCCGACAATGACGTCAGACACCGGCGACACTGCCAGCCTTCGATTGGCTGGCAGATTTAACTATTGTCATGTGGGACTGCACGGCAATAGAGTAACTGAACCTGTGTCCTGGACGCAGGTTCAGTTACTTGACCGGGTAACTGATGCGGGCCCCCTCTGCTAATCGGGTCCCATACGCCATTCAGGGAAGTAATGCCCTGATGGCTGCCCTGGTCGTGATTCCCAGGACACAGGTCCCCTCTGCAGGAACAACCGCCCGTGTGGCGTTCAGCTGGCGTGCCGGTTCGGGTGCAATTTCTGGTTGCGGTGCTTCTTGAACAGCTTTCGGCTCCGGTCCTCGCTGGCTTAACAGGGGGAGTTCCGATGTGCCCGATCCTCGGGCCCGAGACTGCTCCATTGGTTCTGCACCACCAAGATCCTACCTTTGGAAGGATGATGTCTCTGCCAGGAGAACTCTCTGAGGTCGTGTCACCATTAAGGTTGGACATGTGGAAGTCGCCGCTGGCTCTTCGCTGACTGTTTTGGGGCTGGACGCGTGTTCTTTCCTCCTGCCACCTATACTCCAAGCGGCCCACCCTTGGCAACTACGCAGACACGAGTGCTGCATCGTGGCTGGTTCAGGGATGCAAGATGGCGCTGCACAGCGTCTTCCAGATTTTACTTCTGGGTCCCACCCATCTCCAAGTGGGTCTGCCTCCAGCTGCTCCATCCATTCCTTGCTGGGCAGTGAAAGGGAGCGAGGCTTCCTCCTCTTCATCCGCTCCCACCAGGGGCGGACCCAGGCATATTGGCAGGCAGGTTTTGGCGCCAGTACATGACGACAACGCCCATGAAGGATGCGGTTTTCATTGTTGTTTGCTTCTCCTTCTTCTCCATCTCCCGCCATTCTCACTGCCGCCATCTTGGTCACAGTTAAGGGGTCAAACTTTTTCAAGTCCAACTCAGTAGTCAAGTCTGGTGTTGTCACAAAATCAGTTGTAGACATATCCAGTGGTTTACTCACAATTCTTCTTCCCGTTACAGCAGCTAGTGGCTCTTTCTCCCGGTCATCTTCCAGGGGCACATCAGTAGCACACTCTTTTTTTCCATCAGATTATCCATATGGCAAGGCAATGGCATCCTGCCAAACTTCATCTTTCTCCAACTCTTTGCTGACAGTGTTCCCTCGCTGCACGGTGTCGGCATCCTGCCGACTACGAGAAGTGTAAGTGAGGGCCCGGACTGTAGTCGTGACCTAGATTACAGTAACATCCATGTCCCGCCCTTCCCCTACATGATACGGTGTTCTTCCCTCTGGCGTACCTGCATCTCCAGATTCCATGCTTTCTGGGCACTTTCCAGGCGTCGACGGTCCCTCTTCCTTGAGACCCCTAGTAATGGAGGCATAGTCCAGAATAACTTGAACACATGCTTTACTTAACTGTTCACACGTTACATCCACAGTTGGCACAACCGGTGTTACATTTGTTTCTTTTGCTCTCCCTTCCTTGCTGTCACTTCTGTGCAGTACATGCCCTGACCGGACCGTCCTAGACTGCTCCCCAGTTCCTTCCAGGCCTGACCTTGCCATAATGACATTTCGTTCAGCCTGCTTCACCTCAGTACTGAATTCATCAATCACTATGCTTGGTGGCCCCTGGTGAAGCATCTGGCCTGTCTGTACCAAACTCGTCGAAGCTCCAGCTCCCCTCAGTTCCTTGGTCCAGCCAACTTCTTCCCTAAGAGCATTGGCCCAGGCGGTAAGACGCCACATCTTTCCTCTCTGTGAGACTATGCAGCGGCCGTGGGTAACGTGGGTTGCTGTCCTTAAACTTTGCGTGGCTGCCGGTTGTCTGGGCCTAAGCCCTTGTGGACACTTTGGCACGCTGGCCCAGTCTGAGCTAACTTCCTAAGAACCTCTCACTACTACTCAGCAGCCCCTCCTACACTTAACCCTATGTAAACTCCCTATCAGCTATACTTACTAAGACCCACTAGTATGCCCCCATCTAGTGGACCGCAACAGAACTACACTTACCCAGTATATGAGAACTATATAAGGTGCCCTCCTCTAGTGTCCCCAGCAGGAAGCACCTAACTGTCCCTAAACTGTACAAGAGAGATAATACACATCACATAATTATATACAATGTAGTACTGAAAGAACACAACGCATGTGCAATATGAAGTAGTACATTTAACATGTAGCAATACCAGCAAAATATTTGTAAACATTAGCACATATACACAATAAGAGCAGTGAAGGAGCGGGGCAAAACAGTAATACTCCTTCACCCCCTTACATTACAATGGTCCTATTTAACCACAGTAGAGAATTTGGATGAATTGGCGCTAACCATGAAGGGATTCTACGAGGGTGAGCAGCCCAGTAATATTTAATAATATCAGGGACCGCTAGGCCCCCCTGTGTTTTAGGGGAGACGAGGACACGCTTAGAGATCCGATGATGTCCATATTCCAAATTAACCTCATCATAGCTGCCTGAAGAGACTTAAGCTCACTCATGAGAACCCTGACCGGCAAGGTCTCAAAATAATAAAGCAGTTTGGGAAGGAGGGACATCTTAAGGCCCCGTTCACACTTTGCGGTTTTAGATGCGTTTCCGCTGCGGTTTTGAACGCAGCGGAAACGCATCCAACCCGCAGCACAATGCACAGCCAATGAATCCCTATGGGAACCGCAGGTCTGCTGTGCACATGCTGCGGAAAAAAACGCGCGGTTTAGCCGCGTTTTATTTTCCGCAGCATGTCAATTCTTTGTGCGGAACCGCAGCGGTTCGGCGCTCATTGACTTGCATTGAGTCGGGCACTTCCGCAGCAAAACCGCAGATCTAAAAAAGATCTGCGGGTTTGCTGCGGCTGAAACCGCTGCAGTTCGGGAGGAGGGAAGTGTGTGGGCGGTGCGTGGGCGTGAATAGTGTGCGGCGCTATGTGTGTGGGCGGTGCGTGGGCGTGTATAGTGTGCGGCGCTGTGTGTGTGGGCGGTGATTGTGTGCCGGTGTCTGCGTGATCGGTGTGCGCGATCGGTGTGCGGGGCTGTGTATGTGCGGCGGTGTGCGGGGCTGTGTGCGTGTCTCCGTGTATGCAGGCATCGTCGGATGGGACTACAAGTCCCATCCGGCTATGCCTGCTACAGTGACAGTGACTGACACATTAGCCAATGATGGGACAGTAGTAGTCCCATCATCCGGCTAATGTGCACTGCTGAATGTAAAAAAAAAAAAAAATTACATGACATACAGAACATATAATGACATACAGAACATATAACATACAGTAACATACAACACATAACATTGAGCACATACTCACCTCTTCCCCGACGCCATCGATCTGTGTATTGCTCAGCCGCCGGGAGAGAATGACGTCACTACAGTTCATTCTCTCACGGCAATGCTGGGTGAGAAAATTCCCACGCAGCATTGCCATAAAGTGAGAGAATGGACTCAGTGATGCACTGCAGGAGCCATTGTCTCCTGTCAGTGCAACACTGGGAGGCCCTATAGAACGGTGACATCATCTGATGTCACTGTTCTATAGGGGAGACCGTCGTGGGACACTCGTTATTAATTGGACTGCGTCGGACAGGGAGTATACGGTTGTTTTATTTTTTTACGGTTTTTTTACAGGAGATCGAGGGCGTCGCTTGGATCTGAGTGTGTAATAAAGATATGAAAACCGTGTTGTGTTTTATTTCATTAAAATAATTTATTCTTATGCGTGTGTTGTTTTTTTTAACCCTTTATTAATATAAGATTAATAATGGATAGGCGTCTTATTGACGCCTCTCTATTATTAACCGGGCTTAATATCACCTTACAATAGCAAGGTGATATTAACCCCTTATTACCCCATATCCCACCGCTACAGGGGAGTGGGAAGAGAGGGGCTAAGTGCCGGAATTGGCGCATCGTACAGATGCGCCAACTCTGGGGCGGCTGGGTGCTGGTATTTTTAGCCAGGGGGGCGCCAATATCCATGGCCCCTTCCTAGGCTATGAATATCAGCCCGCAGCTGTCTGCCTAGCCTGTCTGGCTATAAATTATAGGGGGACCCCACGTCATTTTTTTTGGGGGGGTCCCCCTATTTTAATAGCCAGTGAAGGCTAGCTGCGGGCTGATATTCATAGCCTGGGAAGATCCATGGGTATTAACCCCTTCCCAGGCTAGAAATATTGGCCCCGGCTGTCTGCTTTCCCCCTCTGGCGCAGAAAATTGCGCGGGAGCCCACGCCATTTTTTTTCCTATATTTTTTTTTTTTTATTAACTATTGCGTTATTTTGTGTATGTATACGCGTGTGTGTCTTTAACTATTTATGTACCATTTTATCTATCTATCTGTCTATCTATCTATCTATCTATCTACTGGTATCTATTATCTATCTATGGCCGGCGTCACACTTGCGAGTGCGATGCGAGTAAGTCGCACGACTTTCTCGCATCAACACCCGGCACGGCCGCCCACTCTCGGACCCGAATGTGCGGCTGCATAGAAATACATGTAGCCGCACACTCGGGTCCGAGAGCGGGCAGCCGTGCCGGGTGTTGATGCGAGAAAGTCGTGCGACTTACTCGCATCACACTCGCAAGTGCGACGCCGGCCTATCTCTATCTGTGTGTGTGTAATGGAGTGTGGGTTGGACAAATGTAAAAGAGGAGGTTGGGCAAGAAATGACATCACAAATCTTTTTTTTTTTTTTGTTAAACAACATATCTTTATTTAGCTGTAAAAACCGCATACAAAACCGCATGAGAAAAAACGCATCAAAACCGCACCAAAAAACGCATCAAAACCGCGCCAAAACCGCGTCAAAACCGCGCCTGCGGTTTCTGCCAAGAGGTGCGGTTTCGGCGCGGAAAAATCCGCAGGCAAATCCGCAATGTGTGCACAGGCCCTAAGAGAGGAAATCCTGCCAATTAATGAAAGCGAGAGCGGCTTCCATTTCTCCAACAACTTCTTTAATTCGTTCAGAAGTGGCGGGAAATTTGAGTTATATAGATTACCGTAAGAGGAAGATATATTAACCCCTAAATATTTAATAGTCTCAGCTTTCCATCTGAATTTACAATTTAATTTTAAGTGATCCAGTACATCAGGGGGGATATTTAATGGGAGGGTCTCTGTTTTTGAAGTGTTCAGCTTATACCACGATAATTCCCCGTATTTTTTAAGATACTCCATCAGGTTAGGCAACGTAATATGTAGACTGGTCAGGGTCAAAAGTACATCATTCGCAAATAAGGAAATCTTAAACATCTTATCGCGTACCTATACCCCTGATATGTTTAAGCTTAGTATAAGAGACTGTAATTTATTTTTATTAGCAACATAAATTAGGTCTATCGCCCTTCTAGTGTTGTCACCCACCTGCCAGTTAAGAATGAAACCAACCTGATCCCTGTTGATAAGCTGGGGAAGCCAACAGTTCAATCTGTTAGCCAGTAAGTGGGTGAATATTTTAAAATATGAGTTTAACAACGCTATTGGGCGATAGTTTGAACAGTCCAGAGGATCCTTCCCCGATTTTTGAATAAGAACCAAAGAGGAATGTTCTAGTGTATCCGGCATGGGAGAGCCCTCAAGAAAAGAATTAAAGAGATTGACAATATGAGGAAAGAGTTCCTCTGCAAAGGTTTTGTAGTAAAAATATGGAGATTTACCCAAGGGGAGGTCTCTCAAAATGTCCAGAACCTCCTCCATGTCACACTCTGATTAAGAGACGACAAGGCCTCAGTGGGGAGAATTGGAAGATTTAACCCCTTAACCCCCAAGGGTGGTTTGCACTTTAATGACCGGGCCAATTTTTACAATTCTCACCACTGTCTCTTTATGAGGTTATAACTCTGGAACGCTTCAACGGATCTTCGCGATTCTGAGAAGGTTTTCTCGTGACATATTGTACTTCATGTTATTGGTAAAATTTATTCGATATAACTTACGGTTATTTTTGAAAAAAACGCAAATATGGCATAAATTTAGAAAATTTTGCAATTTTCAAACTTTGAATTTTTATTCCCTTAAAACAGAGAAATATGTCACACAAAATAGTTAAGAAATAAGATTTCCCACATGTCTACTTTACATCAGCACAATTTTGGAACCAAAATTTTTTTTTGTTAGGAAATAAAAAGGGTTAAAAGTTGACCAACCATTTATCATTTTTACAACAAAATTTACAAAGCCATTTTTTTTAGAGACCACCTCACATTTGAAGTCACTTTGAGGGGTCTATATGGCAGAAAATACCTAAAAGTGACACCATTCTAAAAACTGCACCCCTCAAGGTACTCAAAACCACATTCAAGAAGTTTATTAACCCTTCAGGTGCTTCACAGGAGCTGAAGCAACGTGGAAGGAAAAAATGAATAATTAACTTTTTAGTCACAAAAATGATCTTTTACAAACTTTTTATATTTTCACAAGGGTAAAAGGAGAAATTGGACAGATAAAGTTGTTGTGCAATATCTCCTGAGTATGCCAATACCCCATATGTGGGGAAAAACCACTGTTTGGGCACACAGCAGAGCTCGTAAGGGAAGGAGCTCCGTTTGACTTTTTCAAACCAAAATTGGCTGGAATTTAGATTGGACGCCATGTCGCGTTTGGAGAGCCCCTGATGCGCCTAAACAGTGGAAACCCCACATGTGACCCCATTTTGGAAACTAGACCCCCTATGGAACTTATCTAGATCTGTTGTGAGCACTTTGAACCCCCAAGTGTTTCACAAAAGTTTATAATGACTGGGTGTGAAAAAAAAAAAAATTCCACAAAAATGATTTTTAGTCCCAAATTTTTGATTTTTCCCAAGGAAATTGGACCCCAAAAGTTGTTGTGCAATTTATCCTGAGTACGCTGATACCCTATATGTGGGGGGGAAACTGTTTGGGCGCATGGCAGGGCTTGGAAAGGAAGTAATAAAGTTTTGGAATGCAGACGTTGATGGGGGTCATGTTCCTTTGCAGTGCCCCAGATGAGAGTAAACAGTGGAAACCCCCCACAAGTGACCCCATTTTGGAAAATAGACCCCACAAGGAACTTATCTAGATCTGTGGTGAGCACTTTGAACCCCCAAGTGCTTCACACAAGTATATAAGGCATGAAAATAAAAAATCCTATTTTTTTCCTACAAAAATTATCTTTTAATCACCAATTTTTTATTTTCCCAAGGGTGACAGGAGAAATTGGACCACAAAAGTTGTTGTCCAATTTGTCCTGAGTACGCTGATACCCCATATGTGGGGGGAACCACTGTTTGGGTGCACGGCAGAGCTCGAAATGGAAAGAGCACCATTTGACTTTTTCCAACCAAAATTGGCTGGAATTGAAATTGGACGCCATGTTGCATTTGGAGAACCCCTGATGTGCCTAAATAGTGGAAACCCCCCACAAGTGACCCCATTTTTGGAAACTAGACCCCCTAAGGAGTTTATCTAGATCTGTGGTGAGCAATTTGAACCCCCAAGTGCTTCACACAAGTTTATAACGTAGAGCTGTAAAAAATTATCTTTTCACCCCAATTTTTATTTTCCCAAGGGTAACAAGACTGCAAAAGTTATTGTGCAATTTGTCCTGAGTACGCTGATGCCCCATATGTGGGGGTAAACCACTGTTTGGGTGCATGGCAGAGCTCGGAAGGGAAGGAGCGCCATTTGACTTTTTCAACGCAGAATTGGCTGGACGCCATGTCGTGTTTGGAGAGCTTCTGATCTGCCTAAACAGCGGAAACCCCTGACAAATGACACCATTTTGGAAACTAGACCCCTCAAGGAACTTTTCTAGATGTGTGGTGAGAACTTTGATCCCCCAGGTGTTTCACTAAAGTTTATAACGCATAAGCATAAAAATAAAAAAATCTTATTTTTTCCACAAACATGATCTTTTAGTCCCCAACTTTTTTATTTTCCCAAGGGTAACAGGAGATGCGCCTAAACAGTGGAAACCCCCCACAAATGACCCCAATCTTTTTTTTTTTTTTTTTACAAAGATGATTTTTTTCGCCCCTAATATTTTATTTTCACAAGGGTAACAGGAGAAATTGGACCCCAAAAGTTGTCCAATTTGTCCTGAGTACGCTGATACCCAATATGTGGGAGAAAACTACTGTATGGGCACACGTCGGGGCTCGGAAGGGGAGTAGTGACGTTTTGGATTGCAGACTTTGATGGAATGGTCTGCGGGCGTCATGTCGCACTTGGAGAGCCCCTGATGTGCCTAAACAGTGGAAACCCCCACAAGTGACCCCATTTTGGAAAATAGACCCCACAAGAAACTTATCTAGATGTGTGGTGAGCACTTTGAACCCCGAAGTGCTTCACAGAAGTTTATAACGTACAGCCGTAAAAATAAAAAATCCTTTTTTTTTTACAAAAATGATTTTTTCGCCCCTAATATTTTATTTTCACAAGGTTAACAGGCGAAATTGGACCCCAAAAGTTGTTGTCCAATTTGTCCTGAGTACGCTGATACCCAATATGTGGGAAAAAACTACTGTATGGGCACATGTCGGGACTCGGAAGGGAAGTAGTGACGTTTTGGATTGCAGACTTTGATGGAATGGTCTATGGGCGTCATGTCGTATTTGGAGAGCCCCTGATGGGCCTAAACAGTGGAAACCCCCCACAAGTGACCCCATTTTGGAAAATAGACCCACAAGGAACTTATCTAGATGTGTAGTGAGTGCTATGAAGCCCCAAGTGCTTCACAGAAGTTTATAACGTACAGCCGTAAAAACAAAAAAATCCTTTTTTTTTTACAAAAATTATATTTTTGCCCCCAATTTTTTATTCTCCCAAGGGTAACAGGAGAAATTGGACCTCAAGAGTTATTGTGCAATTTGTCCTGAGTACGCTGATGCCCCATATGTGGGGGTAAACTACTGTTTGGGTGCATGGCAGAGCTCGGAAGGGAAGGAGTGCCATTTGACTTTTTCAACGCAGAATTGGCTGGACGCCATGTCGTGTTTGGAGAGCTTCTGATCTGCCTAAACAGTGGAAACCCCTGACAAATGACACCATTTTGGAAACTAGACCCCTCAAGGAACTTTTCTAGATGTGTGGTGAGAACTTTGATCCCCCAGGTGTTTCACTAAAGTTTATAACTAGGGTTGAGCATTCCGATACTGCAAATATCGGGTATCGGCCGATATTGGCTGTATCGGAATTCCGATTCCGAGTACCGATATTTTTGTCATATCGGATACCGGAATCGGAATGTCACTGTCACTGTCAGTGTCCGTCTGTCGGGTCTGTCAGGAGTCAGTGGCACTTACCCGGCAGAAGATCTCCGGCGGTCACATCCCGGACTGCTTGATGGCTGCCATCCTCTTCTCCCTGGCGGTCACATGCAGTTTCTCGTGATAACTGCAGTGACTGCTGGGTAATCCCGGCCGTAAAGCAGTCCGATGACGTCACCGCCGGAGAAGCAGGTAATCAGCTGTGCTGCGCCGGGATGTCAGGCTCTGCCTGGCATTCCGATGTAGCAGAGCTGGATCGTTGTGGGACAATCGTTACTATGGACTGCGTCGGACAGGTGGTATACTGTTGGTTTTTTTTTTTTTCTTTTTTTACAGGAGATCGATGGCGTCGCAGTAATGAGAGTGTAATAAAAGAAATGAAAACTGTGTTGTCTCTTTTATTTCATTAAAATACTTTTTTCTTGCTGTGTCTTTTTTTTAAACATTTAAAAACTTTGGGATTAATAATGGATCGGTGTCTTATTGACGCCTCTCCATTATTAACCGGGCTTATTGTCACCGTGCAATCAACGGTGACATTAACCCCATTAACATCTTTTGATGCGCCAAATGTGGGGCTGCTGTAACCTGGTATTATCAGGCTGTTGAGGGCCAAAATCCATGGGCCTTGACAGTCTTTTAATACCAGGCCGCAGCAGTCTGCATTTTACTTGGCTGGTTAACAAAAATAGGGGGGATCCCCACGCCGTTTTTTTTTCGAGGGGATCCCCTATTTTTGTTAACCAGCCAAGCTAAGCAGACTGCTGTGGCCTGGTATTATCAGGCTTGCAAGGTCCATGGATATTGGATCCTTACCAGCCTGAAAAACCAGGCCTCAGCGGTCTGCTTCATCTGGCTGGTTAACAAAAATAGGGGGGACCCCACGCCAATTTTTTTCGAGGGGATCAACTATTTTTGCTAATCAGCCAAGATATGCAGACTGCTGTGGCCTGGTATTATCAGGCCGGCAAGGTCCATGGATCTTGGCTCCTTAACAGCCTGAAAATCCAGGCCTCAGCGGTCTGCTTCATCTGGCTGGTTAACAAAAATAGGGGGGACCCCACGCCAATTTTTTTCGAGGGGATCCCTATTTTTGCTAATCAGCCAAGATATGCAGACTGCTGTGGCCTGGTATTATCAGGCTGGCAAGGTTCATGGATCTTGGCTCCTTAACAGCCTGAAAATCCAGGCCTCAGCGGTCTGCTTCATCTGGCTGGTTAACAAAAATAGGGGGGACCCCACGCCATTTTTTTTTCGAAGGGAAACCCCCTATTTTTCTTAATCAGTTCCCTCTGACGTCACTGATTGTGTCCCTGGCTGACCTGAAGTGAAAGTGGAAAGCAATCAATTAAGCTTTCCACTTAAGGGCCCGTCTCACATAGCGATATCGCTACCGAGATCGCTGCTGAGTCACTAGTTTTGTGACGCAGCAGCGAGCTCACCAGCGATATCGCTGTGTGTGACATTCAGCGACGATCAGCCCCCCTGCCGGGTATCGCTGATCGTCGCTGAAATGTCAGGACCTTTTTTTGATCGCTGGTTTCCCGCTGACAGGCACGCATCGCTGCGTGTGACAGGCGGGAGACCAAGGTACACAGCGGGTTTCCAGGCGCGGGGCTGTGCCTAGAAACCCGCTGTGTACCTTGGATACCAGCGCCCTGATGCAGGGAGCTGGTATCCAAGGTACACAGCGGGTTTCCAGGCACCGCACAGCGCTTGGAAACCCGCTGTGTACCTTGGTTACCAGCTCCCTGCATCAGGGCGCTGGTATCCAACGTACACTGCGGGTAACTAAAGGCTGGGTCTCACATAACAATATACCAGCGATCCCGACAACGATATGCACTTGTCAGGATCGCTGGTGTTTCGCTACATGATCGCTGCTGAGCTGCCAAACAGGCAGCTCAGGCAGCGATCTGGGACAGCGACACTGCGGGTAACATCGCTTAGTTACCCGCAGTGTACCTTGGATATCAGCGCCCTGATGCAGGGAGCTAGTATCCAAGGTACACAGCGGGTTTCCAAGCGCTGCGCGGTGCCTGGAAACCCGCTGTTTACCTTGGATACCAGCTCCCCTGCATCAGGGCGCTGGTATCCAAGGTACACAGCGGGTTTCTAGGCACAGCCCCGCGCCTGGAAACCCGCTGTGTACCTTGGTTACCAGCGGATCGCTGGTCTCCCGCCTGTCACACGCAGCGATGCGTGCCTGTCAGCGGGAAACTAGCGATCAAAAAAAGGTCCTGACATTTCAGCGACGATCAGCGATACCGGCAGGGGGGCTGATCGTCGCTGAATGTCACACACAGCGATATCGCTGGTGAGCTCGCTGCTGCGTCACAAAACTAGTGACTCCGCAGCGATCTCGGTAGCGATATCGCTATGTGAGACGGGCCCTTAAGCGATGTTACCCGCAGTGTCGCTGTCCCAGATCGCTGCCTGAGCTGCCTGTTTGGCAGCTCAGCAGCGATCATGTAGCGATACACCAGCGATCCTGACAAGTGCATATCGTTGTCGGGATCGCTGGTGTATCGTTATGTGAGACCCAGCCTTTACTCTCCTGTCAGCCAGGAGAGGAACTCATTCATTTGGGGGTTTACTGTGAGGCTGCAGCATTAGCTGCAGTCCCTGCAGTAAACATTAACCCTTTCTGAAGGATTACACCGTGGGACCTGACTGTGCATGGGATAGGTAAGAATAATTTTGCTTTTTATTTTATTTTTATTACAGGAAATGGTTTTTGCAGTAAAATAAAAGATGGTCAAAAACATGTGTCTTTATTTCATTAAAATGATTTTTAATTAAAGTGTGTGTGTTTTTTTTATTTCATGCAATAGGATTAATAATTGATAGTTGTCTAATTGACAGCTCTCAATTATTAACCTGGCTTAAGGTCACCTTTCAATAGCAAGGTGGCTTTAACCCATATTAACCCATTCGCCACCGCTACAGGGCAATGGGAATAGACGGGCAAAGTGCCAGAAAGGGCGAATCTAATTATAGATTTGTCTTTTCTGGGGTGTCTGGGGGCAGATGTTAGTAGCCAGGGGGGGGGGGCAAAAAATAATGGTCCCTCTCTGGGCTATTATTATCTGCCCCCACTCACTGGCTTTGTCTGTCTGGTTGTGAAAATAGGGCGGGAGCCCACGCATTTTTTTTCAGCAATTTTACACCTCATATATATATATATACATGTCATTGAAATTGTGACACATATATATATATATTTATAGTTCATACACTTCTACATAGTATAATAGCCGCTAATTCAATTGCCGGCTTTTGTGAAAATGCAGAACCCGACATGAAATGACACTTGGTTTACATAGAGTTAACCATGTCTTTTCATGTAGTTTGATATCTGATTTGCACAAACAATTACATGAGTGTAAGTGTGCAAAATTTCACACCTGTAGGGGTTAATTAAAGGTGTAAATTCGTAGCAAAAAAGTCCGTTTTTTTTACAACGAATTTACACCTTTAATTAACCCCTACAGGTGTGAAATTTTGCACACAGCCACTCATGTAATTGTTTGTGCAAATCAGATATCAAACTACATGAAAAGACATGGTTAACTCTATGTAAACCAAGTGTCATTTCATGTCGGGTGCTTCTGTCTTTTCACAAAAGCCGGCTTTACCCGGCAATTGAATCAGAGGCTATTTTACTATGTAGAAGTGTATAAACTATAAATATATGTATATATATATGTCACAATGACATGTATATATATATATATGTATGCTATGTGTGTATATTTAGTGTTTACAAGGAAAGAATGGGGTTTTTTTAGTTACGATATTTTGTTCCCATAGACTTACATTGGATTTCCGGTATCGGTATCGGGTATCGCCAATATTTTAATGGTATCGGCGATACCATTCCGATTCCGATACTTTTGGATATCGGAAAGTATCGCTCAACTCTATTTATAACGCATGAGCATAAAAATAAAAAAATCTTATTTTTTCCACAAACATGATCTTTTAGTCCCCAACTTTTTATTTTCCCAAGGCTAACAGGAGATGCGCCTAAACAGTGGAAACCCCCCACAAATGACCCCATTTTGGAAAATAGACCCACAAGGAACTTATCTAGATGTGTGGTGAGCACTTTGAACCCCGAAGTGCTTCACAGAACTTTATAACATGCAGCCGTAAAAATAAAAAATCTTTTTTTTTTTTTTACAAAGATGAGTTTTTTCGCCCCTAATATTTTATTTTCACAAGGGCAAAAGGAGAAATTGGACCCCAAAAGTTGTCCAATTTGTCCTGAGTACGCTGATACCCAATATGTGGGAGAAAACTACTGTATGGGCACACGTCGGGGCTCGGAAGGGGAGTAGTGACGTTTTGGATTGCAGACTTTGATGGAATGGTCTGCGGGCGTCATGTCGCACTTGGAGAGCCCCTGATGTGCCTAAACAGTGGAAACCCCCACAAGTGACCCCATTTTGGAAAATAGACCCCACAAGAAACTTATCTAGATGTGTGGTGAGCACTTTGAACCCCGAAGTGCTTCACAGAAGTTTATAACGTACAGCCGTAAAAATAAAAAATCCTTTTTTTTTTTACAAAAATGATTTTTTCGCCCCTAATATTTTATTTTCACAAGGTTAACAGGCGAAATTGGACCCCAAAAGTTGTTGTCCAATTTGTCCTGAGTACGCTGATACCCAATATGTGGGAAAAAAACTACTGTATGGGCACACGTCGGGACTCGGAAGGGAAGTAGTGACGTTTTGGATTGCAGACTTTGATGGAATGGTCTATGGGCGTCATGTCGTATTTGGAGAGCCCCTGATGGGCCTAAACAGTGGAAACCCCCCACAAGTGACCCCATTTTGGAAAATAGACCCACAAGGAACTTATCTAGATGTGTGGTGAGTGCTATGAAGCCCAAGTGCTTCACAGAAGTTTATAACGTACAGCCGTAAAAACAAAAAAATCCTTTTTTTTTTACAAAAATTATATTTTTGCCCCCAATTTTTTATTTTCCCAAGGGTAACAGGAGAAATTGGACCTCAAGAGTTATTGTGCAATTTGTCCTGAGTACGTTGATACCCCATTTGTGGGGGCAAACTACTGTTTGGGCGCATGGCAGAGCTCAGAAGTGAAGGAGCACCGTTTGACTTTTTCAACGCAGAATTGGCTGGAATTGATATCAGACGCCATGTCACATTTGGAGAGCCCCTGATGTGCCTAAACAGCGGAAACCCCCAATCCTAACTCCAACCCTAACCCCAACACACCCCTAACCCTAGTCCCAACCCTAACCAAAACTCTAACCACAAACCTAACCCTAACACACCCCTAACCCTAATCCCAACCCTAACCGTAATCCTAACTTTAGCTTCAACCCTAACCCTAACATTAGCCGCATCCCTAACCCTAAACCTAATGGGAAAATGGAAATAAATACATTTTTTTAATTTTATTATTTTTCCCTAACTAAGGGGGTGATAAAGGGGGGTTTGATTTACTATTTATAGCGGGTTTTTATGATTGGCAGCTGTCACGCTAAAAGACGCTTTTCATTGCAAAAAATAGTTTTTTGCATCACCACATTTTGAGAGCTATAATTTTTGCATATTTTGGCTCACAGAGTCATGTGAGGTCTTATTTTTTGCAGTACGAGTTGATGTTTTTATTGGTACCATTTTTCAGCACGTGACATTCTTTGATCGCTTTTTATTTCGATTCTTTGGAGGATAGAATGAACAAAAATCAGTAATTCATGAATTTCTTTTGGGGGGGCGTTTATACCGTTCCGCATGTGGTAAAATTGATAAAGCAGTTTTATTCTTCGGGTCAGTACGATTACGGCGATACCTCATTTACACTATGTTCCAAATTATTATGCAAATTAGTTTTAAGTGTCATAGCGTTTTGTGTTTTTTTTTGTAAATGAAACCCATTGATGGTATTGTGTCTCAGGGTTCTTTGGATAGCTGAAATCAATCTCAGATACCTGTGATAATTAGTTTGGCATGTGAGCCCAATAAAAGGAAAACTGGATGTTCCACACTATTAAGCAGGCCAGAGTTTTCAAGTAATATGGGAAAGAAAAAGGATCTCTTTGCAGCTGAAAAGCATCAAATAGTGCAATGCCTTGGTCAAGGGATGAAAACATTAGATATTTCCCGAAAACTTAAGCTTGATCATCGTACTGTTAAGAGATTTGTGGCTGATTCTGAGCACAGACGTGTTTGTGCTGATAAAGACAGAATGAGGAAGGTTTCTGCCAGGCAAGTTCATCGGATTAAGAGAACAGCTGCTACAAAGCCATTACAAACCAGCAAACAGATATTTGAAGCTGCTGGTGCCTCTGGAGTCCCTCGAACCTCAAGGTGTAGGATCCTTCTAAGGCTTGCTGTGGTGCATAAACCTACTATTCGGCCACACCTAAACAGTGCTCACAAGCAGAAACGGTTGCAGTGGGCCCAGACATACATGAAGACTAATTTTCAAACAGTCTTGTTTACTGATGAGTGTTGAGCAACCCTGGATGGTCCAGATGGATGGAGTAGTGGATGGTTGGTGGATGGCCACCATGTCCCAACAAGGCTGCTACGTTAGAAAGGAGGTGGATTTGGGCCGGAATCATGGGGAAACAGCTGGTAGGGCCCTTTAAGGTTCCTGAAGGTGTGAAAATGACCTCTGCAAAGTATGTAGAGTTTCTGACTGACAACTTTCTTCCATGGTATAAAAAGCAGAAACGTGTCTTCAGGATCAAAATCATCTTCATTCATGACAATGCACCATCTCATGCTGCAAAGAATACCTTGGAGTCATTGGCTGCTATGGGCATAGAAGGAGATAAACTCCCTGACCTCAACCCTATAGAGAACCTTTGGAGTATCATCAAGCAAAAGATCTATGAGGGTGGGAGGCAGTTCACATCAAAACCGCTGCTTTGGGAGGCTATTCTGACTTCATTCAAAGAAATACAAGCAGAAACTCTCCAAAAACTCACAAGTTCAATGGATGCAAGAATTGTAAAGGTGATATCAAAGAAGCGTTCCTATGTTAACATGTAACTTGGCCTGTTAGGTTGTTTTGGAGTTATGTAGCTTTTTTGTTCAGTGAATGTGACCTCCTAATGCTGCAAATTCCACAAATGAGCATTTTCAGTTCTTTAAAACAGATCAAATGTTCAGAAAGTCTACTGTGCCTAATAATTTGGAACAGTGCATTTTGAGTTTTTTTCCATTTTGGAGATTATACTGTTATCATTGGGAGGTTTCTTCAATAAAATTCGATGTATATTCTAACGGGTGATGACTTTTATTAGACTGACTGTTATTTGCAGCACCCACTTAGGAAAATCAGAGAAAAATATCATTTGCATAATAATTTGGAACATAGTGTATATAATTTTTTTTATGTTTTGGCGCTTTTATACAATAAAACCAATTTTATATAAAAAATAATTATTTTTGCATCGCTTTATTCTGTGAGCTATAACTTTTTTATTTTTTCGCTGATGATGCTGTATGGCAGCTCGTTTTTTGCGGGACAAGATGACATTTTCAGCGGTACCATGTTTATTTATATTAGTCTTTTTGATCGCGTGTTATTCCACTTTTTGTTCGGCGGTATGATGATAAAGCATTGATTTTTTGCTTTTTTTTTTTTTTAAGAGGTTCACTAAAGGGGTTAACTAGTGGGACAGTTTTATAGGGGGGTTGTTACGGACGCGGTGATACCAAATATGTGTACTTTTATTGTTTTGTTTTTTTTATTTACAGGAAGAAATGAATTTATTGGGGAATATTTTTTTTCCTTTATTTTTTTATTTATTTTTTTTTACACTTGTGATTTTCATTTTTTTTACTTTTTTACTTTGTCCCAGGGTGGGACATCACAGTATGGGGTCAGATCGCTGGTGTGACAGTGTGTACAGCACTCTGTCACACCAGTGATGTGACAGGCAGTGCTGCCGGCTTCCTCAGCGCCTGCTCTCAGCAGGCACTGAGGAAGCCGCCTCCCTGCAGGACCCGATGGCCATCTTGGATCCGGGGCCTTGCAGGGAGGAAGGCCTCAGAACAGCGCGATCGCACTCACTTCCTAGCGGCTGACACGTAGCTTCTGTGCAGTCAACAGGGCTATGTCTATACCAGCTTGCAGCACATAGTGCAAATCTAATATCTGGCAAGTGGCTTCTGTGCTATTAACAGGGCTACATCTACGCCAGTCGATAGCACATCTCCCGTGACGTTAACGGAGATAGTGACAATTCTACATCTCCAATAGTTTGAAGTAACACAGGCGAGATCTAATTTAATCCTTTAGTTGTCAGTTGTTACCCTGTTACCCAAAGGGTGTTCGGCAGCAGTGACATAAACTGCATCGCGGACCCCGGGTTCGGTTGCAATACATTATATATTAAAGTTGTTGCAACCGAGCTCATAACACACTGGATATATAGTGTGCTCATTGCACTGGCCACCTTGATTCCCTGAAGCACAGCCCCAGCCCAGACCATGTACCGTATGTCTACACGGGAAGTAATGGCCTAAAGTAACAGTCCTCGGGTTCGGATCTGGTCACGGTCTTCTATTGGCGCTGCTTACGTTTTTTTACTGGCATTGCTTACAGTCTTCTACTGGTGCTGCTTATGGTCTTTTACTCGTGCTTCTTATGGTCTTCTACTTCTGCTGGTTACAGTCTTCTACTGGTATGGCTTACAGTCTTCTACTGGCGAGTGGCAAGGATGTTCCTTACAACTAAGGCTCCCTCCGGCATCTGACCGCTCTCAGACCCTTCTGTGGCTATGGTGGCTGTAAGCCCACCTGGCAGCCACGCAACCTGACTGGTACAGGTTTTGTGGCCAACTCCACCCTTCTTGGCCTTGTCAGGCCTTTTATATTTTGTAACTGTAACACAGTTGTCACCTGATCAGGTGGAGACTTCAATCTCTTCTTCGGGAACATGCACTTCCAGTTTTGAGGATCCTACTACTATAATTCCTACTTTACTTTTACTTTCACCTTTGACCAGTAGATGGTTGTGTTCACTTGCAGTTACTCAGCTAAGCATCAACTGTACTTGTCTTCTCTCCTGTCCTCCACCTTACATTATACTGCAATTAATTTAACCTCTGTAAATCAGCAGATGAAGGGCTGGGCAATCATAGACAGGGAGGGGAAGACCCAGTGTACAGTCCATTTCCTTTGCACCAAAATTTATTATCAGAAACTTCACAAGAAGATTAATTAAGACCCGCAAAGCGATTTATTCACCAAATATATCAATTGAATCTGCATTACAGCATCATTATGGCAATGATTTTACTTTATATTACAATATTACAATATCGTGCTGACAGGTTCACTTTAAGATGCCCAAACAGCTTATATAAAAATGAACCAGGCTAGCCAACTACCCAAAGTGTGGGGATGTCCTTTCTCTTTCCTGATGGCAGATGTTGGCTATAGAAGGACCAAGGTGAGCATGGATCATAAAAGGGATCTTGTGGTCGGATGGACCTTCTTCTTTGGTGAACATATCATATATGCGTTAGTCTTCACAAAGTTATTCAATATACAGAGCAAACTGACTCCGAGGAAGACACATCTTTGTGTCGATATGTGTGGGTCCCTCGTCCCACATGATCCTAGATGTGCGTTCTTCTGAAAGCTATCATTCAAATTGGTTAGGGGTAAGGAACCAAGTGTTCTCTTCCATGGCTTCCCTGAGGACAGCTAGTGTGGTGATTTGAGCATTGCATGTGGGCATTTCTTGATGTATGGCCCCTTAGGACCTGAGTGTTTAATAATTAAGAGTGGTGATATGCATGGATTTCCACTGTTGGTGGTTCTGTTTATAAATAGCATGCATACACCTAAAATATGATATTTTAGAACTTCATTAACTAGGAAGCATTATCATATGTTTAGAATTTTGCACATTTTCTGTCTGGAAATGTGGGATTATCAGTATTGTATTGTTTATTAAGATAACCCATTCTTTGTCTTAAGGTACTGTCACACTAAGCGAGATTGCTAGCGATATCGCTTAAGCGACACCGTTTTTATGACGCAGCAGCGACGTCGTCAGCGACTCGCTGTGTGTGACATGTTCAGCGATGTGGCCCCTGCTGCGATGTCGCTGATCGTGCACGAAGGTTCTGGACCGTTTTTTGATCGTTGGCGTCCCGCTGGTGAGCCTGAATCGCTGAGTTTGACACCCTTTATGAATGACGAGCGACCTCGTTGGCGACTCATGTCAGCGGCGCAGGCGGGACAGGTTTTAACGCCCCTCAGCTCCAATTGGTGGCCACAACATCTAGTCCTTTGTGCGTTGTTGCAAGAATACTATCGTGTGTGGGATTTTGCGATCCTGTCAGAGTCGCTACAGCTCTTCATCTTTGCCATTTATACAAGACGTTTTTGGGATCCTGAAAAAATGCATCCGGGGCAAACGCAATAGGGGCACAGACTGGATCGCAGCAGATGCAAAGCAGAAGGCTAGCAGGACGCAGTATGGAACGATGCTGGAAATTCGTATGAACCACTTGCGTTGTCTTTTATGATGCGGACGTCCAATCACTAAAGCGAGAGCTGTGACTTTTGACATACAGTGACCACCAATCTATGCTGAGGGGCGTGGAAAAGGTTGCGCTCAATCTTTAACAATACATGCTGTGTGACAGGTCCCAACGACCGCCAGATCGTTATACAGATCGCTGATCGCTGATGTGTCGTTTATGAGATCTTCCTGTTTGGAAGCTACTAGCGACCATATAGCGATCACACCAAAGATCTCGCCAGGTCGTGTCGTTGTCGTGATCGGTGACAGTACCTTTAGAGTCTGTCATAGACTAGACTTTTAATTGTTTTTAAATACAGTGTTTGTTTTTCTGTGGTGTTTGCTTAATAAATTGATTTTGTATACCAGATTGACCTGTGGTGATCCCTATTTAATAGTGCATACACTTTTCCTTTTTTCATGAGTCTTCACAAAGTTCTCTTAACTAATACAACATTTTAATGGTTATGATACATGCCAGAAAGTCAGATTTAAAAAAAAAAAAAATTAAGACTTCTAAAAAGTAGTTTTGATTGGTGCCAAAGCAAGATTCTGAAGATAATATGGCTAAGTGTCCACTCTTACAATACAGGGACTCATAGTGTGATCTAATGCAAACTCCAACTAGAAGACCTTGGGATATTTTACTATTTATTTTTTCAACCCACACAGTTTCAGGGGCAGAGAAATGGAGCCAGCGTGAGTGGCATTGCATTGGATATTATCATCATTTCCTCATTATTAACAATTGAGTGCTGTAGTGGTGACACACCAGATGTGTTCACTGGATATTGTGTTTGCATTGTCTAGAAATCCACTAAAACTAATGTGAGATACTTCCTGAGTTATCTAAGTATCCAAAGCATAGCAACTAATGAACCTACAAATCTTCCTTCAAACGGTGCATCCAGCAATACTTACTAATATCTGCTTTCTCTTTGATACTGCCCTTTCCCATATTACTTATAACATAGAGACCATGAGAAAGACACAGGAGTGGCTAAAGAACAAAAAAAAGCTGGATTACCTGATGAAGAAATTGGATCGATTTTGAAAAGCTTAGCATCAACAATAAATTGAAAATCTTCTTACCTCCCTTGCACACATCTTAGGCTGCTTTCACATTAGCGTCAGAGAGCGCAGCATCTGCGGCGCATAGTAGCGCATGCGCCATGCGCCCCTATCTTTATAATAGGGGCGCATGGTCATGCGTTTGCATGCGTTATGTTGCGTTATTGAACGCATGCGTTGTGTGGGCGTGTGCGATGTCTCCTCCAGAACGCAACATGTTGCTTTTTTTGCGGTAACATTTCTCATAAAAGACACATGCGAACGTTTGCGCACAGATTGCGCCTATAAAACGCATTACAGTCTATGGGGGGAGCATATGGGCGCACAGGGATGGCACGACAGCGTTACCGTGCGCATGCGCTTTTATAGATAACAAGTCTCCGGACAGTCTAGACATCTTCTGACCACCCCCCAGACCAAGATAAATAAATATTGGGGGTTGGCATTGCTCCACTTCACAATTCTACAGACTGGAGAAGAAAGAACACCTTTGTGACTGGACAGAACACCTTTAGACAATGTAAGTATACCAGCTAATGGATGTTTGGATTTTTGGTTTATCCTAGCAGTGTGTAATTTTATTTTTGCATTTCATCCTGCAGAATTGATACCACAGGAACCGGAGGATCATGCCTTCAAGCCATGAAAATTCCCAGAGTGGACTGCCCAGTGAAGTGAGTATATTATCTATTGTTCTTTCAATATTCACTGTCACTTGTACACGTGTCCAATTTTTTGGTTTGGTTCACAGAGCTCTTCAAGTGTTGATGACCCACAGGAGCAGGCAACTCGGGGCCAAGCAGCGGTGGCAACACGGCGTGTAAGTATTTTTTTTTTATACTCTTATCTTTCAAACATTAATGTCTTTCTTTCAATTCTAGGTTCCACAACGGGACGAGGGAGGACGTAAACAACAACCTCCTCATCACATCTGTACATGAGCGCGTTCCATTGCCGTGATCCCCTGCATTCCGACGCAGTGGCTACCCGGCGGCTGTGGAATGAGGTCAAAAGGACTTTTGTAAGTATTGCAACAACGCTGCAGTGAAACAGTAGGCCGGGATCACACAACCGTGTTTATGTGATGAACTCCTGTGAGTTTCTTGCATCACACACATGGTTGTGTGATCCTGGCCCAAAGTGCAATTTTTAACAATTTTTTTTCCCTTTCACAGTGAAGAAAGTCAAAACTAGATGGCGTTCCATGAAGGACCGCTTTAATCGGGACCTCAGGCAGGAAGGCCAGGTTAGAAGCGGTGCTGGTGCAAGGACAAGGAAGTACAAGTACCATTGGCTCCTCAGCTTCCTGAGACCGGTCCTTGCACGACGAGTGTAAGTATTTTGATGTTGTATTCTATTGTGTTGTGTTGTGTAATTATCTGAATCTTCTTTCCAAAAAGGACTTGGCAAATGTACAAATTTAACTTTTGGGATACTAATGTTTTCATTTTCCTCTTTTCACAGAACCCAAAGCAGCACCGTACAATCTGGAGCGGTCCCTCATGGCACGCCATCTGACCCGTCCCAGCCATCCCACAGCGATGCGTAAGTATGCCTGCATCACAGTCTGGAGAACCGGCAGCCGGTCCATCCGGTCTTCCCCTGTCCCAAACCTCTGTCGCACTTTTTTGGCCTCTTCCCGCCAGCGGCAGCGGGTTTGGGACAGGCCACTCATGCCGAGTTTTTACATTTGAGCACGGTGTTCCAGAATTGTTACAAGACACAGTGGAAAATGGTTTGTCCAATGTCACCGACGTCTTGACGCAATGGCAGCCGGCTCCAGAGACCGGCAAGACATTTTTTTAGTGTCATAGAGAAGGGCATGTCGGAAAACCTAACACCGGAACTCCAGCTTGCTGTGATGCAGGCCTGCAATGCAGCATACATCAGTGCTATGCAGCAGACTCGGTTCATGCAGCCACCACCAGCGGCTGCCTTTCCAACACTTCCACAGCAGTCTAGTCTAAGTATACCGAGTTCTGCTGCATATCATTGTGCGGCCACAACTTTGTCCACAGCACGCCCAACTCCACTACACGATGCCGGGTGCAGAGGACCGCCAATATACCGCGCCGCCGATTCCTGCTCCTGTAATATGTCCACCAGCACCATGCCGGCCCACTACAGCGAGCAGACACCAGTACAGATCCTGCGAGGACGTCCACCAGGCCATCCCAACACACACGCAGACGCTGGGTCCTGGTCGGCCGAGGACATCCACCACCACCACGCCGGCCCACCACACCCACCAGACCGCCAGTACAGTGACGACACCCAGCAACAGGCCACATACACGAAGCCGCAGAGATCGCAGCCACCGGACACAAAGGCATAGAAGGAGAAGTGTACACGTATCTCCATTATCACCTCCAACATCACTTCCCAGTTTATCTTTCCCTTCCCATTCACCTCCACAAGTCTCTACCTGCAGTATCCCGGATCTACCATCAAGCTTACTTGACACCTCCCCATTGTCCAACCCAAACCGATCCCCCAATTTACCATCCCCCTTTGCCCATAATTTTTCACCTTTTTCCTGATTTTTATTAAACATTTAATAAATGTTTTTGTTTCATCAATTGACTGTTTTTTGAGTACTTCGTCGCTGGCAACACACCGTGCACCTTATACACAAAACTTTGGGAGGGGGTAGGCATGCACACAAGGAAGGGTGGAGGGGGTAGGCATACATACAAGGAAGGGTGGGAGGGGGTAGTTATACATACATACAAGGAAGGGTGGGAGGGGTAGTTATACATACATACAAGGAAGGGTGGGAGGGGGTAGTCATGCATACAAGGAAGGGTGGGAGGGGGTAGTTATACATACATACATACAAGGAAGGGTGGGAGGGGGTAGTTTTACATACATACAAGCATGGGCATACCCACCATGGGGCAGGGGGGGCAGGTGCCCCCCCTAGAAGCAGGGCACACAATGAAAGAGAGCGGAGAGAGCAGCACAATGCCGGCTCCCTCTGCCACAGATTGCAGTGCCTGTCTGTGTGTGAGCAGTGCACGGAGCTGCTGTCTCACCAGAGGAGCCTCTTCCTCCCTTCCTGGCTGCAGCAGCTGTAGTTTCACTTTCTGCCCTGCTGGCTCTGGTTTGTCTCAGCCACACTGGATCCTAGTGCCCTCTGTGTGCAACACTGGACACTTCCTGCTCCTGCCTCAGCCACTGCCTGCAAGCTTCATGGTAAGTGGGGATGGAATTTATTAAATTCATTCTGCTCAGGCATGTCATGGTCACTGTGGGGGAATGTGAGAGGATGGGGGTTCAGTGGGGGAGGGGTACAGGGCACTGGGGTGAATGTAAGAGGATGGGGGTATTGTGGGGGCTAGGGAACTGGGGGGTTAATGTGAGAGGATGGGGGTATTGTGGGGGAGGGGTACAGGGCACTGGGGTGAATGTAAGAGTATGGGGTATTGTGGGGGCTAGGGCACTGGGGGTTAATGTGAGAGGATGGGTATGTGGGGGCTAGGCACTGGGGGTTAATGTGAGAGGATGGGGGTATTGTGGGGGCTGAAGTGGGGGAGGGGCAACAGGGCACAGAGAGTGAATGTGAGAGGATGGGGGTATTGTGGGGGAGGGGTACAGGGCACTGGGGTGAATGTAAGAGTATGGGGTATTGTAGGGGCTAGGGCACTGGGGGGGTTAATGTGAGAAGATGGGGATATTGTGGGGGCTGGCACACAGGGGTTGATGTAAGAGGATGGGGTATTGTGAGCGAGGGTGGACAGGTCACTGGGGTTGAATGTAAGAGGATGAGGGTATTGTGGGGACTGAAGTGGGGAGGGGCAACATAGCACTGAGGGGTGCATGTGAGAGGATAGGGGTATTGTGGGGTCAGTGGGACAGAACACTAAGGGGTGCATGTGAGACGATAGGCTGTTGGGGTGTGGGTGGGGGACAGGGGAGGTAGGGGGCTTTTTTTTACTTGTGAGCTCCTTAATACTTTAATAATAGATTAATATTTCAGTATTATTATAACAAGGGCATAGACAGACGGCCATATAACTCATGCGAGGATCGCACTGCAATCCTCGGACTTGCTGGTACCGCTTCTGACATGAGCGCGACTGCCATGTATAATATATGGTATATACAGCGTAGTGTCGCATACACTGCTGTATTATACAATACACAACAGTTCTAATGCTCCATACCTAATATGCAGGATAATGTACAGTGTATATGATGTAACCTGTATAAGATGCGACATTGGCTTGCCCCCCCCTAGTTTTGATCCTGGGTACGCCCATGCATACAAGGAAGGGTGGGAGGGGGTAGTCATGCATACAAGGAAGGGTGGGAGGGGGTAGTTATACATACATACAAGGAAGTGTGGGAGGGGTTAGTTATACATACAATGATGGGAGGGGGTGGCCATACATAAAAACTCACATACATATTTTAGAAATAAAGGTAATAGGTGTTTTATTAACAGCACAGTGAATAATTGGCATGAAACAGTAAAATATTGGATTAATATGACATCACATAACCAAAACCCTAAACCATTTCATCCTGCCATGCCAAACGGCAACATCAGAAACAAAATAGGCGGCAAATCGATCCCTCATTTGTCCAATTTCCACTGTTGTCCTCACAGGCTGTTGCTGGAAATCTGGCAATGGGTTAGAAACCGCTTCCTCCAGTTCCACGTTGGGTCTCTCTTTAGCCATGATGTAGTTGTGGAGAACCACACACGCCTTGACAACCTCATCCACTGTCTCAATTTTAAGATTAATTGAGGTTTGCAAAATGCGCCATTTTGAGATAAGGATGCCAAAGGCGCACTCCACAGTTCTTCTGGCCCTGGACAGTCTATAGTTAAAGATCCTTTTAGTATGGTCCAAGTCCCGACTAGAGTAAGGTTTCAGGAGGTTTGCACACATCTGAAATGCCTCATCCCCAACCACAACAAACGGCATTGCAGGTCTGTCAGTGTTGGGAAGAGGTTGTGGCTGTGGGAAATTGAAATTATTAAGATATAAGCGTTGGCCCATGTCAGAGTCTTTAAATGTGCTTGAATCATTAGCACGTCCAAATGATCCAATGTCTACGGCCACAAAGCTGCAGTCCGCACCTGCAATGGCCATGAGCACTGTAGAAAAATATTTCTTATAATTGAAGTACTGAGAACCAGTTTTAGCCGGTTTGGTAATCCGGATATGTTTCCCATCCACAGCTCCAATACAGTTGGAAAATCACAAATTTCCTGGAATTTTACTGCTTTGGCCTTCCATAATTCCGTGGTGGGTAGGGGTAAAAATTCTTCACGAAGAACGTCCCATAAAGCCCGGCAGGTGTCCGCAACAATCCCAGAAAGTGTTGAAATACCAATGCGGAACTGAAAATGGAGCGATGTTAAGGACTCTCCGGTAGCAAGGAATCTAATAACAAGATAAATAATAAAAAAAAAAAATTAGAAGTACATTGCGGAACAATAATTATGACAGGCGTTTTGTTTGAAATATTACTTACCTTAGTGTCACCAGCAGACGCTCCTCTGCAGGAATCGCTCTCCGGAGCTGGGTATCTTGCTTGGTGATGGCTCCTTCAACGCGCCGAAGCAAATACCGGAAACTGTCATAACGCATCCTCGTATACTCAAAATACTTGTCCGGATTTCATTTAGCTCCCTGAATAAACAGTGGTAAGCTCCAAAGCTCTCACGGATTTCCACAATAGGGTGTCGCCAAAATCACCGACGCCGTCTTCTCCGTCTTTCTCTCTTCCGTTCGTCATCACAAGCAGCAACAAAAGCAAGAAACACGCCGAGATCCAAATCAAGATTGCGGTACAAGTGTCCATTTTAAGATCCATGCTGAGGCAGGATACAGGAGCAAAATGGGAGGATTTCATCTCTGCAAGGGTATATATACAGAAATCCTATGAGACATGCCCACTGTAGTGCCATTGGAGGTGTACTTTTATCTTGGAATGCCATCTTTTCCCTTTGTGTAATGTTGCGTTTAAAAACGCAAGCGTATGAAAATCGCATCCAAACGCGTGTTAACGCAGCGGTTTTTGGCTCATAAGTCAAGCGCATGCGTCGTTAAAAAGGTGCATTGTCATGCTTTTTTTCATGCGTTTTCCATTGCGTGCGCAACGCTGCGCACTCAGACGCTAATGTGAAAGCAGCCTTATGTGGCTCCCAGTGCCCGTTTTTAGCTTACTTTTTTTCTAGCTGCCCTAGTGGCTTTATAGTGGCCTTTCATGGTCCTAATAATCTCACTTTGTTCCAGGAATGCAGGCGAAGCAACAGCCTGTCCGTCCACACCAGTTCCACATCCTCATCAGAGCTGTGCCTGATTCCTTGCACAACTTTGTTTGGTGAGCATACATCTTTATTTCATCACTTCATATTGTGAAAGTCCTTCATCATGAAGTGCTTTTTCTTTTACAAAAGTACCGAAGAGAACCAAATCAAATTATTAGACTCCATCATTTTTTAGATAAGGAAAATGATCCAATATCATGTGTGAGTGGCAGTGGCATAACTTTAACAGCATGGACCCCAATGCAAAAGTTCTAATGGGGCCCACAATAATTGCAAGTCTTTAATAGCATTGGTCTTTTCATACAGGCCAAAGGGACTTTTAGGGCCCCCTAGACTTCGGGGCCCAGGTGCGATTGCAATCCCTGCACCTTTTTATAATTATGTTCCTGGTGAGTTGCAAGAGTATGTAAACATTTTCTTTCAGTGAAAAAAAATTGGCAAATCCAGCAACCGCAAAAGTAATAAAACATCACATTTATTAGTAGACTAAAACATGAAAAAGAAAAATGTAAAAACCATGACAGTATAAAGGTCGATGTGTTTCGAGCTACATTAACTCTTAATCATGACAACTAACATGTAGGAGCTATGGAAATATTTAACATATAAAATGGGTGTGGGATAGACAAATCACAAATATGCTTAATTGGTAACCCTATGTGTACACAGGAGAAAGGAAGGAAAAAAAAGGAAGAAATATTTGCTCCATTGTGATTTTCTTTCAGTACATGGTGTTACCCCTTTGTGCATTAATTACTATATCTAAACATTTCCAAAACTTGTTGGTTAGACCTGCACATCAGCTTGGAGGAATTTTAGCTTATTGCTCTCTTCAAAACAGCTATCACTCTGTTATATAATAGGTTGCTCACAGGAAAAGAACAGAAAAAATTCAAAAAGAATATAGCAGAACAAATGCGCATATATACCAACACTAGATGGTGGCCCGATTCTAACGCATCGGGTATTCTAGAATATGTATGTAGTTTATGTGGAGGCTGCTGCTGGGTATATGTGGAGGCTGCTGCTGGGGTGTATGTGGAGGCAGCTGTTGCTGAGGTATATGTACAGGCTGCTGTTGCTGGGGTATATGTGGAGGCTGCTGCTGGGGTATATGTGGAGGCTGCTGCTGCTGGGGTATATGTGGAGGCATCTGCTGCTGGGGTATATAGAGGCTGCTGCTGCTGGTGGGGTGTACGTGGAGGCTGCTGCTGGGGTTTACGTGGAGGCCGCCAGTCGGGGTACTTCCGCTGCGAGAAGCCGGGAGATGACCGGTTGGCGCCGGTCATCTCCCGGCTGCGTCGACGCTGACCTCCATGCGGCAGGAGATGACTAGCGGCTACCGTTGGGAGATCAGCGGCTAGCGCCGCTGATCTCCCGACGATAGCGGTGGCATGCGTTGTTCAAATCCTGCGCCAATTCGCGGCCGGACTGCGCCTGTCGCTGATTGGTTGCGTCCGGCTCTGCGCAACCAATCAGCGACGCGGGATTTCCGTTACAGACAGACAGAATTAAACGATTATATAGTAGATAGATAAGAAAATTAATGCACTACATACTACATACAGGATGCAGCAGCCTCCCCCTCTCCCTTGATAAAGGTGGAAGCAGCACAGGTGCAAAATACTGATGGAACAACCACTTACAACCTAGCAAATCATGGAGGGAGTCTTCTAGTATTAGAATTACACATGAATAAGGCTTGAATAAAGTACCAATCACATATTAACAGTTTCCATTGAACACCATATCACATACATAGCCATCAGCTTTTGTTTTGGCCAAAAGATTTTTTAAGCTGCCACTACGACAAAGTAGACTCTTTTGGCTGGGCCCTACTCTAACTCTAACCTATTACACATTTCTTAAAATATCCAATACTCTATTTAGGTTTTTTTTTTTTTTTCTTTAAGGGAATGAGTCACATACAATTTTAAAATGAACACTAATACTATATACCGTGATCACCAGGGACATTATACATAGGAGCTCTGTATATAGTGTCAGTGTACAGGTAATACAGGGATCACTGGTGACATTAAACACAGGCGCTCTGTATATAGTGTCAGTTTACATATAATACAGGGAGCTCTGTATATAGTATATAGTGTAAGTGTACAGGTAACACCTGCAGCATAACAGGACCCCCCCACTGAAAACAGTATCCCCCAAAATAAAATACATCACAACAGTAATGATATTCCTTAATTAGCCCCTACAGTAATAATGTCCCACATCCTGCTCCAATATGTACTTCCATTTTCATTCCTGACTCCTTGTGTCTCATTCCTTCCCACCTTAATTCTCATTCCTGGCCCCTTGTGTCTCATTCCTGGCCCCCTATGTTCCCCCATACCTGGCTTCATATATTCTCCTATTCCTGGCTCCATATGTTCTCCCATGCTCCCATGTATGGCCCCATATGTTCTCCCATTCCTGGTCTCATATGTTCTCCCATTCCTGGCCCCTTATGTTCTCCCATTCCTGGCCCCTTATGTTCTCCCATTTCTGGCCCCATATGTTCTCCCATTCCTGGCCCCATATGTTGTGCCATCATGCCCCCATGTGACTCCATTCTGCTTCCATGTTTCTCCATTCTGCCCCATGTCTCTCCATTGTACCCTCGTGTCTCTCCATTCTGCCTCCATGTTTTCCATTCTGCCCATGTCTCCATTCTGCCCCATGTGTCTCCATTCTGCCCCCATGTCTCTCCATAATGCCTGCATAGTGCGTCTTTTACAAAAAAAGGGGAGTCCAGTGGCATCCTCTCCCAATTCATCTCAGGCGCGGACGCGCCAGTGCGTGGTAGTGACATCATACACAGGTAACATGACAGTAAGTGCAGTATTGCCCTAATGGCAGCCCTGGGTGCACATACTATTCGATAAAGTGGGCTGCCCAGCGCTATGTAAGTGCACTCCACTGGTACAGGCACCCTAGTTTACTAGGTCAACATTGATGTGCTTGGCTGCATCCTGTATAAAAATGAAAAAATGTGCAGTAATATATATATATATATATATATATATATATATATATATATGCATGAAGTATTGGCCAAAATATGCAAGCTGCTATCCCACCTCAAGGCTCCTCATTGTCTTGCGAGTCCCTACACTAAAATCAAAATCAAAAACACAGCAAAAGGACATACAAAATTTTAAATGCATAGCAGAAAAAACATCACCACAGGTCAGAAACCTAATGCAACTCCCTTTGATAAAAGCAGAGGCAACAAATGTGCAAATGCCCATGACTTCTCGCTTCACATCCTTCCAGAACATTTCTATAGGATTAAAGGGAACTTTGTCATGTTACAAAACGTTATTAATCTGCAGATATGGGGTTAATCTGCAGGTTATGTGCTGAAGCTGCCGACACCCACACTGAGGGCCATGCTGCTGATAGGAAATGAAATCTATTCTTCCCAGCAGTCTCGGACTTTCAGTTATAGAAGTGTAGCCGGCACAACGTCAGTCACCACTCGGTGCTTAATCTAACGCTGACCTGTTGATGTGGCCATGATTATTATTATAAGAGTTATCCAGCATCACTCACTTCTGATGATGGAGAACCATTGAACCGTCTTTGGCAATTGTTTTCTTCACTTGAAAAAGATACTAGACCATTGATGAAATGTGTTGTGGAAGTAAAAAACCGTTCAACTCATCTTGGTCCTAGGGATTCTTTATTACAGCAGCGCAGCCTAATATCGTGTTATCGTCCAAATTGGTCAACTATCCTGGAGGAGATCATCTCCAGCCACAAGGCAGCAGCAGCTGATATCATCAGGTGTTAATAGGAGTTGTACCTGCACCCAACCTGCTTAGGTAAGCACCTTCTTTTTACTTTCCTTTACACCCAATAGGGTGTCTCCTGATGGTCTTGTGCGCTTTTGTTCCCCTACAGTGTTTCTACCAATAACACACAATAACACTTGCAGCAGGAATCGAATCCTCTATGCTATCTAGCTACTTCTAAGAAAATGCAACGTTTACAGTAATAAGAACGCCACTAAAATGGTTCTTCAACATGGTTCAATTAAGTTACAGGCGCTACGGGGGTCATTCCTGCTAGGTCGCAAGTCCTTCTATCAAAATCAAGTAATGCTCTATGTGCTCACCTCACACTGGCTGGCTGCCCAGCTCCAGACCGAATTCTGTTCTGTACGCTAACATTGGAAGTAACAGCCCGGTTCACTTGCTCCTTCTGACCACCACACTTTGACTGGCATAGTCTGGTTCACGGGCCTTGACTGGCAATGGGCTAGACTTCAGGTCTTGACTGGTGTGGTCTGGTTAACCGGTCTTGACTGGCGACATCTGCCACATATTCATTCAGCTTGCACATTGCAACACCAGACCCCTCTTATTTGCAACAGCCAGATCATGTCTGAAACTGTTTGCCTGTCTCAGCACTAACTGGTCAGCCTGACTGCACTCCCATGCCTACAAAATTTTGAGCTCTTGAGTCCTTGTTGTCAATTGCTGAAATTCCATTTCACACTTAAACACTAATCGCAACCCTTGACCCTGACTCCCCTTTACCGAAAGAACTGTCCACTTTGGTGGATATGTTCTAATTTCTGAAACCCCAGGTACAATGCTTGAGGAATCTGTGAAGTTCAGCGCACAAATCTCACATGTTAGACTGAAGTAATGGAGAAGAAAACTACAGTATGAAAAAAGTCATAAAGGAAAGACCAAAGTTAAAAGCAGTTGGAATCCAAAAGAACAGACCCAAGTCCAAGTATGACAAAAGAAATATAAAGTTTAATGATAGCTTTCATTGTTGATTTGATTTTTCCTTTGACCATGGAAACATTAAAGTTTGGCTTTACTTGTGCAAACTGGCACAGGAGGACATGGCAAGTCAGGTCTGTTAGCAATATGGCAAGGGTACGTTTCCACGGTCAGGAAACCTGGCGTTTTGGATGGAGTGGAAACCTGCTCCGTCCAAAGCCCCGCCCCCTTGTGAACACGCGGTGATTCCGGATGTGTTCATTGAACACATCTGGAATCGCTGCAGCGCTACATAGGACTGTGCTATTTACCTTGCGGCGACGGAGCAAATAGACATGCTGCGGTCTAAAAAGACGCGCCGCATGTCCGGTTTCGCGGGTGTGTCACCCGCGTAATCGGACGCATAGTGGAGACGGGATTTCATAAAATCCCCTCCACTATGCAGGAACATCTGGCCACTGCAGATTAAACGCTGCGGTAGGACGCAGCGTTCAATCCACAGCTAATCGTGAGTGTTTCTGCTACGTGGAAACATACCCTAACACTCTAGTAACTAAACGGCATGTGTAGGAAGGAAACAGGACAAACATGCTTTGAAACCATAACAACAACTCAAGAACACATAGCAAAATCAATATAGCAATAAATTAGTAAATTGCAAGCCTCTATGAAGCCAGATAATGGGTCTTGATAAGCTTTGTATATCAAAAAACTGACCGGCACATCCAAACATAGATTCAGTGTGAACAGTGCTAAACCTAGAGTCACCAACTCATATACATACAAGAAGAAAAGGTAGCACACTGTAGCGCTATAGCTTGCAAACACGAAATATGAAAAATATGAAAAATGAATTGCATCATTACCTTAGAAATATGAAAAATTGAGAAGTCTTAGCGCATAAGATGGCCAAATTATGTGAGCCTGATAGCCACGTCAAGGCTCTTCTCGTATATCAGGTCCTAACTAATGCCTATCCTCGCTTAGAAAAGTCTGTCTGCATGGGAACCTATGAATCCTCTCTTCAGACTAAAATCTACATCTCTGTGGAGGGGTGATGAACCTGTTGTAATTAAAAAGCCTGTGACCACCAGGTGGAGTGCTCAGGCAGAAGGTAAATGAATACATATCAAAAAACTGACCGGCACATCCAAACATAGATTCAGTGTGAACAGGTGCTAAACCTAGAGTCACCAACTCATATACATACAAGAAGAAAAGGTAGCACACTGTAGCGCTATAGCTTGCAAACATGAAATATGAAAAATATGAAAAATGAATTGCATCATTACCTTAGAAATATGAAAAATTGAGAAGTCTTAGCGCATAAGATGGCCAAATTATGTGAGCCTGATAGCCACGTCAAGGCTCTTCTCGTATATCAGGTCCTAACTAATGCCTATCCTCGCTTAGAAAAGTCTGTCTGCATGGGAACCTATGAATCCTCTCTTCAGACTAAAATCTACATCTCTGTGGAGGGTGATGAACCTTTGTAATTAAAAAGCCTGTGACCACAGGTGGAGTGCTCAGGCAGAAGGTAAATGAATACATATCAAAAAACTGACCGGCACATCCAAACATAGATTCAGTGTGAACAGGTGCTAAACCTAGAGTCACCAACTCATATACATACAAGAAGAAAAGGTAGCACACTGTAGCGCTATAGCTTGCAAACACGAAATATGAAAAATCTGAAAAATGAATTGCATCATTACCTTAGAAATATGAAAAATTGAGAAGTCTTAGCGCATAAGATGGCCAAATTATGTGAGCCTGATAGCCACGTCAAGGCTCTTCTCGTATATCAGGTCCTACCTAATGCCTATCCTCGCTTAGAAAAGTCTGTCTGCATGGGAACCAATGAATCCTCTCTTCAGACAAAAATCTACATCTCTGTGGAGGGGTGATGAACTGTTGTAATTAAAAAGCCTGTGACCACCAGGTGGAGTGCTCAGGCAGAAGGTAAATGAATACATATCCCATGCAGACAGACTTTTCTAAGCGAGGATAGGCATTAGTTAGGACCTGATATACGAGAAGAGCCTTGACGTGGCTATCAGGCTCACATAATTTGGCCATCTTATGCGCTAAGACTTCTCAATTTTTCATATTTCTAAGGCAATGATGCAATTCATTTTTCATATTTTTCATATTTTGTGTTTGCAAGCTATAGCGCTACAGTGTGCTACCTTTTCTTCTTGTATGTATATGAGTTGGTGACTCTAGGTTTAGCACCTGTTCACACTGAATCTATGTTTGGATGTGCTGGTCAGTTTTTTGATATGTATTCATTTACCTTCTGCCTGAGCACTCCACCTGGTGGTCACAGGCTTTTTAATTACAACAGTTCATCACCCTCCACAGAGAGATGTAGATTTTAGTCTGAAGAGAGGATTCATAGGTTCCCATGCAGACAGACTTTTCTAAGCGAGGATAGGCATTGGTTAGGACCTGATATACGAGAAGAGCCTTGACGTGGCTATCAGGCTCACATAATTTGGCCATCTTATGCGCTAAGACTTCTCAATTTTTCATATTTCTAAGGTAATGATGCAATTCATTTTTCATATTTTTCATATTTCGTGTTTGCAAGCTATAGCGCTACAGTGTGCTACCTTTTCTTCTTGTATGTATATGAGTTGGTGACTCTAGGTTTAGCACCTGTTCACACTGAATCTATGTTTGGATGTGCCGGTCAGTTTTTTGATATGTATTCATTTACCTTCTGCCTGAGCACTCCACCTGGTGGTCACAGGCTTTTTAATTACAACAGGTTCATCACCCCTCCACAGAGATGTAGATTTTAGTCTGAAGAGAGGATTCATAGGTTCCCATGCAGACAGACTTTTCTAAGCGAGGATAGGCATTAGTTAGGACCTGATATACGAGAAGAGCCTTGACGTGGCTATCAGGCTCACATAATTTGGCCATCTTATGCGCTAAGACTTCTCAATTTTTCATATTTCTAAGGTAATGATGCAATTCATTTTTCATATTTTTCATATTTCGTGTTTGCAAGCTATAGCGCTACAGTGTGCTACCTTTTCTTCTTGTATGTATATGAGTTGGTGACTCTAGGTTTAGCACCTGTTCACACTGAATCTATGTTTGGATGTGCCGGTCAGTTTTTTGATATGTATTCATTTACCTTCTGCCTGAGCACTCCACCTGGTGGTCACAGGCTTTTTAATTACAACAGGTTCATCACCCCTCCACAGAGATGTAGATTTTAGTCTGAAGAGAGGATTCATAGGTTCCCATGCAGACAGACTTTTCTAAGCGAGGATAGGCATTAGTTAGGACCTGATATACGAGAAGAGCCTTGACGTGGCTATCAGGCTCACATAATTTGGCCATCTTATGCGCTAAGACTTCTCAATTTTTCATATTTCTAAGGTAATGATGCAATTCATTTTTCATATTTTTCATATTTCGTGTTTGCAAGCTATAGCGCTACAGTGTGCTACCTTTTCTTCTTTGTATTGATAAGCTTTGTAGACAGAATAACCACCATGTTGTGGCATCTTCTGCTTGGGGATAAAGAAAATTCAAAGCAAGAAACAGCAGCACCATTCAACCATTGCACATGGTCATTTCCTTCACTTCTAAGAGCATTTGCGGTAATTGCAAGGAATTTCAGTGGTGCTTAGCTCAAATATGTAAAATGCAGTCACTTCAAGAAAAAAGAAAAAGCAACACTCAACAATCTTTAACCCCTTTACCCCTGAGAGTGGTTTGCATGTTAATGACCAGGCCAATTTTTGCCATTCTGACCACTGTCCCTTTATGAGGTAATAACTCTTGAAAGCTTCCATAGATCCTGGTGATTCTGACATAGTTTTCTCGTGACATATTGTACTTCATGACAGTGATAAAATTACTTTGATATGACTTGCATTTATTTCTGAAAAAACAGAAATTTGGCAAAAATTTTGAAAATTGCACAATTTTCCAACTTTGAATTTTCATGCCCTTAAATCCCACAGATATGTCACACAAAATACTTAATAAGTAAGGCCGGCGTCACACTTGCGATTTTGATGCAAGTAAGTCGCACGACTTTCTTGCATCAACACCCGCACGGCCGCCCGCTCTCGGACCAGAGTGTACGGCTGCATGTATTTCTATGCAGCCGCACACTCGGGTCCGAGAGCTGGCGGCCGTGCCGGTTGTTGATGCGAGAAAGTCGTGCGACTTACTCGCATCAAACTCGCAAGTGTGACGCCAGCCTAACATTTCCCACATGTCTACTTTTCATCAGCACAATTTTGGAACCAACATTTTTTTCTCTTAGGAAGTTATAAGGGTAAAAGTTAAACAGTGATTTCTAATTTTTACAACATCATTTTTTTTAGGGACCACATCACATTTGAAGTCACTTTGAGGGGTCTATATGGTAGAAAATACTCAAAAGTGACACCATTCTAAAAACTGCACCCCTCAAGGTGCTCAAAACCACATTCAACAAGTTTATTAACCCTTCTGGTGCTTCACAGGAATTTTTGGAATGTTTAAAAAAAATGAACATTTAATTTTTTTTTACAAAAAATGTAATACAAATCCAAATTTTTTTATTTTCTCAAGGGTAACAGGAGAAATTGGACCCCAAAAGTAATTGTGCAATTTGTACTGAGTTTGTTGATACCCCATATGTGGGGGGAACCAATGTTTGGGCGCATGGCAGAGCTCGGAAGGGAAGGAGCGCCGTTTCACTTTTTAGGGCTCATACTCACTTGAGCCGAAAACGGATGATATTCAGCCGATAAAAAATCGGATTCAAATCGGACCAATGTTATTCAATAGGTGACATCTCATTTGCGATTTTTTTCTCAGCCGAAATCGGTGTGAGAAAAAAATCGCAGCATGCTGCTATTTGATGCGAATTTGGCATGATAATCGCCAATGCAAGTCAATGGGTGCGAGAAATCATCGCACAGCACTCGCACCATGCGAGTGCTGTCCGATTTATATGCACCAGTCTCCTTTGAAAAGCCGGCAATTCATCCCCGGCTACTGTAAAATCACACTGACAGCTCACAAAACACTAGATACATACACATAGAATACATATATATATATAATATATGTATATATATATATATATATATACATGTCATTGTGACACATATATATATATATTTATAGTTCATACACTTCTACATAGTATAATAGCCCCTAATTCATCCCCGGCTATACTGTAAAATCACACTGACAGCTTTAATAAAGAATAGAAACAATACATATACACACATAGAATAACATATATATATATATATATATATATATGTCATTGTGACATATATATATACATATATTTATAGTTCATACACTTCTACATACTGTAATAGCCGCTAATTCAATTGCCGGCTTTTGTGAAATCACAGAACCCGACATGAAATGACACATGGTTTACATACAGTTAACCATGTCATTTCATGTATTTGGATATATGGTTTTAACTTACAATTACATGAGTGTATGTGTGCAAAATTGCAGATATGTAGGGGTTAATTAAAGGTGTAAATTCGTTGAAAAAAATGCGTGGGCTCCCGCTGTATTTTCTTCACCAGACAGACAAAGCAAGCGAGTGGGGGCAAATAATAATAGCCCAGGGAGGGTGCATTTATTTTGTGCCCCCCTGGCTACTAACATCTGCCCCAGACACCCCAGAAAAGGCAAATCTATAATTAGATTAGCCCTTTCTGGCACTTTGTACGTCTATTCCCATTGCCTGTAGCGGTGGCGAATGGGTTAATAAGGGGTTAAAGCCACCTTGCAATTGAAAGGTGACTTTAAGCCAGGTTAATAATTGAGAGCTGTCAATTAGACAACTATCAATTATTAATCCTATTGTATGAAAGAAAAATCAAACACACACACTTTAATAAATAATCATTTTAATGAAATAATCAAACAGTTTTTGACCATCTTTTATTTTCCTGCTAAAACCATTTCCTGTAATAAAAATAAAATAAAAAAGCAAAATTATTCTTACCTATCCGATGCACAGTCAGGTCCCACGCTGTAATCTATCAGAAAGGGTTAACAGGTTACAGCTAGCAGGCAGCTAATGCTGCATGCTGAGCTGTTACCCCCTGAATGAATAAGTTCCTCTCCGGGCGAAAGGAGAGGAAGTGATTAATGTGTGAAGCTTAATTGATTTATTCCCACTTTCACTTCAGGTCAGGTCACCCTGACCTGACCTGTAGTGAAAGTGGGAGGCAATCAATTAAGCTTCACACACTCAGCACTTCCGCTAATGTTGCCGGGAGAGGAACTGATTCATTCAGGGGATTACAGCTGAGCAATAAAATATGGTCCAAAACTGTGTCTTTATTTCATTAAAAGGATTAATAATTAATGTGTGTGTTTTTTTCCTTTCATAGAATAGGATTAATAATTGATAGTTGTCAAATTGACAACTCTCAATTATTAACCTGGCTTAAAGTCACCTTTCAATTGCAAGGTGGCTTTAACCCCTTATTAACCCATTCGCCACCGCTACAGGGCAATGGGAATAGACGGGCAAAGTGCCAGAAAGGGCAAATCTAATTATAGATTTGCCTTTTCTGGGGTGTCTGGGGGCAGATGTTAGTAGCCGGGGGGGGCACAAAATAAATGCACCCTCCCTGGGCTATTATTATTTGCCCCCACTTGCTTGCCTTGTCTGTCTGGTGGAGAAAATACAACGGGAGCCCACGCATCTTTTTTCAATGAATTTTCACCTTTAACCCCTCTCTGACATTAGACGTACTATCCCGTCCATAAAACCCGTGACAATCTGACCATGGGCGGGATAGTACGTCATAGCGATCAGCTGCGCTCCTGGGGGGAGCGCAGCTGATCGCCGCCGGGTGTCAGCTGATTATCACAGCTGACACCCGGGACTGTGTGCCAGGAGCGGTCACGGACCGCTCCCGGCACATTAACCCCTTGCACACCGCGATCAAACATGATCGCGGTGTACTGGGGCACAGGGGGCATCGCGCAGGGAGAGCGCTCCCTGCGCGCCCCCTGAGACCCTCAGAACAGCGCGATGTGATCGCGCTATTCTGAGGGCTTCCTCCCTCCCAGGACCCCGATCCAAGATGGCGCCGGGGTCCTGGAGGAAGGCGGCTTCCTCAGTGCCTGCTGAGAGCAGGCACTGAGAAGCTGCAGCGCTGCCTGTGAGATCGCTGGTCTCACAGAGTGCTGTGCACACTGTGAGACCAGCGATCTCACATTTTACAGTGATGTCCCACCCTGGGACAATGTAAAAAAGTAAAAAAAATAAAAATAAACGTGTAAAAAAAAAAAAATTCCAAAATAAGTAAAAAAAAAAAAAAAATATTCCCCAATAAATTCATTTTTTCCTGTAAATAAAAAAAATAAAACAATAAAAGTACACATATTTGGTATCGCCGGTCCGTAACGACCCCCCCCTATAAAACTGTCCCACTAGTTAACCCCTTTAGTGAACCCCTTAAAAAATAAAAAATAAAAACAAAGCAAAAAATCAGTGCTTTATCATCATACCGCTGAACAAAAAGTGGAATAACACGCGATCAAAAAGACGGATATAAATAAACATGGACCGCTGAAAACGTCATCTTGTCCCGCAAAAAACGAGCCATCACACAGCATCATGAGCGAAAAAATAAAAAAGTTATAGCTCGCAGAATAAAGCGATGCAAAAATAATTATTTTTTCTATAAAATTGTTTTTATTCTATAAAAGCGCCAAAACATAAAAAAACGATATAAATGAGGTATCTCCGTAATCGTACTGACCCGAAGAATAAAACTGCTTTATCAATTTTACCACACGCGGAACGGTATAAACGCCTCCTCCAAAAGAAATTCATGAATTGCTGATTTTTGTTCATTCTAACCTCCCAAAAATCGAAATAAAAAGCAATCAAAAAATGTCACAGGCTCAAAATGGTACCAATAAAAACGTCAACTCGTACCGCAAAAAATAAGACCTCACATGACTCTGTGGGCCAAAATATGCAAAAATTATAGCTCTCAAAATGTGGTGATGCAAAAACTATTTTTTGCAATAAAAAGCGTCTTTTAGCGTGACAGCTGCCAATCATAAAAACCCGCTATAAATAGTAAATCAAACCCCCTTTATCACCCCCTTAGTTAGGGAAAAATAATAAAATTACAAAAATGTATTTATTTCCATTTTCCCATTAGGGTTATGGTTAAGGTTAGGGTTGCGGCTAAAGTTAGGGTTAGGGTTGGCGCTAAAGTTAGTATTAGGGTTATGGTTGGGATTAGGGATAGGGTGTGTTAGGGTTACGTTTGTGGTTAGGGTTGGGACTAGGGTTAGGGGTGTGTAGAGGTTAGGGTTGGAGTTAGAATTGGGGGGTTTCCGCTGTTTAGGCACATCAGGGGCTCTCCAAATGTGACATGACGTCTGATCTCAATTCCAGCCAATTCTGCGTTGAAAAAGTCAAACGGTGCTCCTTCCCTTCTGAGCTCTGCCATGCGCCCAAACAGTAGTTTACTCCCACATGGGGTATCAGTGTACTCTGGACCCTAAGAGTTATTGTGCAATTTGTCCTATTTCTTCTGTTACCCTTGGGAAAATAAAAACTGGGGGCAAAAATATCATTTTTTAAAAAAAAATGATTTTTTTTGTTTTTACGGCTGTACGTTATAAATTTGTGTGAAGCACTTGGGGCTTCATAGCGCTCACCACACATCTAGATAAGTTCCTTGTGGGGTCTATTTTCCAAAATGGGGTCACTTGTGGGGGGTTTCCACTGTTTAGGCGCATCAGGGGCTCTCCAAATGCGACATGACGCCCCCACACCATTCCATCAAAGTCTACAATCCAAAACGTCACTACTTCCCTTCCGAGCCCCAACGTGTTCCCATACAGTAGTTTTCTCCCACATATTGGGTATCAGCGTACTCAGGACAAATTGGACAACAACTTTTTGGGTCCAATTTCTCCTGTTACCCTTGTGAAAATAAAATATTGGGGGCGAAAAAATAATTTTTGTAAAAAAAAAATATATTTTTTATTTTCACGGCTGTTCGTTATAAACTTCTGTGAAGCACTTAGGGGTTCAAAGTGCTCACCAAAACATCTAGATAAGTTCCTTGTGGGGTCTATTTTCCAAAATGGGGTCACTTGTGGGGGGTTTCCACTGTTTAGGTGCATCAGGGGCTCTCCAAATGCGACATGACGCCCCAGAGCATTCCATCAAAGTCTGCAATCCAAAACGTCACTACTTCCCTTTGAGCCCCAACGTGTACCCATACAGTAGTTTTCTCCCACATATTGGGTATCAGCGTACTCAGGACAAATTGGACAACAACTTTTGGGGTCCAATTTCTCCTGTTACCCTTGTGAAAATAAAATATTGGGGGCGAAAAAAATAATTTTTGTAAAAAAAAAAAAATGTTTTGTTTTTACGGCTGTACGTTATAAACTTCTGTGAAGCACTTGGGGCTTCATAGCGCTCACCACACATCTAGATAAGTTCCTTGTGGGGTCTATTTTCCAAAATGGGGTCACTTGTGGGGGGTTTCCACTGTTTAGGCGCATCAGGGGCTCTCCAAATGCGACATGACGCCCCCAGACCATTCCATCAAAGTCTACAATCCAAACGTCACTACTTCCCTTCCGAGCCCCAACGTGTACCCATACAGTAGTTTTCTCCCACATATTGGGTATCAGCGTACTCAGGACAAATTGGACAATAACTTTTGGGGTCCAATTTCTCCTGTTACCCTTGTGAAAATAAAATATTGGGGACGAAAAAATCATTTTTGTAAAAAAAAAAATAATAATTTTATTTTACAGCTGTACGTTATAAACTTCTGTGAAGCACTTGGGGGTTCAAAGTGCTCACCACACATCTAGATAAGTTCCTTGAGGGTCTAGTTTCCAAAATGGTGTCATTTGTGGGGGTTTCCACTGTTTAGGCAGATCAGGAGCTCTCCAAACACGACATGGCATCCAGCCAATTCTGCGTTGAAAAAGTCAAACGGCACTCCTTCCCTTCCAAACTCTGCCATGCACCCAAACAGTGGTTTACCCCCACATATGGGGTATCAGCGTACTCAGGACAAATTGCACAATAACTTTTGGAGTCTTGTTACCCTTGGGAAAATAAAAATTGGGGTGAAAAGATCATTTTTGTGGAAAAAATATGATTTTTTAATTTTACGGCTCTACGTTATAAACTTGTGTGAAGCACTTGGGGGTTCAAATTGCTCACCAAAGATCTAGATAAGTTCCTTAGGGGGTCTAGTTTCCAAAATGGGGTCACTTGTGGGGGGTTTCCACTGTTTAGGCACATCAGTGGCTCTCCAAATGCAACATGGCGTCCAATCTCAATTCCAGCCAATTTTGGTTGGAAAAAGCCAAATGGTGCTCCTTCCATTCCGAGCTCTGCCGTGCGCCCAAACAGTGGTTCCCCCCCACATATTGGGTATCAGCGTACTCAGGACAAATTGGACAACAACTTTTGTGGTCCAATTTCTCCTGTTACCCTTGGAAAATAAAAAATTAGTGACTAAAAATAATTTTTGTGGGAAAAAAATAGGATTTTTTATTTTCATGCCCGGGCATTATAAACTTGTGTGAAGCACTTGGGGGTTCAAAGTGCTCACCAAAGCTATAGATAAGTTCCTTAGGGGGTCTAGTTTCCAACGTCTGCATTCCAAAACGTTACTACTTCCTTTCCAAGCCCTGCCGTGCGCCCAAACAGTTTCCCCCCCCACATATTGGTATCAGCGTACTCAGGACAAATTGGCCAACAACTTTTGGGGTCCAATTTCCTTGGGAAAAATCAAAAATTTGGGACTAAAAAATCATTTTTGTGGAAAATTGTTTCTTATTTTTTCCACACCCAGGCATTATAAGCTTTTGTGAAACACTTGGGGATTCAAAGTGCTCACAACAGATCTAGATAAGTTCCTTAGGGGGTCTAGTTTCCAAAATGGTGTCACTTGTGGGGGGTTTCCACTGTTTAGGCGCATCAGGGACTCTCCAAACGCGACATGGCGTCCAATCTCAATTCCAGCCAATTTTAGTTTGAAAAAGTCAAACGGCGCTCCTTCCCTTATGAGCTCTGCTGTGCACACATACAGTGGTTTTCCCCCACTTATGGGGTATTGGCGTATTCAGGAGAAATTGCACAACAACTTTATGTGTCCATTTTCTTCTTTTACCCTTGTGAAAATAAAAAAAAAGTTTGTAAAAGATCATTTTTGTGGCTAAAAAGTTAAATATTCATTTTTTCCTTCCACGTTGCTTCAGCTCCTGTGAAGCACCTGAAGGGTTAATAAACTTTTTGAATGTGGTTTTGAGTACCTTGAGGGTGCAGTTTTTATAATGTTGTCACTTTTGGGTATTTTCTGCCATATAGACCCCTCAAAGTGACTTCAAATATGAGGTGGTCCCTAAAAAAAATGGCTTTGTAAATTTTGTTGTAAAAATGAGAAATCGCTGGTCAACTTTTAACCCTTATAATTTCCTAAGAAAAAAAAATTTTGATTCCAAAATTGTGCTGATGTAAAGTAGACATGTGGGAAATGTTATTTCTTAACTATTTTGTGTGACATATTTCTCTGTTTTAAGGGAATAAAAATTCAAAGTTTGATAATTGCAAAATTTTCAAAATTTTCGCCATATTTGCATTTTTTTCAAAAATAAACGCAAGGTATATCGAAGAAATTTTACCACTAACGTAAAGTACAATATGTCACGAGAAAACAATCTCAGAATCGCGCAGATCCGTTGAAGCGTTCCAGAGTTATAACCTCATAAAGAGACAGTGGTCAGAATTGTAAAAATTGGCCCGGTCATTAACGTGCAAACCACCCTTGGGGGTGAAGGGGTTAATTAACCCCTACATGTCTGCAATTTTGCACACATACACTCATGTAATTGTAAGTTAAAACCATATATCAAAATACATGAAATGACATGGTTAACTGTATGTAAACCATGTGTCATTTCATGTCGGGTTCTGTGATTTCACAAAAGCCGGCAATTGAATTAGCGGCTATTACAGTATGTAGAAGTGTATGAACTATAAATATATGTATATATATATATATATATATATATATGTCACAATGACATATATATATATGTATTCTATGTGTGTATATGTATTGTTTCTATTCTTTATTAAAGCTGTCAGTGTGACTTTACAGTATAGCCGGGGACGAATTAGCGGCTATTATACTATGTAGAAGTGTATGACCTATATATATATATATATAATTATTTGCTTTTTGTGTACAATTTTTTTTTACAATGTGATTTTTACATGACTTTTTACATAGAGATAACTGCTCTATGTAAAACGTCATGTTAAAATCGCATTGCATACAGATGGAAAACTGATGGAAAACGGATGGAGCAATTAAAAATCGCATACAAATCGCATGACAATCGCATGACAATTGTATATATTCAGACCGTTTTTTCCATCCAGAAAACGGACAGTTTTTTTTTCCACAAATGGGTATGAGCCCTTAATGCAAAATTGGCTGGAATTGAGACCAGACGCCATGTCGAGTTTGGAGAGCCCCTGATGTGCCTTAACAGTGGAAACTCCCCACAAATGACCCCATATTGGAAACTAGACCCCCAAAGGAACTTATCCAGATGTGTGGTGAGAACTTTGAACCCCAAAGGTTCTGAGTATGCTGATACCCCATATGTGGGGGGGAAACCACTGTTTGGACGAATGGCAGAGCTCGGAAGGGAAGGAGTGCCATTTGACTTTTTCAATGCAAAATTAGCTGGAATTGAGATCGGACACCATGTCGCATTTGGAAAGCCCCTGATGTGCCTAAACGATGAAAAAACCCCACAAGTGACCCCATTTTGGAAACTAGACCCCCAAGGAACTTATCTAGATGTGTGGTGAGCACTTTGAACCCCCAGGTGTTTCTCTAAAGTTTATAATGCCCGGCTCAAAAGTTTATAATGCCCGGCTGTTGGAACCAATCTACTATTTCCTGGTATGTGAAATTTATAAGTGACCCCAGATCTCACCGCAGCTCAGCCCGGCTGGGAACAGAGCCCAGTGACGGATGTAACTGCAGTGACTTCAGTGAGATCCCAGCTAGCACCGTGAGCTGTGAGCGGTCACGGTGCTAGCTGGGATCTCACCGCAGCTCAGCCCAGCTGGGAACAGAGCCCAGTGACCAGAAGTAAGCTTTATGACGTCACCCCCGCTTACTGACGCTGCGTTCCCAGCAGCTCATGCACCAGTGGTTCTCAGCATGGACGGTCGCATCTTGGCACCGTCAAGGTTGAAAAGTAATGTTTTTATGGTTGACAGCTGTCACACGCTAAAATACGCTTTTTATTGCAAAAAATCATTTTTGCATCACCACATTTTGAGAGCAATAATTTTTCCATATTTTGACCCACAGTCATGTGAGGTCTTGTTTTTTGCCGGACGAGTTGCCGTTTTTATTTGTACCATTTTTGGGCGCAAGACATTTTTTGATCGCTTTCTATTCCGATTATTTTGAGACAGGTTGAACAAAAACAAGCAATTCATGAATTTCTTTTTTGGGGGGTTTACACCGTTCCGTGCGTGGCAAAATTGATAAGGCAGTTTTATTCTTCAGGTCAGTACGATTACAGCAATACCTCATTTATACCATTTTTTTATGTTTTTGCGCTTTTATACAATAAAAATTATTTTATAGAAAAAATAATTGTTTTTTGCATCACTTTGTTCTGAGAGCTATGACTTTTTTTATTTTCCACTGATGGAGCATTATGGCAGCTTGATTTTTGCGGGACAAGATGATGTTTTCAGCGGTACCATGTTATATCTGTCTTTTTAATCGCGTGTTATTCCACTTTTTGTTCGGCAGTATGATGGTAAAGCATTGTTTTTTGCCGTGTGTTTTTATGGTGTTCACTAAAGGGGTTAATAAGTGGGACAGTTTTATAGGTCAGGTCGTTGCAGACGGGGCGATACAAAATATATGCACTTTTATTGTTTTTTTTTTTTTTTTTTTTCATTCAAATATTTATTTATGATAGAATATATATTGATTTTTTTGTTTTTATTTTTGATTTTTTTTTTATATTTTTACAATTAAATATTTTTTTTACTTTTTGCTAACTTTTTTACTTAATCCCACTATTGGACAATAATTTTTTGGACAGGGAGGACTTGCTGATCATGCACTGCACATGCTGATCTGTGACCGCTCCTGGCACCTAGGGCCAGGTGTCCGCTGTCAGAATCAGCTGACACCTGGTCGCGATGACATACCGTACCATCCATGGTCAAATTGTGCCAGGTCCCATGGACGGTATAGTACATCGGATGGCAGAGAGGGGTTAAAAGATAGAAAGCCCAATTTACTGGGACATATGTGCTGTAAGCACCGAGATTCAGGAAGAGCCTTTTTTCACACAGGTCTGGCTTTTCTATGGGTCCATTCAACCAAGGTTGGTTGGTTTAGAGGTATTGTGAGTCATTTGCATGCTTGATATAATTATGCAAATCATATGGCACATATCGTATGAGCCACACAGTCTGTAAAAATGTATTGGAAAGAGTGTGATGTGAGTATATAAAAAGTATGTCCCAAGGTAGAAAGTAGGTGGATTTTTGAATAGAATACACTGTACCACATAAGTTAAAACAGTGAAATAGAGTTATCTGCATTTGAAAAACTTTGACATGTCAGTTGGGTTTTGGGTGTTTTATGCCATTGGCATGTTTAATCCAAATATGCAAATCAGTCAATTTCAGAGGTGCTATGCCTATAAATGGAGTACGAAGCTTACTACCATAAAATCATTACATTTTATTCAGAAAACTATTAAAATAACAATTTTGACAATTTAATAAAAGGTATATTTATATACTGAGGACAACAAAATGCAAAAGGAAAAGCCTAAATTGAGGTACGGTATATTATTTTCAGTAGTCATCATGCATCTTTCTATCTGGCATTAGATTTCTTTTTGGCGTCTTTTTGCACTTGCATTTATATATTAGTAAAAATCTTCTTGTACTATGCACTTTTACAATGTCATTTGTGATACTCTTGCCATTTAAAAGATAACTATAGCTGCATCTCTATTAAGATTAACCTTCTGAATGCACTTGCCTTATATAATTATCTATCGGAAGCTATATATTTATTGCTCCTTTTATGCATATTATATGTACTTTTTTGCATAAGATTATTTGCATATTATATGCCAGAACCCCAGTACCCAATTTAGGCTTTTCCTTTTGCATTTTGTTGTCCCCAGTATACACATATACCTTTTATTAAATTGTCAAAATTGTTATTTTAATAGTTTTATGAATATAATTTAATGATTTTATGGTAGTAAGCTTCCTATTTTCCTTTTTTGATTTGTCTACATTTGGAAGCACCTTTTTGACTAGGCAATATCGGTGGACATTGCACGTGCTATTCCTGACGAAGTAGAGCAGATTTCTCAGAAACGTGTTGGCTTATGGTGCATGCCACATAACGTAGTTGTTTTGGCTACGCATGCGAACCTACAGTTCCATTTCTGAAAAAAAGAAAATTGTGGAGAGTACCATCAGCTGGGTCATCATCCACATACATTCAATGCACTTTTACGATGGATCACAAATTTTGGACACCATCACCAACCATAGTAACTTTGGACCCTAACTGGCTATGAACAGGTTAGCTAATCCTTGGTTTTATATGTTTATTAACTTTATGTGCACACCATTATATCAGCCTGTATTGCCAATTTGCACACGTAGTCTTTTAACTACTGTATGTACAGTATATGTTTGGATATAACTCTATCCACATTAGGAATAAAAGTATAGAAGAAAAAATATGAAATATTTCAGTAAAATAATATGTGTTACAGGTCTTCACAAATTCAAACCAGAACAATTGAAATAAGTAGTGTGAATACTGAATTGTGGCAATGATGGTGGTGATGTAAATGTGGCACCCCAGGAGTTGGGCTGCCACAGAGACCTTGTCTCACTCCAGGGGGAGTGATATCATGCCTGTAAGCAAGTAGGGATCCCCTTAACAGGTAACACACAGCATTCAACACTTTTCCTACTCCAGACCAGAAGGGGGAGCTCTAACACCTGATTTCAGCGGAGCTTCCTTGGAACATTCTGGCTGGGGAGGAGTTAGAGTTAGTTAGTGTCTGAGCAGGGATGAGGAAGGACGTGTGGCAAGGAGCTGGGGGACAGGAGCTATAGCTGAGCTCACCCCTAGTCCTGAGCGCCAGACACCGGACCCCGGAGTCCAAGGCTGAGTGGGTACTAAAGCCCCAGCAGCAGAATCTGGAGGGCAGAAGACAGCAGGTCCTCTGTCCCCAACTGATGCTTGACGACACAGCAGCACGTGTGAACCAGAGACACCAGAGAGGAGCGATCCCTGAAGCAGGCTACAGCTGCCTGACATGCGAGTGGAGTTCTACTTAAGTAACAGATAGAGAAAGGAACTTGAAAAGAGTTTACAGCAGCAAGCATCTCAGAGAATTGCGCTAGAAAGGAGACCTCATAATCCACTTGAGTAAGGAGATTCCCAATTTGCTTTCAGGCTGACCGACTCCAGAACCATCTGTAATCAGTACCCTGGACACTCTGCCTGCAGAACTGTGAGTAAAGCTTTGGAAACTGCATCTGACTGTGTCTTCTCAAGTTCTTCCTACAACACCCACTCAACACTGCTACATTCCTTGCCAAATACTACATTCTTACCATCCACCTTATATTACATATGCCCTGATACTTAGCTCCACCTGCGGGGAGCTTTACCAACTCTGCTGAAGCCAACTGTCCCAGAGGACTGCATCTGCAGCGTCGGCTAACATCTTTATTGCCGAGTACCACAGGTGGCGTCACGAACACTTTATTACAAACTCTATTATCCCCTGTAAATATCCCTTTTATTGGACGCCCAGGGCCACGGACCAGGTCACTGCCGCTGTGACACTGCCCCTTTAAGAAGCGTACCGAGTACCCCACTGCCCTGGCGGGCGATCCATAAACTCTAGTTGTGCTGTCAAGTGGGTTTTATATGATCTTCCTAACCCAGGAGGTGAGCATCATATCCTAAAATAAACCAACTTTGACAGGCAAAGGACATACACTGCAGCAATTTTTTTTTCATGTCAGACCTAACCTTTCCCAATCCACTTTATGTGCCCACACAGAAATAGTACCCTTAGTGAAGCCCTTAGTGTTCCCATACAGATTTATGCTCCTTTTCTGTCCCTCACACATTATTTCACCCAAGAGTCGTCAAACAACCCACAGTTTAACCCTTCCTTCCTGAATATGATGTCCCCACAGTTCCACCCCACACCGTGTGATGGCCCCTTAATTGCATACAACACACTTTATCATGCCCCTTGCCCTGTTATACACCTAAAATTCTGAAATTGTGTTAACTACTGGCTTTGTCAGTGCTTTGTAATTATTCAGAAAATAATTGCCATAGGACTCTCTTATAAATAGTGAAATTGTATATTACTGCCTAAGTTGCTTACCATTCAACTTTGTCACTTTCATATAGAATGGTTAGTTATTTGAAATCTAATTTCAATGCCCCCTGACATGTTTCACTGCTATCTTCAGCTTCTTCAGGGAACCTTGCTCACTAACCTTCATGTGAGAATGCTTCTAAGGGTTCGCTCACATCTATGGATTAACCGACGCGTGGAAGTTCTTGTTCTGGTACCGATGCAAACTTTATTCAAGAACTGTACTTAAACTTGAACCAGAACCACAATCCCATTGAAAACAATGGGGACCCTAACTTTTGAGCTGGAAAATCCTAAGCCTCTCCAGATAGATAGCTGTCACTAGGTGTTCATTGCAGGGCGGACACTGACAGCTTGGGGTCCCTGTGCAAGAAATGTGTCTGGGCCCCTTTCCTTTTATGTCAACAAAGCCAGTGGCATACCATCAATAGTAGCAGACCACGCAGCTGCTATGGGCCCGGACAGGTGAGGGGGCCCGCGACGGCTGCTGCGGTTTGGCAGCTGTGCTGTGCTGACACAGTACTATCTCCTTTAATTAAATGTAAGCGCCGGCCGCTGTATACCCCCTTGAACCTCCCCTTTCCTTGTTTCCTGGTCAGCAGTTGGCTGAAGTCTCTGGCTGGATTTGCAAAAGAACGCCACGCCTCCTGGCAGCCAGAGAGCAGCACACGTGCATTGCAGGAAGCAGGAAGCAGAAAGCAGAAAACATTCATGAGCTTCTCTCACTCAGGGAGAGGGACACAAGACAGTGAGCCTGGCTGGCTGGGGGACCGGTGGATTTTTTTGTTAAATGTGTCCCCTCACTGTGCTGGCAGCCTGGCACTTTACATTTACAATGGCTCTGGCTGCACTTTGCACCTTAGGGAGGGGGGGCCTGGCTGCACGCACTGTGGAGGGTGGAGGAGGGGGCCCTGCATGCACTACAGGTGTGTGTGTGCATGTCTGACCTATTACATGCATGCCTGGAGTTAAGAGCACCTGTTTATTATTTTTTTATTTTTATTTTTTTGGGGGGGAGCCCCATTCAAACTTTTGCTATGGGGCCCCATGATTTCTATGTACGCCCCTGGACAAAGCTACATATATATAGCCACACACACATACATGTATATATATTACATAGTCTCCTTTATTATGTATATTGCTGTCCTTTTTACAGTGCCCTCTCTTGTTATGTACAGTACCGTCCCTTATATATTGGATTATATAGAGCCCTGTTTTTTATTACATACCGTCCTGTCTTGTTAGCTGTATAATGCAGTGATGGCTGATGAAGCATGGGAAAGCTTCCTTTCTAATGGAGGAGCTGATGGACTGGTAGTCTTTTCACTGGCTCCTTGATCAGCCGTCATTTTATATCTAAAAAGAGAGGGACTATGTAATAAAAGAGAACGCTGTGAATAACAAAAATGAACAAGAATACACTATGTAAGAGACAGCACTATACACAAACAGCAGAGGAAGCTATATAATAAGGTACGGCACCATATATAACTAGAGAGGATGGAACGTAATAAGGGACGGTTATACAGAATTAGTGAGTACACTATATGCTAAGGGACTGTGTTATACATAAGTACGTACACTATATACTAAGGGACTGTGTTAGATATAGTGAGTACACTATATTCTAAGGGACTGTGTTAGACATAATAAGTGAGTACATAATATACTAAGGGACTGTGTTAAACATAATAAGTGATAATGTCTTTTTCCACATCCCCTGTTCCTAAGGCCATTATAAGTCCCCCTTCCTCCCATCTCAATCCTCCACACCCCTCATTGTCCTCCTCCCCCGCATCCCATTATTGTCCTCTCCCACACCCATCATTGTCCTCTTCTCCACCTCCATCATTGCCTTCTCCCCACCACTATCTTTTCTTTCTCCCCACCACACCCCTCATTGTCCTCCTCCCTCACATCCCATTATTGTCCGCTCCCACACCCATCATTGCCCTCTTCTCCACCTCCATCATTTCCTCCTCCCCACCACCCCCATTATTGCCCTTTCCACCACCACCATCATTGCATTTTCCCCCACCACCCATCATCATTTCTTTTTCCCCCACCACCCCATCATTGCCCTTTCCACCACCTCCATCATTGCCTTCTCCCCTACAACCCCATCATTGCACTCTCCATCGCCCCCCATCATTGCCTTCTCCCATCACACCCATTATTGCCTACTCCCCATTACTCCCATCATTACCTTCGCCCCATCACCCCATCATTGCCTTTATCCCCATCACCCCATCACTGCCTCATCTCCATCACCCCATCATTGCCTTCTCCCCATCACCCCCATCATTCCCCTCTCCTCCACCTACACACACACAGACACACACAGCACCTCTGCATATTCCCCTGCAGCACTATGCATGCAAGCACGCACACACACACACCACTCATCTCTACACACACATACATACAGTACATACATACAAAACACACACACACATACATACATACATACAAAACACACACATATACATACATGCAAAACACACACACATACATACATACAAAACACACACACACACCTATACATACAAAACACACACACATACAGCACCTCTCACCAGTCTGCAGCCACAGAATCACCACCGCCCGCACTTCCTCGCTCTGGCACAGCCTGCGGCTGAATGATGACATCATCCAGCGGCGTTTGCTCTGTGTCAGAGACAGGAAGCCCGGGCGCCGGGCAGGAAGCAGGACGGATCCTTGCAGCTCCACTCCTGCTATTTTCTCTTGCAGGCAGCGGAGCTGCTGGGATCGCTTCCTGCCTGCCACATATGAGGGCAACTTTTTTTGTGAAAAATCATGTCCCTACTGTGAGGGGGTCCTCAGGCCTGGGCATTTTCCTTTTCTCACAAGCCCCAGAACAGTCTGATGATGCCTTTTTTGACATTTTAGGCTTGATCTACTTTCCAAAACTCTTAAGGATGCTCTGGTCTTTCATGACACCCCTTGTTCTCTGGCGGAGGCCATGACCCATGCCATATGAATGAACTGCAGAATCCATGGGAGACATGGTGAACAGCAGGCTGCTCATTATACTTCTTCAGAGCAGGTTCATTTATCAGAGATGGAGCCATTGGAGTTTAGTGTTGCCAGCCAGTTTTCATTTGTGGAGAAAAGATGTAGACAAGATCTTGGACTTGTCTGTACTGTGGTCTCGCCGAACATTTTCTCAACATTGGCATTCATTGACTCTAGGTCTGCTGCTAAATTTATTGATTTGGGACTGGTTCTGAAGATAGGGTTAGGGACAGTTGGTTTAGAAAGACCCATTCAAATCTTCGCCCTTGTCAAGAGACCGTTAGCCCGGAATTTGGTCAAGAGGGTAATGGTGGATTTCATGCTCCAAGTGGGAACATTCCACTTTGATTCCATCTGCTGTTTTGGATAATTTACCTGCTGGATTGGTACTGGGGCTTCCATGGTTGTAGATTCACAATCCTGTTATTTATTTGCAACAGAAGGAGATTTTTAAATGGAGCCCCAATTGTTGCAAGAAATGTCTCAAATCTGTATAAATATGCTCCGCTAGTCTGAAGTGTCTGCGGGGTACCTGAAAGACTTCGGAGATGTGTTCTTAGAAAAAGATGCTACCTCCCTATCGTCCTCATGATTATTTTATTAATCTTGTCCCTATTTCCAAATTACCTAAAGCTCGCCTTTACAATTTGTCTCGGCCTGAATGGACCGCCTTGAAAGAATATGTTAACAAAAGTTTATGGAAGGTACATATCCGTCCTTCCTCCACCCCTGTAACTGCCGTATTTTTCTTTGTAAAAAATATGGATGGGGGTCTTTATCCTTGCCCTGATTTCCGAGACCTAAACAAAATCATGGTTAAAAATACTTACCCACTTCCACTCATCCCTGACGACCTATATAATCATCTTTTGGGTTTATTTTAAACTTGATCTTAGAGGGGCTTATAATTTAATTTGGAATGATGATGAGTGGAAAATGGCATTAACGTCTAAGGGTCTATTTGAAACTCTTGTCATGTCATTTGGGTTATCCAATGCACCTGCTGTGCTTCAAGATTTTATGAATGATAGTTTCTTTGATTGCATTGGAAGATATGCTGTGATTTACCTGGATGATATTCTAATTTTCTCACCCGCTTTGTGCTCTCACCAGGAAAATATCCTTGTTGTATTACAAAGGTTGAGGAAGAACTCTTTGTTAAATTAGAGAAATGGATCAGGAAATTTAATTCTTGTGGTTTATCTTGCCAGCAGAAGGGTTTCAGATCTGGACCCTGGGAAGGTGCAGGCTAGAACTGATTGGGTTCAACCTTGTGATGTTAAGGGTTTGCAGCATTTTCTGGGATTGGCTAACTATTGTAAGAAATTTAACAAGTTTTTTTTCTCAAATTGCCAAACCTCTTACTGACCTTACACATAAGAGGATGACTCTCTTGGTCTTGGTCATGGGGTGCTATTAGGGCTTTTGAAAAAATTAAAACAGTATTTCATTTCTGTTCCCATTCTAATCCAATCCAATCTCAGGGCTCAAAACTCAAAACTCTGACTAACCTGTGTACATTTGTTTTTTTTTCTAAAAAATTTCCATCTGTGGGAAGAAATTATGATGTTGGGAATTGTAAGTTAATTGCTGTTAAATTGACTTGATATTAAAGATTTTGTATCTGTATGTGAAGTCTGCGCACACGCTTAAGACTGTGAGAGCCGGGGAATTGGCTCCATTGCCAATTCCAGAAAGAACATGGACTCATTTGTCCATGAATTTCATCACGGATTTGCCTCTGTCTGGTGGGAAAACTGCTATCTGGGTGGTAGTTTACCGATTCAGCAAACAAGCTCATTTTGTTTCTTTGTCAGAATTACCTAATGCAGAAACACTCTCCAGGTTGTTTATTTCTCATATTGTAAAGTTACATGGGATCCCTCTGAACATTGTATCTGATAGGGGAGTGCAATTTTGTCTCTAAATTCCAGAGAGCTTTTTGTGGTAAACTCGGGATTGATTTGACATTTTAATATGCTTACCACCCTGAAACCAATGGTCAGACTGAGAGGACAAATCGATCTTTGGAAGAAATTTTAAGGTGCTTTGGGACAGCTTGGCAGGAGCACTGGTCTACATTTTTACCTCTTGTTGAGTTTGCTGTAACAAGTATATTAGTCTACTGAAACCTCACCGTTTTTCCGTAATTATGGTTTTAATCGCCATTTTGGTGAATTTTCTTAGTTCTGAATGTCCTGGGGTGGAAGTTGCCATGCAGAGACTTGGGGATGTTTGGAGGGAGGTTCAAAAGAATATTTGGACAGCTCAGATTTGCCAAAAGCGGAAGGCTGATAATGACGTTTGCTGGATCCTGTTTTTAAGATTGGAGATAAGGTTTGATAGTCATCTAGGAGCATTAAACTTAAAGTGCCGTCAGCGAAGTTGAGTCCAAAGGCTATTGGTCGATATGAGATCCTAGAGGTGGTCAGTCCTGTGTCATTCAGATTAAAGCTTCCTCCATCCCTTCACATCTCTAAAGTGTTCCATAAATCCCTATTAAAGAACATCACTGTTTCCCTCGTCCCTGCCTCTTGTGGTTCCTGTCAATGGTGGTTTGGAGTATGAAGTTTAGAGAGTTGCAGATTCTCATAGGATCCAAAATTCACTCCGATACCTCATCCACTGGAGGGAATGCGGAAAAATCCTGAGTCCCAGTTCGAGATGTGAAGGCTTAGCAGTTAGTAAGGGCATTCCATCTAAAATTTTCTGAGAAATCTGGCCCCCCTAGAGGAGGGGGTATTGTCGCGAATCAACCCCTCAGTGTGTTTGGGATGCAGTTATTGCCCTTGTGCAGTGGTAATCGGGTTATTGGTAGTTGGGGCTGATGTCAGCTGTGATCAGGCTTTTCCTCTTCACTAAAAAGTCTTCGAACCCTTATAAACTGGCTGAACGGTATAGACCTAATAGTTTTGATGGATGTTGACTATTGTAAATTAGTAAATCGTTCTTGTCAGTAGGTTTAGTGAATAATGTGATACTTAGTGTACCCGCATCTTGCTTAATTAACACATCTAAAAATTGTATTTCTTTCTTTGAAAAAAATAGTGTGAACTTGATGGTTGGATTCACCTCATTTAAGTACAAACAAAAATTGTCCAGTTCTTCTGGTGTTCCAGTCCACAGAAGGAAGACGTCATCTATGTACCGCCACCACCTCCACACATGTCAGAAGTGGTGGGATATATAGATGAGGTTCGCCTCCAGTGCACTCATAACAATATTAGCATATGCAGGCGCCATATTGGCCCCCATTGCTGTTCCACGTAATTGTAAATAAAAGTCAACCCCCCAAAAAAATAATTAAATGTTAGAAAAATAGATAGCAAATTGGTAATAAACTGTTTTCCTTCTTTGGTCATATCCTGTGTTTAAAGCTTTTTCTCTTCCATTCGGATTTCAATTTTGTGATCAATAGAGGTATATAGTGATGCAACATCAAAAGAGACCAGTATAACTTCCCTTTCAATTTGTACATCCTGCAGTTTATTCAGAAAATAATATATATAAGTTACTGCTTGTTTGGCCAACAGGTTTAAATTTTTATCCAAAAAGGTGCCAATTTTACTGAAAATTGAATCCACCCCCGACACTATGTGCCTTCGTGGTGGATTTTTAAACGAGTTGTGTATTTTTGGTATCGTATATAGAGCCAGAAACCTTGGATTTAATACCAATAAGTAGTCATATAAATCTTGATCTATGATACCTCCATTGGGAGCATCTTGCAGAATGTTTTTAATTTTATGCATAATACTAAATTTGGGATCACTGTCCAACCTTTTGTAACTTGCGTGTCATCCAATTGTTTCTTGATATCATTCAAAAACAAGTTCAGACAAGGCTTCAAATTCACTGGTAGAAAGATTGGGAAATCTAAATTTGCCATCATCATTTATTCTTAGTTTTTCTTTGTCCTGTGTAACCGCTGTTATAAATGCCTCTATTATCATTGAATTTGTGGTGGGTATAAAATTACTTTTATTTTTAAGAGTAGCTAGTTGTAAATTGAACTCACTTTTTCTTTCTTTGATATTAGATGTGTTATTACTAAACCATTCTTTCAGTTTAATTGTTCTAAAAAAAATTTGAAGATCTAATTGCAATTGGAACCAATCGGTGTGACTACATGGACAGAATTTCAAGTCTTTAGTAAGTAATTCAATGTGTGTGTTTGAGAGTACATTTTGTGAGATGTTCACTACTAGGTCTGTTCCCTCCTCCTTGTTGTCACTTGTCTTTGGGGTTGAGATTTGTTAACATCCTTTAACCCCTTCACCCCCAAGGGTGGTTTGCACGTTAATGACCGGGCCAATTTTTAAAATTCTGACCACTGTCTCTTTATGAGGTTATAACTCTGGAACGCTTCAACATATGTTTGCGATTCTGAGAATGTTTTCTCGTGACATATTGTACTTCACGTTAGTGGTAAAATTTATTTGATATAACTTGTGTTAATTTTTGAAAAAAACACAAATATTGTGAAAATTTTGAAAATTTTGCAATTTTTAAACTTTGAATTTTTATTTCCTTAAAACAGAGAAATATGTTACACAAAATAGTTAAGAAATAACATTTCCCACATGTCTACTTTACATCAGCACAATTTTGGAACCAAAATTTATTTTTTTGTTAGGAAATTATAAGGGTTAAAAGTTGACCAGCGATTTCTCCTTTTTACAACTAAATTTACAAAGCCATTTTTTTTAGGGACCACCACATTTGAAGTCACTTTGAGGGGTCTATATGGCAGAAAATACCCAAATGTGGCACTATTCTAAAAACTGCACCCCTCAAGGTTCTCAAAACCACATTCAAGAAGTTTATTAACCCTTCAAGTGCTTCACAGGAGCTGAAGCAACGTGGAAGGAAAAAATTAATATTTAACTTTTTAGTCACAAAAATGACTTTTACAAACTTTTTTCATTTTCACAAGGGTAAAAGGAGAAACTGGACAGATAAAGTTGTTGTGCAATTTCTCCTGAGTACGCCAATACCCCATAGTGGGGGAAAACCACTGTTTGGGCACATTGGCAGAGCTCGTAAGGGAAGGAGCGCCGTTTGACTTTTTCAAACCAAAATTAGCTGGAATTGAGATTGGACGCCATATCGCGTTTGGAGAGCCTCTGATGCACCTAAACAGTGGAAACCCCCACAAGTGACACCATTTTGGAAACTAGACCCCCTATGGAACTTATCTAGATCTTTGTGAGCACTTTGAACCCCCAAGTGTTTCACAAAAGTTTATAATGCCTGGGTGAGAAAAAAAAACAATTTTCCACAAAAATGATTTTTTAGTCCCAAATTTTTGATTTTTCCCAAGGAAATTGGACCCCAAAAGTTGTTGTCCAATTTGTCCTGAGTACGCTGATACCCCATATGTGGGGGGAAAACTGTTTGGGCGCACGCCAGGGCTTGGAAAGGAAGTAATAACATTTTGGAATGCAGACGTTGATGGGGTCATGTTCCGTTTGCAGTGCCCCAGATGTGCCTAAACAGTGGAAATCCCCCACAAGTGACCCCATTTTGGAAACTAGACCCCCTAAGGAACTTATCTAGATTGTGGTGAGCAATTTGAACCCCCAAGTGCTTCACACAAGTTTATAATGCCCGGGCATGAAAATAAAAAATCCTATTTTTTTCCCAAAAAAATTATCTTTTAGTCACCAATTTTTTATTTTCCCAAGGGTAACAGGAGAAATTGGACCACAAAATTTGTTGTCCATTTTGTCCTGAGTATGCTGATACCCCATATGTGGGGGGGAACCATTGTTTGGGCGCACGGCCGAGCTCGGAATGGAAGGAGCACCATTTGACTTTTTCCAACCAAAATTGGCTGGAATTGAGATGGGACGCCATGTTGCATTTGGAGAGCCCCTGATGTGCCTAAATAGTGGAAACCCCCCACAAGTGATCCCATTTTGGAAACTAGACACCCTAAGGAACTTATCTAGATCTGTGGTGAGCAATTTGAACCCCCAAGTGCTTCACACAAGCTTATAACGTAGAACCGTAAAATTAAAAAATCATATTTTTTCCACAAAAATTATCTTTTCACCCCAATTTTTATTTTCCCAAGGGTAACAAGACCCCAAACGTTATTGTGCAATTTGTCCTGAGTACGCTGATACCCCATATGTGGGGGTAAACCACTGTTTAGGTGCATGGCAGAGCTCGGAAGGGAAGGAGCGCCGTTTGACTTTTTCAAAGCAGAATTGGCTGGACTCCATGTTGTGTTTGGAGAGCTCCTGATGTGCCTAAACAGTGGAAACCCCCCACAAGTGACACCATTTTGGAAACTAGACCCCTAAAGAACTTATCTAGATGTGTGGTGAGAACTTTGAATCCCCAGGTGTTTCACTAAAGTTTATAACGCCCGAGCATGAAAATAAAAAAATCATATTTTTTCCACAAACATGATCTTTTTGTCTCCAACTTTTTATTTTCCCAATGGTAACAGGAGAAGTGTTTCACTAAAGTTTATAATGCCTGGGAAATTGGACTCCAAAAGTTGTTTTCCAATTTGTCCTGAGTATGTTGATACCCCATATGTGGGAGAAAACTACTGTATGGGCACACATCACTGCTCGGAAGGGAAGTAGTGACGTTTTGGATTTCAGACTTTGATGGAATGGTCTGCGGGCGTCATGTCGCGTTTGGAGAGCCCCTGATGTGCTTAAACAGTGGAAACCCCCCACAAGTGACCCCATTTTGGAAAATAGACCCCACAAGGAACTTATTTAGATGTGTGGTGAGTAGTGTTGAGCATTCCGATACCGCAAGTATCGGGTATCGGCCGATATTCGCGTTATCGGAATTCCGATACTTAATTCCGATACTTTTTCAATATCGTATACCGGAATCGGAAGTTCCCATAATTCTTTGAGAGGCAATGTGATTTTAGTCAGCCAATGAGGAATCCTACGAAGTGTGGGCACATCCTGTAATGCTGCGGTCATCTTAACTAATGGCATGGCTGTGATTGGCTGCTGAAATGATGTCAGAATGCACTATAAAAGGCGCCGCCGCCATTTTAGCGTCACTGTGCTGTGAATTCAGATAGGGACAGAACGCTACTCTGCTGACTCTGAGGGACAGTTAGAGATTGCGATTTAGTGTACTGTGCTGTAGGCAGGCTATCACCAACCGCTGTGTAAAGCTTCCTTTTGCCTGCAGTGTTGTTTTAACAGCTCTGCAAGGTGTGTGTGAGTGCAGGTGACGCTGCAGTTTGCTCTGCATCCAACGCTGTCTGTAGGCATCTGCACGTGTCACTCACAGACTCTTTTTTTTTTTCTTTAGTGTAATTCTAGCTGCTCCATTCAATAGAAATTATAGTGTGATGCGCTTCCATCCGTATCCAATACATTGGTTGCAAACACTATAGAAGTAGACAAAGGAGTAGCCTTTCACAGATTGTGGACAGTTGTGTTTCAGTGTTCACTTCAGTCTGTGTTTTTTACTTTTTTGAGTGCATATCACGCTCCAGTTACTTGTTCAAGCACTGCTGCTTGTACTCTGCTGAGCGTGTCTCAGTGGCTCATCCTTTTCATTTATCTCCAATTGGTTCTGCTACATTCCATTTAAAATAAATCTAATCTATTAGTGTGACGCGCTTCCATCCGTATACAATACATTGGTTGCAAACACTATAGAAGTAGACAAAGGAGTAGCCTTTCACAGATTGTGGACAGTTGTGTTTCAGTGTTCACTTCAGTCTGTGTTTTTTACTTTTTTGAGTGCATATCACGCTCCAGTTACTTGTTCAAGCACTGCTGCTTGTACTCTGCTGAGCGTGTCTCAGTGGCTCATCCTTTTCATTTATCTCCAATTGGTTCTGCTACATTCCATTTAAAATAAATCTAATCTATTAGTGTGACGCGCTTCCATCCGTATACAATACATTGGTTGCAAACACTATAGAAGTAGACAAAGGAGTAGCCTTTCACAGATTGTGAACAGTTGTGTTTCAGTGTTCACTTCAGTCTGTGTTTTTTACTTTTTTGAGTGCATATCACGCTCCAGTTACTTGTTCAAGCACTGCTGCTTGTACTCTGCTGAGCATGTCTCAGTGGCTCATCCTTTTCATTTTTCTCCAATTGGTGCTTCTCCATTATATTTGAAAAAAATCTAATCTATTAGTGTGACGCGCTTCCATCCGTATACAATACATTGGTTGCAAACAATATAGAAGTACACAAACGGGCCTTTCACAGCTACTGAACATGGGTTTTTAATTTTTAACTAAAATATGTATTTTTTCAAATGACACAAATATAAGTAATGTTGAAGAGGAATAGTCCTACATCCATTGTTTGCACAATATTACAGGTGTACATCATGTCCCTTAATCAACAATGTATTATTATATTTACTTGTATGCTTTTATTTAAAAGCCAAGAACACAGAAGGATAACCTTCGCACTGCAGCTGTTGTCAAAGTTCAACCCACATTATGCACTTCCAACATTGCAGCATTTGAGGCATGATGTGAGTTGGATTTGTCAAAGTTATGGAGTGAGAAGGTTCACCATCAGTACCCTATAGCATAAGTATGCTTTTGTGTTAGCATTTGTGTTAGACATGTGGATATCTGCCATAATATGTCACAATTATTTAGTTACAGATTTGTTACCAACACTAATCATTGAATGGTTTTAAATTTGACGTTTCACTTGTTTACAGCTTAGAAATAAGGGTGTAGCCTGATATCTATGTGTAGCACTAGCCACTTTAACATGTCATGTTTTTTTCAACATGTGTAGCTAGGTAGCAGTAATTTTTGCTGGACACACAGCAGGGGAACAGCAGGCGTTACTGAACCCCACAAACACATCATCGATTGTTTTGATCTGTGCATCCAACACTTCTGAGCCCAGGGTCAAGGAGGGTGTAGCCTGAGGCCTAGTATGAGATGTTTGAACTTTAATTTGAACTTTAATTTGGAGTTAGCAGCATTAATTTTTGTCAGACACGCAGCAGGGGAACAGCAGGTGTTACTGAACCCCACTATCACTATAGCTTGTGTATTGGTCTGTGGACACGACACTTCTGAGCAGCAACTGGCAGTGTTGTAGCCCAGGGAGTATAGCTCAGGTGGTAGACAGATGAACATAACAGGAGACATGGAAAACGTTGCCAACCAGTTAGTTAATCTGAAACCGGACAGGCAAATTCAGGCGAGATCCATGCCTAGTTCATTTTCAGAAAAGTAAGCCGTTCTACATTATCGGAGGATAGTCGCATGCAACGGTCTGTTAGTACACCACCTGCAGCAGTAAAGACGCGCTCCGATAATACACTGGCAGCAGATCAAGCCAGCACCTTCAATGCATACTGGCTAAGCTCTGGCCATGTATCCAGCTTAGAGACACAAAACTTGAATGGGGAAGAGCCATCTGGGAGTACACTGAGAGGGCAAGACATGTAGTCTGTCACCATCTTACGGAAATGTTGCCTCCTGCTGACTGGAGCCGTCTCGGATGGTGTAGACATTGGTGGCGCTGCCACAAAACTTCGACACATTTGGAACATACTGTTCTTGCCCTGTGCAGAGGCGCTGCTTGTGCTCCCTCTTGTTGCAGAGCTGTCTCCACTGCCTCGACGCACAGAGCTGCTTTGTAAAGCAGTAGCAGCAGCAGTGCTCTCGGCTGGAATGGAGAACATTATGGATTGCACCAGTGTGTCTTGGTACTTCCGCATTTTACGCTCCCGGTTCAACGGTGTGATGAGGCTTTGTAAGTTGTCCCGGTAGCGAGGGTCTAGGAGGGTGTACACCCAATAATCAGACGTGGTGTGAATGTGTTCGATGCGGCGGTCGTTTCTCAGCCACTGCAGCATGAAATCAACCATGTGCTGCAGACTCCCAACTGGCCAAGAAACGTTGTCCCATGCAAGAGGCGTCATCTCCGCCTGCTGTGCATCACCCCACCCTTGGTCTACATACTGACTAGAGCATTGTCTACCTCCCTCTGGAGCGATGTCTTCCTCCTCCATTGACTCCTCCTCATCCTCCTCACAAAGTCCTTTAAATACATATAAATTTACAAAATTTAAAACTCAAAATTTAAAAACTTTGTATCATAATTCTGTAACATCAGTTTATGGAAACACAATAGCATTACAAAAGGATAGACAAAAAATGTACATTATGTGCTTTGTAAATACATTAAAAGTTTGTAATGGTTATGAAAATATAGACAGCGACTCTGGAGGTTCAATTGTTGATACAGCATGGTACTTTGAAAGTCCTCCAGCCCTTTGTGAGGAACCACGTTGCGCTGACTGTCCAGAAGGTGATGGAATTTGTGACTCCTCATCCTCCACCTCTTCCAAAACCTCATGCCTTAGTGCTTGCAGTGTTTTTTGAAGCAGGCAGATAAGGGGGACAGTCAGGCTGACTAGTGCATCATCTGCACTCGCCATCCGCGTTGACTCATCAAACGCACGCAAAACGTGGCAGATATCCTTCATAGAGTTATTCGCCACTCATTACACTGGCAGTGGCTGCCCATTCATTATAGGATCCAATTCTAATTACTGGTTCTCACCAACAAAGCTCTCCACAGCGCAGCACCCCCCTACATCTCCTCCCTTATTTATATTTATCGGCCTAACCGACTGCTGCACTCTGCAAACGACCTTCGACTAACCTCTGCACTAATCCGTACCTCCCACTCCCAACTCCAAGACTTCACCCGCGCTGCGCCAATCCTCTGGAATGCTCTACCCCAAGAAATTAGGACTATCCGCAATTTGGATGGTTTCAGGTGCTCCCTCAAAACACATTTGTTCACAGTGGCCTATCACATTCACTAATCAAAGTCATTCTATGTGTAATTCTGTGTGTGTAGCCCATTCACTATCTCCATGCATCCCTCACTCCCTTAAAATGGCTGGACCATCATTGTAAAAACACCATTGTATATAAACACCTGTACTTTGTATCTCCCCCACCTCATTGTAGATTGTAAGCTTTCACCAGCAGGGGCGGCTGATTTTGCTTTAATTATTGTATTGTTAACGTTGTTACTTATGACTTGTGTTTTGAAACTGTTAAACTGTAAAGCACTGCGGAATATTATGGCGCTATATAAATAAATAATATTATTATTCTTATTATAGAGGCCCACTCAGTAGTGGTGAAGTGTGAACGGCGCAAATTGCGAGTTGACTGCGCCTGATGCAGCTGATACTCCATTACTGTTGGCTGCTGCTCACACAACCGCTCCAACATATGTAACGAGGAATTCCACCTGGTGGGTACGTCACATATGATGCGATGTTCATGAAGGTGAAATCTGCGTTGCAGAGCTGCAATCAGCGATCTGGCCATGCTGGAACGTCGCAAGTGAGCGCACTCTAGGCGGACCTTGTGCAGCAGTGCATCAAGATCCGGATAGTCCCTCAAAAAACTCTGCACGACCAAGTTGAGCACATATGACAGACATGGTATGTGAGTGAGGTTGCCAAGGCCCAGAGCTGACACCAGATTTCGGCCATTGTCACACACTACCAAGCCTGCCTGTAGATTCTCTTCCAAAAACCACACGTCGCTCTCCTGCTTTATGGCATTACAGAGCTCCTGCGCTGTGTGGCTAAGATTCCCCATGGAAATTAATTTCAGGACGGCCTGTTGACATTTGGACACGGCTGTGCTCATATCGGTCGCAACAGGTAAACGTTCACGGGTCCATGTGGAGGTAGACCGTGACGGCTCCTGCAGCGATGATTCTGAGGAACTGGAGTAGGAGGAGGAATCAATGTGTACAGACTTGATTCCTGCAATCCTTGGAGTTGGCAGAACACGTACAGCGCCACTCGCAAGATCAGTACCCGGCTGCACAACATTGACCCAATGGGCAGTGAGGGAAAGGTATTGTCCCTGGCCATGGGTGTTAGAACCCTCTTGTTAGGTTTTGTTTCAGTTTGCTGGTCACATGACCTTTTTTCCCTATTTAGTCTGGCTCCGCCCTTCTGGCTTTGCTTGACTTCATTGTATTATCTACTGTTAAGCTAGCCGGGTGCTTAGGTGCCTTAATCTGTGAGTTTTGCTTGATGTTAGGATCACAAAGTATTTATTTTTCTGTTTAATTATCCATGCTACAATTTATGTTAGGAGGTGTCCACCTTTTCTCCCAGTCCCTAGATCTTGTAGGGATTACTCCCTCGCAACTATAGGTCTTCGTTCACACTAGATGAGGACTTTAGCGGGTCTGGTCGCAGGATCAGGTTCCCCGTTACATCGTAGGGATTCAGCTTAGTTGTATTGTAGGGACAGAATTCCCTTCTTTCCTTACTGGTTGTAGCAGATCATAACAATGGGTACTGGTCCACGCATCGGTGGTCAGGTGGACCTTGCTACTGAGGGCTTTTAGTAGCGCATGTTTAATTTTTCCCTCAACATGCTTTTGCAGACCAGGGACGGCTTGCCTGCTGAAATGAAATCGGCTTGGCACATTGTATTGTGGGGCTGACAATGATATTCAGTTACGGAAACTGTCTGTCTCCACCAGCCTGAATCACAGCATTTCAAGGGACAGGAGTTTTGCAATGCCAGCATTCAGAGCCTGTGCTCGTGCATGGTTTGCGGAGTATGGCCGTCTTTTATCCCATGCCTGTGCTACCGATGGCTGTTTTGTGGCCTGGGAGTGTGAGGATGACAGGGAACTTGCTGCTGTGTGTGGAATAACAGTTTGTCTCTGGACAACAGTGGCCGAGGTTCTTCCATGGCGATCCTGTGAGGAAGCAGAACCAGCTGTGTGTGAGCTCGATGAAGAGGCTTCAACACAACCTGAAGATGTAGGTGCTGCTGTAGGTTGGCCTACATCTCCAGTGTGTCTTTGTAACTCAACTACGTGCTTTGTCCGCACATGTTTCCACATATTTGTGGTATTGAGGTGACTGACACTTTTAGCTATTTTTAATTTTTGATTACACAGCTTGCATTTCACATAGCAAATATCATGTGCAAGTGTGTGAAAAAAGGACCACGCAGTGCAAGTCCTGGAGCGCACGTTTTGACTTTTGGAAGACAACTGCTCCGAACAGGTGCCAAACTGGAGGCTACAGGCAACCGAGTCTGCAGCCTAACTCTCCCTCCTGTTTGTACCGTTGGGGCAATGTCTTCCTCTATCTTCCTTCTATCACTAACCATTTCTCTAGGCCTCTCCCAGCTTTCAACCAAAGTACTGGTTCTCACCCACAAAGCTCTCCACAGTGCAGCACCCCTCCTACATCTCCTCCCTCATTTCTATCTATCGGCCTAACCGACTGCTGCGCTCTGCAAACGACTTTCGACTAACCTCTGCACTAATACGTACCTCCCACTCCCGACTCCAAGACTTCTCCTGCTCTACGCCAATCCTCTGGAATGCTGTACCCCAAGAAATTAGGACTATCCACAATTTGCATGGTTTCAGGCGCTCCCTCAAAACACATTTGTTCAGAGCGGCCTATCACATTCAGTAATCAAAGTCATTCTATGTATTCTGTGTAAGTGTGTGTGTGTCTCTAGCCCATTCACTATCTCCATCCCTCAGTCCCTTAAGATGGCTGGAACATCATTGTAAATGCACCATTGTATATAAACACCTATACTTTGTATCTCCCCCATCTCATTGTACATTGTAAGCTGTCACGAGCAGGGGCGACTTATTTAGCTTAAATTATTGTATTGTTAACGTTGTTACTTATGACTTGTGTTCTGAAACTGCTAAACTGTAAAGCGCTGCGGAATATGATGGCGCTATATAAATAAATATTATTATTATTCCTCTGAGCTGCCCACCACCTTCCTGTTCCTCATGCCATGTTGGGTCTTGGACCTCATCATCTCCACTACCCTCTTCCAACACCTGCTGTTGGGTGGTCTGGCCAGCACCATGCTCAACAGAAACTGGCACCTGGGTCTCATCATCATCAGATGCGTTCTGCGGTGTGCTGACCATCGGCACTGTCTCACCCGCCTCTTCAGATTCAGAGAGACACAGCTGTTGCGCATCACTGCATACTCCCTCTTCACATTACAGAATGCTGCTTGGCTGGGCCCCTGTTTGCAAGCCAATAGATTCTGAGAACAGAAGCAGACACTCAGCTGGCTCCTGTACAGAACTCTCTGACTGCCTGGGCAATTTGCCAGGCGGTGAAGAGACAGATGGTTGCCCAACAGTGCTGTGGTCCTGAGAGGAGGTGGAAGCAATTGAAGTCGATGCATTGGCTGACATCCAAACAACAACGGCTTCAATTTGTTCTTCCCGCAGCAGGGGGGTACTCCGAGCTCCTACAAAAGTGCGCATAAAGGAACGCTCACGGGGAAAACTGGTGGATGCTGTGTCACTGGGGGCCGCAGCAGCCACAGAATCCCCACGTCCTCTCCCTGAAGAAACTCCACGACCACGTGCCTTACTCCCTGCCTTCTTCATCTTGGTAGATTGATAAAGAAAGTCTGAAAAGTTAAAAGGTCTAAGTGTGGTTATTCCGCAGAGACTGCAGTGAACACTGCACACAACTGTTCACTACCCAATGCGTCTCAGCAGGAAGGCAGTCTGTGCGTCAAAACAAAGGCACAAGCATACATCCATGTACCCTGTTTATAAAGCTATATAAAAAAAATTATGTAGTAGTGACGCACACTTTATTGAGGTACAGTATTACATCGCCATTCACCATCTGTGGCTATGCAGTCTCATCTATATATACCTTATCTATCTGTTGTCATGCTTCCAAGTCGACAGTCAGCCATAAATAGCAATTTTCACTATGCACTATGCACTTTTTAAAGGTTATGTTTGTTAATAAAAATGATTATTGCCACATATTATGAGTATTACATGATGGAAATTGTATAATTTTGTATAAAATATTTAGTGACATTATTCAGCAAATGGAACATTTTAGTAATATCACAGATAACTTGTAATGCTGATGATGTTTTGAAGTCAGACATTCATTGTCTATACAATAAAAATGGTGTACATACTGTTACTTATCCATCATTAATGGATTCAGATATATACTTGTATGCTTTTATGTACAACCGTATAGCAGATTCCTTAACTAATTTATTTTGTGGTTTGCATTGCTGTTCAACATGTTAATGTATGTGTTTATATTTGTCAATTCTTTATTTATCTAGATATTAGTTTAAATGAAATCATCATCTTATGGTAGTAAAGGTTATCTTTCTCTTGTTTGAAGTATAGACATTTAAAATTGACAGGTAACAAGGAAATTACTTGATCTAGTATTTAAACATCCTCCTTGACCCTGGGCTCCAACACCGCCAGTTGTTGCTCGGAAGTGCTGTTAGCACAGTCAACACTTGCTCCTGTGTTACTGGGGTTCAGTAACGTCAGCTGGTCCTCGGTTGTGCCATTGGCTCTTTTCCTTCTGCTGCCCCTCCGGGTTCCAGTACCGTCAGCTGGTTCTCCGCAGTGCCTTTGGCCTAGGTGCCTCCATCTCGGTATCCGAGTTCCAGCAACGTCTGCTGGTCCTTGGTAGTGCTTTGGAGCACAGGTACCTCCTGCTTAGTAACCGTGTCCCAGTAACGTCAGCTGGTCCTCGGTTGTGCCATTGGCTCTTTTCCTTCTGCTGCCCCTCCGGGTTCCAGCACAGTCAGCTGGTCCTCGTTACTTGCATTGGCTCTTGTACCTTCTGCTACCCGTCCGGGTTCCAGTACCGTCAACTGGTTCTCCGCAGTGCCTTTGGCCTAGGTGCCTCCATCTCGGTATCCGAGTTCCAGCAACGTCTGCTGGTCCTTGGTAGTGCTTTGGAGCACAGGTACCTCCTGCTTAGTAACCGTGTCCCAGTAACATCAGCTGGTACAAGATTGTGCTACAAATACAAGATACGGAACAAGAGACACAAGAACAATAAGCAGAAGATCTAAAAGCAGAAGAACATGAAGTATAAGACCAAAATGAAGAGCAAAATATATGCTCTAAATTCTAAGCAGAAGAAGACTAAGCAGTGTATGGGGGTGAGTCCGTTCCTCCTCGTGGTGCCCCTGGAAAATGCCTGCTGCTGCAGGCTAAACTGAACACGGACAAATACTGTTGTAATTTAAATCTTTTGTGACAGCAAGAACGGAAGGATGAAAAATTCATACTTTGACAGATTACAAGTACAGGATTCTCTGTCACAAATAAGAATATGATGAAGAAGATGAAGCAGAATATGAATAAGAATAATAGTTTAATAAGAAGAATATGAGTAATGTTAACAAAGATGAATAGCAAGAAGTTTAAGAAGAAGATAAAGAAGGTGAAGATGAAGAATAATTTGATGAAAAAGATGATGCTGCAGAAGATTATGAAGGAGAAAGTGTGTGAAAAGTTAAAAAGGTGAAGATGAAGAGCATGGAAGTTGTGTAATATACATATTTGCCAAAATATAAAAAACGTTAACAACATTGTCAATTTCTTCGTCAATCCGAACATCTTTACAAAAAAAATATTTATGCTATTCCATTTGATTGGGTTAAACATCTATGTCTTTAATGTCTCCTCAACCTTCCCCAATACATTCTACATTACTCTTTGTTGTTTTCCTTCATGTACAATTAACCAACAAGGCAAGAATGGGGTTTTTTTAATTTCGATATTTTGGTCCCATAGACTTACATGGGACTTCCGGTATCGGTATCGGGTATCGCCGATATTTTAGTGATATCGGCGATACCATTCCGATTCCGATACTTTAGGATATCGGAAAGTATCGCTCAACTCTAGTGGTGAGTGCTATGAAGCCCCAAGTCCTTCACAGAAGTTTATAACGTACAGCCGTAAAAACAAAAAAAAATCATTTTTTTTTACAAAAATGATATTTTTGCCCCCAATTTTTTATTTTTCCAAGGGTAACAGAAGAAATTGGACCCCAAGAGTTATTTTGCAATTTGTCCTGAGTACGCTGATACCCCATATGTGGGGGTAAACTCCTGTTTGGGCGCATGGCAGAGCTCAGAAGGGAAGGAGCACAGTTTGACTTTTTCAACGCAGAATTGGCTGTAATTGAGATCAGACGCCATGTCACATTTGGAGAGCCCATGTGTTAGGGTCTGCGGAACGCACCAAATATATAAAGTGGAGAGGTGCGTTCGCAGCCCGGGGTCCACCGTGCAAGCGAAGCCTGCTGCTAGTAAGATGACGAAAGTAGCGAACTCTGTTATCCCGCAGAGTCGCTAAAATAAACGCCGTAGCGCGTTGTGGCAGTAAGTGCAGACTCTGTTAATTCCCAGAGCCGCTAACGGGATGCCACAGCGCTATATGGCGATATGTGCGAACTCACTTAGCTTCAGTGAGCCGCAAAGTAAAACGCTAGGGCGCTGTCTAGCGTCGAGAGCGAACCCTGTTACGTCACAGAGCCGCTGAGAACAAACACCGTGTCCTGTCAGGCTCTCAGGCACACGGTTAATTGCTAAGCGAGCATAATACGTGGTCATGCGCTAATGTCCTCGCGGGAGTCACCCGCAATCTATGGCGTCTGAACGCCAGACCCTGAATACGGCAATCAAACTCCTCACCGGTTATGCCGGTAATCTAGGGCATCTAGGACACCGACCCTGACCAGCTAGCACACTAAACTCCTCACCGATTAAGTCGGTATTCTAGTGGCTTATTTCAGCCGGGTCCCTAACCACACACACGCATGACCACACTGGCGCATAGCATACAATGGTTGATATTAGCGCATGGTGGCCCAGCCATGCTACCCTTTTATAGCAACAGCTACAGGACCTTCCAGGAACAAGGACCAATGAGAACCTGTTCAGAAGACTAGTAGAAACAGGGCCTTCCTGGCGGGCCAATAGGAGCTGCTGCAGTACCTGAGCATGTGACCCCTGATCTCCAATGAGAGATCTCACTCTGGGCACGCTCAGAAGGGAAAATGCAGGACTTTGTCCCAAAGACGTCTGCTCCAGAACTGGCTATAATAGCTGATCCAGGAAAGGCAGCAGCAAGTCACTGCCCAGTAGTGGAGTAGGCAAGACGCTTGGAACGACGTCTCTGCTGAGCAGGCTCCACTGCGGCCGGAGATGAATGGGAGACCGCAGCGGCACTGGTTCGAGACTCCCCTTGTGCAGGAACGGGAACTTGAACCCTAACATTACCCCCCCTTCTAGGGCCCCCCCTTCTCTGGGCCTCGCTGCGTTCAAAGGCAGCGATGAGCTGCGGAGCGTGAACATGCTCGGCAGGCTCCCTAGACCTATCCTCAGGCCCATAGCCCCTCCAGTCCACCAAATAAAACTTTTTGCCCCGTACCACCTTACACCCCACGATGGCGTTCACCTCATGGTCATCCGCAGATGAACCCGATGTCCCGGCAGATGACTCAGAAAACCGGGACATGAGCACGGGTTTCAGGAGGGACACATGAAAGGTGTCGGAGATAACCAGGCGTGGTGGAAGAGCTAAACAGTATACCACAGGGTTAACCTGCTCGAGGACCTTGAAAGGACCCAGGTAGCGGGGTGCCAACTTAGTGGACTCAACTCGCAGCCTGATGTTACGGGCGGAGAGCCACACCAAATCCCCAGGAGCAAATGTAGGAGCGGGGCGCCGATGGGCATCGGCCGAAGACCTCATCCTCTCTTTGGAGGCCAGAATGGCATCCTGAGTGCGGTCCCAAATGTCCCGTGCCTCCACAGCCCAGTCTGCCACCCTGGAATTGGCGGAAGACACGGGCATAGGCACTGGTACCCGCGGATGCTGACCGTAGTTCAGGAGGAATGGGGTCTGTCCGGTGGAATCAGCCACAGCATTGTTTAATGCAAACTCAGCCCATGGTAGCAAGGATGCCCAGTCATCCTGCCTGGCTGAGACAAAATGTCGTAGATACGTGACCAAGGTCTGGTTGGCCCTCTCTACCAACCCATTAGTCTCAGGATGGTACGCTGAAGAGAGATTTAACTCAATACTGAGTAGACGACAAAGCTCTCTCCAGAACCGAGACGCAAACTGGGGACCTCGGTCACTGACAATCTTTTCCGGCATGCCGTGTAAACGGAAGATGTGCCTAACAAACAACGCTGCCAGAGCCCGTGCAGAAGGTAACCGTGGTAGTGGCACCAGATGCACCATTTTAGAGAAATGGTCGGTGATTACCCAAATGATGGTGCAACCCCGAGACTTGGGCAAGCCCACCACAAAGTCCATCCCAACCATCTCCCAGGGCCTGTCTGCCACCGGCAAAGGGTAAAGTAACCCAGCTGGCCGTTGTCGTGGAGACTTATTTTTGGCGCAGGAGACACACGCCCGAACATAGTCCCCAACATCACGGACCATATGCGGCCACCAATATGTCCTCGCCAGCAATTCAGATGTCCTCTTTTCCCCAAAGTGTCCACCCACCCTGGACGAATGTGCCCAAGAGAGTACCTCCGGTCGCAAATTAGTAGGCACAAAAGTCTTGCCCGGGGGCACAGACTCTAGCGAAACCGGGGCCACTGTTCTCAGGCTCTCTGTGGGGACGATAAGCCGAGGCTACTCCACCTCCTCCTCCGAGGACACCACAGAGCGAGAGAGAGCGTCGGCACGAATGTTCTTCTCTCCCGAGAGGAAATGCAGTGTGAAATGAAACCGGGAGAAGAACAAGGACCATCTGGCTTGGCGAGAACAGATGTCTCCACTCCGAGAAGGCCAACTTCATTGCTAGCAACTCCCTGTCCCCGATGGAATAATTCCTCTCTGCTGGTGTGAAGGTCTTGGAGAAAAAGAAGCATGGATGCTTCCGACCTTGAGCATCCTTTTGGAAGAGGACTGCTCCAGCACCAACAGACGAGGCATCCACCTCCAATATAAATGGCTTATCAACATCGGGGCGATGTAGGATGGGAGCTCTAGCGAAATGAGACTTAATAGACGTGAAGGCCTTGGAGACCTCTTCAGACCACAATTTGGGATTAGCTCCCTTTTTGGTAAGGGCAACCACGGGAGCTACCAAAGTTGAGAAGTGGGGAATGAACTGACAGTAGTAATTAATGAACCCCATAAAGCGCTGCACCGCCTTTAGAGAGTGGGGTTCTTGCCAGTCCATCACCGCCTGTAGTTTGGCAGAATCCATAGCCAATCCCTGGGCGGAGATGATATAGCCCAGGAAAGGTAAGGACTCCTGCTCAAACACACATTTCTCCAACTTTGCGTAAAGGGAATTTGCCCGTAGGAGGTCGAAGACCCTGCCAACATCCCTCCGGTGGGAGTCAATATCTGGAGAGAAGATGAGTATATCATCCAGATAGACTACGACCGAGGTGGAGAGCATATCCCGGAAGATGTCATTGACAAAGTCTTGGAAAACGGCTGGAGCATTACAGAGCCCAAAGGGCATCACCAGATATTCGTAATGCCCATCCCTGGTATTAAAAGCCGTCTTCCATTCGTCCCCCTCACGGATGCGAATCAGGTTATAAGCACCGCGCAGATCTAGTTTAGTGAATACCCTTGCTCCCCGAAGCCTATCAAATAGCTCAGAGATCAGGGGCAACGGGTACTTGTTTTTAACGGTGATGGCGTTAAGACCCCTGTAATCAATACACGGACGCAATTCTCCATTTTTCTTCTGCACGAAGAAAAATCCCGCCCCTGCCGGTGACACCGACTTCCTAATAAACCCTCTTGCCAGGTTCTCCTGAATATATTGCGACATGGCCTCTGTCTCAGGAAGAGAGAGGGGATAGACCCTTCCCCGAGGAGGTTCTGCGCCAGGCAAGAGGTCGATAGGACAGTCATAGGGGCGATGAGGCGGAAGAGTCTCCGCAGCCTTCTTGGAGAACACGTCTGCATATGACCAGTAGTGCTTGGGAAGTCGAGTAAGATCTGCGGGTAACTCAGTAGTGGTAACCTGAACGCAACTTCTGACACATCTGCCTGTACATGCATCACTCCAACCCAGTATCCTACCCGAAGTCCACTCTATATGTGGGGAGTGGAAACGGAGCCAACGTATACCTAGTAGAATCTCGTCTATTCCCTCGGGAAGGACGAGTAGGGAAATAAATTCCTGATGGGAAGGAGATACAGACAATGCAAGTGGGACAGTCTGGTGTGTAATTAGTGAGGGCAATGACGACCCATTCACTACCCGAACAGTCACTGATTTGTCAAGCGCCACCAGAGGTATTGCATGACGGCGAGCAAAGCTAGAGGACATGAAATTCCCCTCTGCTCCTGAGTCCACGCAAAGGTCGGCAATGAGAATGGAAGTACCAACAGTGATTGTCCCTTTAAGTGTCATCTTGGAGGAAAATGCCGCTGTCTCTAGTGAACCTCCTCCCAGGGCCACTAGACGCGATCGCTTCCCCGATCGCTGTGGACATCTGTTGGCATAGTGTCCTGTCTGCTGACAATGGTTACAGACCACGGATACTCGGACGGACTGAGACTTAGGTCCTGCATGAGGAACTTCTGTGGCCTTTTGAGGTTCGGACGCCAGATCGGGGAATTCGAGAGGTTTGGCAAAGGTGGGAGCCAACCGAAACCTCTGCCTACACTGGGCCCGCTCCAACCTCCGCTCGTGAAAACGGAGGTCAATGCGGGTAGATATGGAGATAAGCTTCTCCAGTGTGGCGGGAATCTCCCTGGTAGCCAAAGCGTCTTTAACATGGTCAGCCAGTCCCCGCCAGTAGATAGGAATAAGAACTTTATCAGACCAATCTAGCTCAGCAGCCAGAGTCCGAAACTGGACGGAAAACTGACTGACCAAAGACGAACCCTGTGTCAATGCCAGCAGTTGTAGCGCCGTATCGTGAGTGACCTGGGGTCCTAAAAAGACCTTTTTAAGAGCCTCCAAGAAACGAGGAGCACTCCGCACCACACGATCATCGCGCTCCCACAGCGGCGTTGCCCACTCCAACGCTCTGCCCGAGAGTAGAGAAAGTACAAAACCCACTTGTGCCCGATCCGTGGGAAAACGTGCAGCCAGAAGCTCGAGATGTATAGAGCACTGACTCACGAATCCCCGACATTGCTTGCTATCACCGGCAAACTTGTCAGGAAGCGGGAGGTGGGATAATGTAGGGGCAGAGGTGGCAGAGGACAAACTGGCTGCAGCCACGCTAGCAGCCTGAACAGCGACTGCGGTAACATCCACAGCTGAGGTTGTGCTCTCAAGAGCCTCCAACCTACCCTTCAGCTGCTGGATGTACTGCAATAAACGCTGTTCGTCCGCCATTTTACTAGCCAGACCCTGGTGCTAATATTATGTTAGGGTCTGCGGAACGCACCAAATATATAAAGTGGAGAGGTGCGTTCGCAGCCCGGGGTCCACCGTGCAAGCGAAGCCTGCTGCTAGTAAGATGACGAAAGTAGCGAACTCTGTTATCCCGCAGAGTCGCTAAAATAAACGCCGTAGCGCGTTGTGGCAGTAAGTGCAGACTCTGTTAATTCCCAGAGCCGCTAACGGGATGCCACAGCGCTTATGGCGATATGTGCGAACTCACTTAGCTTCAGTGAGCCGCAAAGTAAAACGCTAGGGCGCTGTCTAGCGTCGAGAGCGAACCCTGTTACGTCACAGAGCCGCTGAGAACAAACACCGTGTCCTGTCAGGCTCTCAGGCACACGGTTAATTGCTAAGCGAGCATAATACGTGGTCATGCGCTAATGTCCTCGCGGGAGTCACCCGCAATCTATGGCGTCTGAACGCCAGACCCTGAATACGGCAATCAAACTCCTCACCGGTTTTGCCGGTAATCTAGGGCATCTAGGACACCGACCCTGACCAGCTAGCACACTAAACTCCTCACCGATTAAGTCGGTATTCTAGTGGCTTATTTCAGCCGGGTCCCTAACCACACACACGCATGACCACACTGGCGCATAGCATACAATGGTTGATATTAGCGCATGGCGGCCCAGCCATGCTACCCTTATATAGCAACAGCTACAGGACCTTCCAGGAACAAGGACTGTTATGTTACGGTAGCTGAGGAGTGCAGGTAAAAAAGGAAATACACCAGAGCAGTTGGAATCTATGAGATTGCAGTACCCTGACTAACCACCGCAACTAGAGGCAGCCGTGGAGCGTTCCTACGTTGGTCCTAGACGCCTCGTCACAGCCTGAGAAACTAACTACACCTAAAGATAGAAATAGGAAAGCTATCTGCCCCGGAGCAGAACCCCAAAGATAATAGAAAGCCCCCAAACATGTAATGGCGGTTAGACAAGAGGAAATACTGACACAGAAAGAAAATAGTATGAGCAAACGCTGGGGCCCAAACTATCTAAATAGAAAAGGACAGGAAGGGTACTTACTGCAATCTCAGAAAACCCTGAAAAAACACCAACTCTACTAATTTCAAAATCACCTGAGATCACATGACCTCTACCACCTAAATTAGTTCTCTGGTGTAAAAAAAAATCAAAACAGCAGCCACTGAAAAAAAAACTGGAAAAAGCAAAAGTACAAAACACAGTGGCTGGACTAAACTGAGAGGGCAAAAGCCCCCGGAGGGGACCCAGAAGGCCCCCACAGAAGTGCAGGACAAAATGCAAAAATATAGAAAAAACACAAAATAAGAAATTGTCTTATCTGATAGCAGGAGATGCAGACACGACACAGCAGGCTACAAGAGAAACTGGAAAGAAGGATTCAGACCAGAACAATTGATCACCGGCAACCCTGATGGGAAAATGACTCCCTTATATAAGACCAATCAGTAACACCTGATTCCCAGTCCTCACAATCCTCACTAGTACCGCTTGTAAACCACCAGAGGGAGCCTCTGCTCAGAACTCATCTCAAACCCATTCACAACAGTACCCCCCCCTTGAGGAGGGGTCACCGAACCCTCATTTGAGCAACCAGGTCGGTCAGGATGAGTTCTATGATATGCACGGATAAGTCTCCTAGCATGGATGTCCGAAGCAAACACCCAAGAATTGTCTTCCTGACCATAACCTCTCCATTTAACCAAATACTGGAGTCTTCGTCTAGAAAAACGAGAATCCAATATTTTCTCAACCACATACTCCAGATTGCCCTCAACCAAAACAGGGTCAGGAGGCACAGCAGCAGGAACCACTGGCTCAACAAACCTCTTCAACAAGGACTTGTGGAACACGTTATGGATCTTAAATGTCCCTGGAGAAGCAAACGAAAAGAAACAGGATTAATAATCTCCATGATCTTATAAGGTCCAATGAACCTAGGCTTAAATTTAGGAGATGCTACTCTTAGGAATATTCTTTGAGGACAACCAGACCAAGTCCCCCACTTTAAACCGAGGACCATCAGTCCTATGCCGGTTAGCAAACCGCTGGGCCTTCTCCTGAGAGAGGGACAACCTCTCCACTACCTGGTCCCAAATCTGCTGCATACGCTCAACAACAGAGTCAACACCTGGACAGACAGAAGCCTCCGTCTGTCCTGAAGAAAATCGAGGGTGAAACCCAGAATTACAGAAAAACGGAGACATCAAAGTGGCAGAGCTAGCCCTATTATTAAGAGCAAACTCAGCCAAAGGCAAAAAAGAGACCCAGTCATCCTGATCAGCAGACACAAAGCATCTTAGATAAGTCTCCAATGTCTGGTTTGTTCTCTCAGTTTGTCCATTGGTCTGAGGATGAAATGCCGAGGAGAAAGACAATTGAACACCCAGTTTAGAACAAAAAGTCCTCCAAAATCTGGAAACAAACTGGACTCCTCTGTCAGACACAATGTTCTCAGGAATGCCGTGTAAACGAACCACGTGCTGAAGGAACAACGGCACCAATTCAGAGGAGGAAGGCAACTTAGGTAATGGCACAAGATGTATCATTTTGGAAAACCTATCACAAATTAACCAGATGGTGGTCATTCTCTGAGAAACAGGAAGATCGGAAATGAAATCCATAGAGATATGGGTCCATGGTCTCTTGGCACAGGCAATGGCATCAACAAACCACTAGAGCGAGAGCAAGGCTTGGAGCGAGAGCAAGTCCCGCAGGACTGCACAAATTCCCTGACATCGCGAGACAAGGTAGACCACCAAAAGGACCGACTAACCAAGTCTCTGGTACCAAAAATTCCGGGATGCCCAGCCAATGCGGAACAATGAATCTCAGACATCACACTCTTTTTCCATTGGTCCGGGACAAACAATTTTCCAACAGGGCAGCGCTCGGGCCTATCCTCCTGACACCCTCCAGAGAAAGTCTCAAATTGGGCGAGATGGCGGAAAGAACTACACCCTCCTTCAAAATAACAGAGGGATCAGATAGTTCAGGAGAGTCCGCAAGGAAACTCCTCGAGAGGGTATCCGCCTTAACATTCTTAGTGCCAGGAAGAAAGGAAACCACAAAATTAAAACGTGTGAAAAACAAGGCCCACCTGGCCTGTCTAGGATTGAGTCGCTTGGCAGATTCCAGATAGACCAGATTCTTATGGTCCGTAAGGACCACCACCTGATGTTTGGCTCCCTCCAGCCAATGTCTCCACTCTTCAAAAGCCCACTTCATGGCCAATAACTCCCGATTACCCACGTCATAATTACGTTCAGTAGGAGAAAATTTTCGAGAGAAAAAGGCACAAGGGTTACTTTTAGAGGTCTCTGGATCTTTTTGGGACAAAACGGCACCTGCCCCAATTTCAGAGGCATCAACCTCCACCTGAAATGGCAGAGAAACATCAGGCTGCCGTAGAACAGGAGCAGAAGTGAATCTCTGCTTAAGTTCCTGAAACGCAGAGACTGCCTCAGGAGCCAATTCACCACATCAGAACCCTTTCTGGTCAAATCAGTTAATGGTTTAACAATAACCGAGAAATTACAATAAATTTACGATAAAAATTGGCAAAACCCAAAAATCTCTGAAGAGCCTTTAATGAAGTAGGTTGGACCCAATCACAGATGGCCTGAACCTTGACCGGGTCCATTTCAATAACAGATGGGGACAAAATGAATCCCAGAAATGAGATCTTCTGTACGCCAAAAAGACACTTTGATCCCTTCACATACAGAGCATTCTCTCTCAAAATCTGGAATACAGTTTGAACATGTTTTTCATGAGAGTCCCCGTCATTAGAAAAATAGATACATCCAAAAAAACAACAGAAAATTGTCCAAAAACCCTGAAAAATTCATTCATAAGGACTGAAACGGAAGGAGCATTAAGGGCCCCAAAGGGCATCCTAGGTACTCAAATGCCCCTTCCGGGGGGTTAAATGCCGTCTTCCCTTCCCCCGTGCTATGCGAATAAAGGTTAACGCCCCCTAAGGTCAAGCTTGGTAAAAAAGTGCGTTTTTTTTACCCTGGAAAACGCAGAAATTAAGGGTAACGGGTATTGATATTTCACGTAATATTGTTCAAGAGACATAATCAAACACGCCTTAATGACCATCTTTTTTGGCCACAAAAAAAAAAACCGGCACCCAAGGGAAGAGGATGGTCGATTGCCCTTCCCAATGATTCCTTTTATAAAGAAGCAAGCGTCAGTTCAGGTCAGCAAGTTAAAAAGCGCCTTTAGGGGAAATTTACACCCGGCACTAATCAATAGCGCAGTCATACTCCTAGGGGGGGTTTAAGGATGCAGATTTACTTTCGTAAAAAAACTCAGAAAATCAAAAAAAAAAGTCAAACCCCCCCGGGGGGGGGCGAAAAAACAGGGGTTTGGGATTAACACTTTTCAGCCCCAAAATGGTTACAGACACAGATTTTCCCTCCAAAAAAAATTATGAGACTGTAACCAAGGGGAATTTGAAATTAAAGAAAAAAAGGGGGGGGGGGGG
>JARQOD010000003.1:211725381-211800835 GCA_033576555.1 Oophaga sylvatica | reverse complement strand
GGACGGCGCTCTTCTTGTCAGTATGGATGTAGAATCGCTTTACACAAGCATCCAACATCAATCAGGTATTGAGGCAGTAGCATATTTTTTGTCAAAAAATCCTAATAGATCTATAGAGCATGACAATTTCATCTTGAAACTTTTACATTTCATTCTTGATAAAAAACTATTTTGTTTTTGACAGACAGTTCTTTAGACAGCTAGCCGGGACCGCTATGGGTGCACGTTGTGCACCCGCTTATGTGAATTTATTTCTTGTGTGGTGGGAGGAGTCAGTGGTTTATCAGAATCTAGTTTTTTCTTCTAAGGTTTTAAGTTGGCAACGATACATTGACGACATTTTAGTTATATGGATAGGAATGTCAATTGTTCATTGAGGATCTGAATCATAATGCTTTAAATATCAAACTTACCTCTATTATTTCAGAATCCTCTATTGACTTTTTGGATCTTCAAGTTTCCTTTTCTGATGCTTGTATTGCATGCTCCTTGTTCCGTAAAGTTACGGCTACGAATAGTCTGCTCCATTTCTCAAGTTTTCATCCTTATCACCAAAAAACAGGCATCCCAAAAGGCCAATTCTTACGCCTTAGAAGAAATTGTAGTATCGAATCAGATTTTCTACACAAGGCGAAGAATCTTTCTTCTCGGTTCAAACAAAGAGGATATCCGAAGAAAAACATTTCACAGGCATTCCAATTTGCAGTCCAACAGGATAGAAAGAACCTTCTCTATGCAAAGGTACGTAAATCTTCCAGACCACTCTCATTGATTACTACTTTTAACAATCAGTGGTCCGATATACGTGACCTTTTGCATAGAAATTTGGACATATTAATGAGTGACAAACTTATTATTCCTTTTGTTTCAAGCTCTTCGTGTCTGGTAGCAAGACGCACAAGGAATCTGAGGGATAGTTTGTGTCACAGTCACTACCAACGTCCTACTGTGAAACTAAATCGCGGTACTAGGACATTCGGATCTTACCCTTGTGATAACTGTAATGTCTGTCAACACATAATAGGACAAGATGGTTACTCTATTTCCACTCTTCCCTTTCAGATCAAACCCAAAGAATTTTTTAACTGCAGGTCTCGGAATTTAGTCTATGCAATCTTTTGCGATTGCCCAAAGATCTATGTGGGTCAAACGACACAGGAACTTAGGAGAAGAATGCAACAACATCTTTCTACTATTACAACGGCTCAGATGGATCGGGAGAAGAATAAGACACTTACATCGGTGGCAACTCATTTTTTGGAGCACCATCGTGGCAGGACATCCGGTTTTAAAGTCATGGGACTTGAGAGTGTGCGCCGTACCATTAGAGGGGGTGACATTGTTAACCAATTATTGTGTGTTGAGAGTAAATGGATCTATAAGTTACAGACTCTTTCTCCTAACTGCCTCAACGAGGAATTGCTATTTACTGGTTATTATAAGCAATTATAGTTGGTAATGTTTTTACTCTATTCTGCTGTATGATATTTCAGTATGCTACATACCTTGCTATGACTTCTCCTCTCCTATTCCTTATATATACATTTTTTACATCTGTTGTACCTTATCTGCATATACCATCTGGGTCATCATATGGTGTTGGATTTAACAAACTGCCCACTTTTTCTGATCTCATGCTCCGTATTTGTCAATTTATGACCAAGGATCAATGAGGGACTGTATCCTGTGTGGGGTGGTTCTTGGCTTTCATTATTGTGGGGGTTTTAGTAGGGGTAAAGAGTGGTATCATTTGCTTTTTGGATATCGATTGGCTTTATACTTACCTGGATGTGGGATAATTCCCTGTGCCTCTTTTGTCATCTTCTGTGACCTTCCAACTTCTCTTTTGGATGCATATTAAATAGCGGCACTTTTAGGGATTAGGGAGGTGCTCAGCCAGCATGCGATCTGTTGAATTACACATATAAATGCACATTGTGCTGGTATAATTTTCTCTCTATGTTGTATATCCATGTATATCCATTGTATATTATGCTGTATATTCCTTCCTGGTCACATCAGGGTGGTTGTAACTATTGCCCTCCATACCTATTTATCTTTGGCCACATGGCTGCATGGAGGCTTTTGACAATATTCCATGTAATTTTTAAGTATGCATGTATAGCGGTGATGTTTATATGTATGGCGCATGCGTTATATAAGATCGATTTATTCTAATTTACAATTGGTTAAAATATGATGAAGGGGGCGTGGCCTAGCTCTGGGCATGTAAAGTCGCAGGAGCTTGGAGCTCTGACTAAGATTCCCCTTAAAGCTACAAAAAAGCTTAAATTGAGATATAAGAACAAGTTTTGCGGACTCAGTTCACAGACTTAGCTTATAAGCTTTAAAACAAGACCAGGATGGAGTCCCTAACTTACAGGAATCAGGAGATATCAAGTTGTAGAGAAGGTGTCTTCCCTGCCTGCCTTTAGTCTCCATATTGGATTCGACATCTTGTTGCTGAGGCCCCAGAAATAGAGCTCATTCTCCTTAATAGAGGACTCTAAAATCAACAACACCTAGGAGCCAGCAATATTTCTACAATAAGAAGCGGGACCTTAGAAGTCACAGAGTACTACTAAAGACATAGGACTATCTTAAGCACAGGACCCGCCATCTTGTTACTGCTTGTGACAGAAAGTAACTGCACCTTCTGGGAACAAAGACAGAATTACACGCAGCGGCCTCCGTTTCTGCTGTGCTATTAGGCAGAAATCTCGTTATCACTCACAATGAAGTCTAGTTTATTTAACACTAGGACTACTGGACTCGTGACCCCCCTAGAATTACTGAAAGGAGTCATTTTGACTCCTTGCTTGTTTTCATTTATTTTTAGAGTTTCATTTGTGATTATTTATTAATAATTATATTTTTTGTAATGTATTATTATTGTGAGATCCAACAGTAATGCTTTTGATTGTTTTTTTTCTGCTTTTCTTATTTTTCTACAGAAAATAACAATAATTATAATAGACGTTTTTCAAACATTTTTTTTTATTCAAGTGCACACATATAAACAACAACTGAAGAACAAAAAGCAGAGAAAATGTAGGTGGAGGAGCATAAAAATGAAAATATGGCGCAGAATTCACCTTCTAAACATTTGGTGTTTCGCATTTTAGGCATTGCCTTTGATTTATGGCAGTACATTGCCCACACAAAGACTTACCACAAGTCTTACAATTGCCGACAGATCTATTTTTCTTGCACTTTTCTTTGATCTGGCAAAATTTTGTTTGAACCATCACTTCTGAGCATGTAGAAACTTGGGACGTGGAACCCTTTTCCCTATCTGTGACATAAGGACCACTCAACTCTCTCACAAGCGTTTGCAAAAATGCCTTGCGTGACATTTTTTGGTGGGTTATCTCATTGAATATTATCCATGCATTTATACCCGCAAAGTCTAAGGCATTTTCAAATGCATGAACAGGCCATCTCCTTGTGCATGTTCGTGTGGTATATTTTCGTGCCATCTGATCCACTACATCTACTCCATATTTTGTTTCATTGTAAAACTTTACCGTTTCTGGAGTTTTTTTAGCAGAATCAGACGCAACAACAACATCTGGATGGACGGAACTCAAAATGACAACATTTTTGTTGGGCTTTCCTTGATATACTGTAAGTGTAAAATTGTCTTCATTTCTAAACACTTTAGTGTTGTACAATTCCTCTTTCATGGATTTTATTTCTTTAGGCACTTCTCGCCTTATCTTGTTCAGTGTTCCCACGATGGTTGTTCCTTTGCTTTTTAGCTGTTTAGCTAATTTTACTGAAGTAAAATAATTATCGGTTGTAACATTGCGACCTTTTTTCAAAAACGGGTCCAATAACTTCATTACCACATGGTCAGCTAAACGGTCCTCAGCACGGCGTGTGTCATCTTTGCCTAGATAAGGGAAGCCATTTGCCAGATATTTGCTCTCCTTATCAACAGCTAGCCAATATTTGTGGCCATATTTATCTGGTTTGGAAGGCATGTACTGCGTGAATGGACACCTAGTTTTGCTTGGGAAAAGTTGCTCATCCACCGTTATGTATGGGCCAGGTTTGTAACACGCAATACAATTTTCAATAAACCTGTCCCACACAGTAGAAAATAGAGCAAACTTGTCCGTTTGCAGTCTCTCCGATCGAGTAGATTTCTCATCAAATCTGAGAAACCTCATAATTTCAACAAAGCGGTCCCTAGACATTGTCGCTTTGCAAAACGGTATTCCCCAGTCATTACACCAAATACTGCTAATCGAGTGACGGTTCGTGCCAGATATTCCACGAGCATAGAATATCGCAATGAATGCATCTAGCTCCTCATCAATAGATAAACTGTAAATTATTGTTCCTGCATGCTTCTGCAAGCGTACAGTTCTTTATATGTGTCAATATATATGAATCAAAAATTAGCATAAGATAAGAGACTAGAGTAAACAAGCATTTTGTTCAGCATTACACAGTAATACAAGCAGGTAAAACACAAGGAAAATGTGAAAAGTTGACATGTAAATTGAACTACATCTATATGAACATCAGGGTAAATAAGACAGAGTGAAAAAATTATGCACAAAACTTTATAGCAACATTTAGTGACAAAAGGACCTCAAAATATAGTAGGGAGTCAAAATGACTCCCTTCAGTAGTTCTTGGTAAATTTTGAAAAAAACGCGCAAATTTTTCACCAAAATTATTTATTCTCACAAAATCTTTTTTCACATCATATTTGAGGAAAAGTCACCGAGTTTCAAGCCGGAATTCTGAAAAATGTAGTCACAGAAGAGAAATAAAAAACGAAAGGAGTCAAAATGACTCCATCAGTAGTTCTAGTGTTAAAGGGGTGAGAATTTGTTTCACACAACTGTATAATATTAATTATATGAGGCTACAAATTCTTGCAAGTCTTGTCCTCAACATAATTCACTGAATCTGTAATTTCCCACATTAGAGGATTTTGACGTCATTTTGAGATATACATATACTGCCACTTTAATTAACAATTTAAAGGGGTTGTTGCTAACTTAACCAAACTCACAGCAAATATCAAGAAACACGCCCTATAAGTCTTTCCAAACACATTTCACTGCTCTTGCTATTATTGCCCCTTTATCTGACTACTTAGAGGGATAATTAAAAAAATCAACTAAATTTATAGCATTAATCCAAAAGAGAGACTTATGTCTTGCCAAAACAATGGCACAAAGGAGCGAATCTAAAAAATCTTCTCAGAAAAACAAACAGCTCCCATCACAATCTTTTGCCAGACCACCTGAAGACTCCCCAAACCCACTAAGTCCGACAAAATCAAGATCTCCGCAAAAAGGGGATGACTTCATATCTAATAAAACGGCACATCAATATAGTAACTTTACTAAACCAAATTCACAAAGAAGCATGCTACCACAACTGCCCAAAAACAAAACTAATTTATCCCAACCAGACCCAAAAGACAAGAACCCAATACTTCCAACATCCTTTAAGTCCACTTCTACAGACAACATGGTTACTTCTGTTTCTGCAAAAAGAAGAGCCCCTGAGGAAACGGACATCTTTGATGGCACTGATTTGTACTCATTCTCGGAGGACACCTCTCCAAATGAAGGACCAGTATTTCACAGGAATAAGAAAGATCGCCCTAATCCTCAACAACAGACATCCAAACTGAGTCATGAAGAAGAGTTTTTCCAAAAGATCACAAATCTTATAGATGAAAGACTTAGACTTGGTTTTGAGAAATACCAGACCTCATTCGACGGTGTCTGCCGAGGCATCACCCATAGGCTTGAAAAAAATGAGAAAAAAATTGTTGAAGTGGAAAACAAAATGGAGACTCTAACAAACCAAAACCTGGAACTAAAAAAAGAAATTAACAATCTAAAAATAAAAATGGCTGATTTGGAGGACAGAAACAGAAGGAACAACCTGAAACTTCCTGAAGAAGTTAAACAGCAAGATCTCTCAGATTTCATAAAGACGATATTCAAGAAAGCCATCCCATCTCTTTCAAATCTAGATCTATGCATTGACAGAATACATAGGTTGCCACGACCTAACAACATACTTAACAAAAAGCCAAGAGACACAATTCTTTGAATGCATTTTTTTGGTACAAAAGAGAGGATTCAAAAATTTATTAAAGATAATGGCTCTCTTCCCGATCCATATAACCAAATAAAAATCTACACAGATTTGTCTAAACATACATTGGATTTGCGTAAGTCCTTTAAAGAAATCACCAACCTTTTGAGAGAAAGAAATATACAATATAGATGGGACTTCCCTACCAAACTGCTGTTTCACTACAAGGGGAAGACTGTTGCAATAAATTCTCCAGAAGAAGGCATGGAGTTCTTTAAATCTCCCACCTGAACATCTCTTCTTGAATAGTGGGTATATTCCACGTTAAGTTACTGATTAGCTTCATTTCTACTCCAAAAGAAACGAGTAATTGAAAGACCACTTAACTCTTATAATGCCTCATTTCAACTAGGGGAATCTTGGTGAACAATCACCACACAAACTTTTCCCCACTTCAAAAGAGATCCCATTGAGAGTGTGGATCCTTTAAGAGAACTCTCTACTGGGACTTGATTTTGTTACAATTGTTCTATTATTGTATTTTACTGGTAAGTTTTCTTAATTGGATTATTTTATTAATTTTTTTTTTTTACCTTACTTTCTTTTTTTACTGTTTCATTAATATTTGTAACGCTGGTATTGTCTGTACTTTGTTTTCCAGCGTTACTCTGCATGTCTTTTGCATTAACCCTTTTGCTCCTTTCCCCCTAACCAGCTGGGATACTGTTGTCTGTTACCTGTATGGATGCTGCTCAGTTCCCAGCTCGGCTGCGTGGCCGTACTTGCGTGAGTGTCTCCGCTGCGTTGCATGACCACCCGCATGTGCGGTTCCTGACCTGCTGCAGAAGCCATCCGTAGGTTCCAAAGTCCTCTGCAGTGGTGCATGATTTACTATGTGTGTGGCAGCGGTTGCTGTCGGGTGCCTGGCCTGCTGTAGAAGCCATCCGTAGGTTGCAAAGTCCTCTGCAATGGTGCATGATTTACTACGTGTGTGGCAACAGCCACTGTCAGGTGTTCCTCTGTGATGAGTTGTCTGGCTCTGCATAGGGGGCGCGGCCCACACCTGTCCTGCTTTTATGAGGATTGGGTGTGTACTAGAATTACTGCTCCAGCCTATTCGCTGTGAAGCAGTTCATATATAAAGTTCCCCAGCCCTGGTGGGCGTTGCCAGAGCTTCGCATTGAATCCACATTGAATTCCTGAACCTAGCCGTATGTGGTTGTGTGTTCTGCTCCTGCTCTGAGTTCGATCAGCTCTGGAGAGCTGATTCCCTGTTCCTGCTGTGTCTTGTTCCCTGATCCTGGATCTAACCAGGTACCTGAATGTCTGAACTGTGTTCTGTATTTCCGCCTATGCTGGGGGCTGATTACCCAGATCGCCGTTCCTGGAGGCTGTATATCCAGGCCTGTTCCTGTTGTATCTTGTTTCCTGAATCCCTGATCCTGGATCTAACCCGGTACCTGAATGTCTGAACTGTGTCTTGTGTTTCCGCCTATGCTGGGGGCTGATTACCCAGATCGCCGTTCCTGGAGGCTGTATATCCAGGCCTGTTCCTGCTGTGTCTAATTACCTGAACCCCTGATCCTGGATCGCATCCTGTACCTGACTGTCTGAACTGTGTCCTCTGTGTTATGTTCCTGAAATCCTGCTGTGTCCTGAACCCTGTGCCAGTGACTGTGAATCCTTGCTATATAACCTGAGTTCATCTTGGAAGGAGGAGTCCGGTGTGTGCTGAGTTTCCGTTACTCTGTGCTCAGCTTCTGTGCAATTCCCAGCCAGCTCCCGTTGAGCCTGGCGGGGCTTGCACCAGACCGCTGGGGTTCCTTTTCAGATCTATACTAGATGTCCGGAGTCCGAGGACCGTGTCCTCCCTGATGACCACTGCCTGATATCCGATGTCCAATGACCACTTTCAGATGTCCGGATCCTATCCATCTCTGCCTGATGTCCGGAGCCTGCCGATCGGTGCCAGATGTCTGGAGTCCGATGCCTGTGTTCCTGACTCCCTGAGATCCAATCCGTGTTCCTGGTGTTCCTGTCCGTGTTCCTGACTCCCTGAGATCCAATTCCGTGTTCCTGACTCCCTGAGATCCAATCCGTGTTCCTGATGTTCCTGTCCGTGTTCCTGACTCCCTGAGATCCAATCCGTGTTCCTGATGTTCCTGTCCGTGTTCCTGACTCCCTGAGATCCAATCCGTGTTCCTGATGTCCTGTCCGTGTTCCTGTGTCCCTGAGATCCAGTCCGTGTTCCTGATGTTCCTATGTCCTGCCGGTTCCTCCTTGGTCTACCCTGTGATGACGTCTGTCCTGGGTCAGTGTCTGATGTTCTCCTGCTGAGCCTGTGCTACGCCTGAGGCCTGAGAGAGAGGCCGTCCTAGTATGCCTTGCCAGATGACCCTGGACTTCATCAACCCGTGATGACCCCGCCATCGTCTGACGTTCGTCCTGGGCCGGTGTCTGATGTTCTCCTGCTGAGCCTGTGCTACGCCTGAGGCCTGAGAGTGAGGCCATACTAGTATGCCCGTGCCAGATGATCCTGGACTGCATCTACCCGTGATGACCCCGCCATCGTCTGAAGTCTGTCTGAGGTCGGTGTCTGATGTTCTCCTGCTGAGCCTGTGCTATGCCTGAGGCCTAAGAGAGAGGCCGCCCAAGTATGCCCGTGCCAGATAACCCTGGACTGCATCTACCCGTGATGTCCTCCTGCACTCGTCTGTGATCCTGAGTCGTGTACCCTTCTCTGATGTGCGGAATCGGGAGTCCGGTCTTATGTTCTGTTATGTACTGTCTTTCTTTAAGTAAACTTTATGTTCTTCATACCTGAAGTTGTGCGGTGTTGTCTAGTCCTGCTGGTCGCCATCTTGCCCACATGCTCAGCTGCCACGGATCCCAGTCGCTGGCCTTCCCTAGTCCGGGCAGGCCCGGGTCTCCCTCCGTGGTCCAGTGGGTCCACATTCTCTTACCATCTGGGACCCATGCCTCACGTCGTCGTGGACTGGCGGCGTGGGAGCATTGGCTAGCTAGGCAAGCTATGCCATGTCCCTATGCCCCGCAGCCGTGGGAAGCGTCACAATATTATCCTGAGTGTGTTTTCAGCCTTTTGATCCTCATTATGCACATGAAAATAATGTCGTACAACGTCAGAGGGCTCAACAGTCCCTGGAAGCGATTTGCCCTGTGGGAGGAGATCAGACTTTCCCAAGCGGATATCATTTGTCTGCAGGAAACAAAACTCATCAAAGGTAAACATCCCTCTTTCTCTCACAGAAACTACCCACATATCTTTTCATCTCTTGGCCCGAAAAAGAAAACCGGTGTTATGACTATAATTAAAAATACAACCCCGTTCCAGTTGATTGAGGAGATAGACGACCCTAAGGGAAGATTTCACATCTTGGTTTGCCAACTAAATTCCATAACTTGTACCATAGTAAACATCTATGCCCCTAATAAAAAACAGTTGAATTTTCTTAACAAATTAATAAAAAAAATCCAGATTCACAGAAAGGGAGAACTGTATCTACTGGGTGACTTCAACATTGTCCCCGACGGGAACATTGATTCCACCTCAACTACACGTCATTTAGCACCCTCACTCAATAAATGGCTTTTTAATAACGAACTATATGACACATTTAGATGTTTAAATTCTTCCTCAAGGGAGTATTTTCATTACTCCAATGTTCATAAAACATCATCAAGAATTGACCTTTTATTAACAGACATCTTTGCTCTCCCCAAAGTTAGAAAAGTATCTATCCTAAATAAATCAATTTCGGATCATTCTCCGGTCCTGATAGAATTAACTCTAGGCCCTTTTTCCAAAAATACCTTCCTCTGGAGGTGTAACTCCATACTATTAAAATTCCCTGAATATAAAAAAGAGGTTGAGGAAACTCTAAAACTTTATTTCGATGAGAACAAATCAGATAAGATAGACCCCTTTATCATTTGGTGCGAGCACAAAGCGGTCATCAGAGGTAAACTGATACAGATCTCTTCCAGACACAACCGTAAACAAAGAGATAAAATAAAGAATATCCAATCTCAAATCAAACTAAAGGAAAACCTCCAAAATAGTAGAGCACATCCATCCCCATAAATCCACTTAGAATTACTAAAACTAAGACAAAATTTGAAAGAAGCCATTCTAGATGATTATGATGTAGTAATTACCGCATCGAAATTTAAAGTTTACTCAGAACGAAACAAGCCCACAAAATTCATGATGCAAAAACTAAAACGAGATAGGATTCGAAATAGAATCAACAAAATTAAAAATAACTTAGGTATCACCAAACAACATCCCAAAGACATAGCAGACACGTTTGCAGACTACTATTATAATTTATACAATCTCAGTCTTGATCCATCGTCTCCACTACCAGATACCAAAAATATTCAAAACTTTTTCAAAGACCTACAACTTCCAAAAATAAGTCCATTAGATCTGAGTTCTTTAACATCACACATTACCTCTTCTGAAATATCTGAAACTATACATAGTCTTAAGTCACAAAAATCTCCAGGTCCCGACGGATTTGTTAACGAGTATTATAAAACTTATGTAGAAATTTTAGCCCCACACGTAGAACAGATTTTCAATCAGGCTTCCCTTAGCGGACACTTTCCCAAAGAAATGTTGGAGGCTATTATTATAATGATTCCCAAACCCTAAAGCGATCCCAAAGAAGTTCAAAATTATAGGCCCATATCACTTATTAATTCTGATCTAAAAATCTACTCCAAGATCCTAGCAAACAGACTGAAAAAAATCCTTCCTAAACTAATAAATAGAGATCAGTTGGGATTCATAGAGGGGAGGCAAACATCAGATGGCACCAGGAGACTGCTAAAATATAATTAACAGGATTAACACCACCAAATACCCAGCAATTATCTTATCTTTAGACGCTGAAAAAGCCTTCGACAGAATCAACTGGGAATATCTAAAATTACTTTTATTCCATTTCGGCTTTAACAAAGATTGGCTGTCATCGGTGTTTGCACTCTACTCCTCCCCTAGCGCTAGGATCTACATCAATAATAATCTTTCTAAATCCTTCACCATTAGCAACGGGACCAGACAGGGATGCCCCTTATCACCACTTCTCTTTGCCCTCGCCATCGAGCCTCTGGCAGAAATGATACGAGAAGATACATCAATCTCAGGTATTGATACACCCACAAGACAATACAAGATAAGTTTGTTTGCCGATGATATGATACTAACCCTATCAGACCCCATTAATTCCACCGCTTCTCTTCTAAAAATAATAGATTTGTTCTCTTCAATTTCTTTTTTTAAAATAAACAGAAAGAAATCAAAACTGCTACAACTCAACGTAAGCGACCGTATTAACAAAATTTTGAAAAGATTAACAGACTTCACCTGGGAGGATGAAGGGATTTCTTACCTTGGAATTCTTTTCACTAAAAAATCACACTCTACTATAAAAGCAAATTGCGATGCCATCTTAGACACTATTTCAAAAGATTTCCAATCCTGGAGCAAAATTGGTCTCACATGGACAGGCAAAATACTAGCAGTCAAATCAATTGTACTCCCTAAAATCCTTTACATCTTTAGAGCACTACCTTTAAACTTCCCGACCTCTTATTTAAACAAATTTCAATCCTCTGTGTTCTCTTTCGTCTGGAACGGGAAAAAGGCAAGGGTGGCCAGGGATGTTCTCTTTAAGAGCAAATCCAATGGTGGACTTGGATTACCAAACATTCAGGCATACTTCTGGTCAAATCTAATAAAACAAAGCATATATTGGGTAAAGGAGAACACGCTTCCAGCTTGGATTGAACTAGAAAAATTTCATGTCAATTACCGCCCATTGAAAGAATGCTTACTTAATCATATTTTCCAACTAAATCGTTATAAATTACTTCATCCTATCTTCTTAGCAGCAACCCAAGCATGGGACAAAATTGCTAGACAACCCAAGAAACATAATAAACTAGCTAACTTAAATAACTTCCCACTCTCCCTGATTGCAACCATCTATAAATTCCAAATCCCAGAGAGATGGATCCAAATAGGCATAAAAAAAATCGGTGATTTTTATGTGAATAACAACTTTGTTAGTTTTAGCAACATTAAACTAAAATTTAATATTCATCCATCGGACTTTATGCACTATTGTATTCTGAAAGAACACGTTCAAAACTTCATCCATAAAGTGCCTACAAAGGCAGAAGCTGTACACTTATTACTCAGTAATATGGGGCATAGGGTCTTCTGGAGCACCAAATACTTATACACTTTTTTCAACAAGGACAATAAGTTCCAAAAAAATATCTATATGTCCAGGTGGGAAACGGATCTACAGATCTCAACAAGTCCAGAGCAGTGGGAAGATGCTATAAAATACACATACTCCTCTAACATATCCCTACCCCTTCATGAATCCTTTTATAAGATGCTAACTAGATGGTACTTCACCCCAGTAAGACTAGCACGCATCAACAGCAACCACTCACACTTATGTTGGAGGGGATGTGGTTCCAGAGGAGACCTGCTCCACATTTTCTGGACTTGCCCAAAGATTGCACTATTATGGAATCAGGTTTCCCTACTTATCAATAATTTCCTTAAAAAAGACTACCCTCTTACTCCACAAACAGCCTTGCTATCTTTGGGACTAGAAAACATTAATCCTTCCAAGAGATACGTTTTGGTACATATCCTACTAATAGTCAAAAACCTGATAGACTTCCACTGGAAACAACCAGATACCCCACAAATTGCTGACGTTGTCGACAGACTTCACATCCATAACTCTTTGGACCTCAAATTCGCTAGGATCAACGGCTGCATTAATAGATATGAGAAGAAATGGAACCAGTGGAATTCAATATTTCCCAAACCCTAAACATAACCCTAATCCTTTTTACGGGTTTCAGGTGCCTCAGGATACTTTATTCAAATTTATTTTATTTTTTTCACTTGTTTAATATGTGTTGCCTAGAATATGTAAAGTTATTTATTCTGAGTTCTCTACCCTCAACCCATTCCCTTTACTCTTCTATTACCCCTTTTCCCAAAGACCCTTCCCATTTCCCCTCTTCACAAATCATCTTGGAGAACAGATGTAAGTCGAAAATGTCAATATGCTTTGATGAAGTTAATTTGTTGACTGTTAACCCCTTCACCCCCAAGGGTGGTTTGCACGTTAATGACCGGGCCAATTTTTACAATTCTGACCACTGTCTCTTTATGAGGTTATAACTCTGGAACGCTTCAACGGATCTGCGCGATTCTGAGATTGTTTTCTCGTGACATATTGTACTTCACGTTATTGGTAAAATTTCTTCCATATAACTTGCGTTTATTTTTGAAAAAAATGCAAATATGGTGAAAATTTTGAAAATGTTGCAATTTTCAAACTTTGAATTTTTATTCCCTTAAAACAGAGAAATATGTCACACAAAATAGTTAATAAATAACATTTCCCACATGTCTACTTTACATCAGCACAATTTTGGAATCAAAATTTTTTTTTCTTAGGAAATTATAAGGGTTAAAAGTTGACCAGCGATTTCTCATTTTTACAACAAAATTTACAAAGCCATTTTTTTAGGAACCACCTCATGTTTGAAGTCACTTTGAGGGGTCTATATAGCAGAAATTACCCAAAAGTGACACCATTCTAAAAACTGCACCCCTCAAGGTCCTCAAAACCACATTCAAGAAGTTTATTAACCCTTCAGGTGCTTCACAGGAGCTGAAGCAACATGGAAGGAAAAAATGAATATTTAACTTTTTAGCCACAAAAATGATCTTTTACAAACTTTTTTTTTATTTTCACAAGGGTAAAAGAAGAAAATGGACAGATAAAGTTGTTGTGCAATTTCTCCTGAGTACGCCAATACCCCATAAGTGGGGGAAAACCACTGTCTGTGTGCACAGCTGAGCTCATAAGGGAAGGAGCGCCGTTTGACTTTTTCAAACTAAAATTGACTGAAATTGAGATCGGACGCCATGTCACGTTTGGAGAGCCCCTGATGCGCCTAAACAGTGGAAACCCCCACAAGTGACACCATTTTGGAAACTAGACCCCTAAGGAACTTATCTAGATCTGTTGTGAGCACTTTGAATCCCCAAGTGTTTCACAAAAGTTTATAATGCCTGGGTGTGAAAAAAAAAAGAAACAATTTTCCACAAAAATGATTTTTTAGTCCCAAATTTTTGATTTTTTCCAAGGAAATTGGACCCCAAAAGTTGTTGTCCAATTTGTCCTGAGTACGTTGATACCCAATATGTGGGGGGGGGAAACTGTTTGGGCGCACGGCAGGGCTTGGAAAGGAAGTAGTAACGTTTTGGAATGCAGACGTTGATGGGGTCATGTTCCGTTTGCAGTGCCCCAGATGAGCCTAAACAGTAGAAACCCCCCACAAGTGACCACATTTTGGAAACTAGACCCCTAAGGAACTTATCTATAGCTTTGGTGAGCACTTTGAACCCCCAAGTGCTTCACACAAGTTTATAATGCCCGGGCATGAAAATAAAAAATTCCTATTTTTTTCCCACAAAAATTATTTTTAGTCACCCATTTTTTATTTTCCCAAGGGTAACAGGAGAAATTGGACCACAAAAGTTGTTGTCCAATTTGTCCTGAGTACGCTGATACCAAATATGTGGGGGGAAACCACTGTTTGGGCGCACGGCAGAGCTCGGAATGGAAGGAGCACCATTTGACTTTTTCCAACCAAAATTGGCTGGAATTGAGATTGGACGCCATGTTGCATTTGGAGAGCCCCTGATGTGCCTAAACAGTGGAAACACCCCACAAGTGACCCCATTTGGGAAACTAGACCCCCTAAGGAACTTATCTAGATCTTTGGTGAGCAATTTGAACCCCCAAGTGCTTCACACAAGTTTATAACGTAGAGACGTAAAATTAAAAAATCATATTTTTTCCACAAAAATGATCTTTTCACCCAAATTTTTATTTTCCCAAGGGTAACAAGACTCCAAAAGTTATTGTCCAATTTGTCCTGAGTACGCTGATACCCCATATGTGGGGGTAAACCACTGTTTGGGTGCATGGCAGAGTTTGGAAGGGAAGGAGTGCCGTTTGACTTTTTCAACGCAGAATTGGCTGGATGCCATGTCGTGTTTGGAGAGCTCCTGATCTGCCTACACAGTGGAAACCCCCACAAATGACACCATTTTGGAAACTAGACCCCTCAAGGAACTTATCTAGATGTGTGGTGAGCACTTTGAACCCCCAAGTGCTTCACAGAAGTTTATAACGTACAGCCATAAAAACAAAAAAAATCATTGTTTGATTGCGGTGTGCAAGGGGTTAATGTGCCGGGAGCGGTCCGTGACCGCTCCTGGCACACAGTCCCGGGTGTCAGCTGTGATAATCAGCTGACACCCGGCGGCGATCAGCTGCGCTCCCCCCAGGAGCGCAGCTGATCGCTATGACGTACTATCCCGTCCGTGGTCAGATTGTCACGGGTTTTATGGATGGGATAGTACGTCAGATGTCAGAGAGGGGTTAAAATATACAAAATGTTAATAAAAATTTTGGAAAACAAAATATGAGGAAGGGATACATGTACTGTTATTATCTTTTTACACCATTATTTCATGCCTCCAAATACCATCTTTTATAGAAGTGGTCTTTATGATGGTGCACCTGTAAACTCAGATATTGGCACTGCGGCGCTTTGAAGCATTTGACATCGTCAAGTTACATGACATCTGGACTTATGCGCATGCGCGGTATAAGATTGGCCACTCTCAGGATGTGACCAGTTTAAATATAAGATAAAAGTAAGCATATGCTCAAATCACTGCCTTATACTTATAAGTGTTATCTTACAGTGTCTTTATTTTTGTATTTATGTAATACGTGCCGTAGTGTTTCTGATCACATGATATACTCGGGTCACATGATAACTGAGCGCCTGCGCAGTAGGTGCTTTTCGGCCATTTTTCTACACCCACGGCTTTACTTTGTATATTTCCGGTGCCCGATATTACTTGCGTCCATTTCCGTATTGGTCTCCATGGGGATTGTTTGCACAGCTGCTATAAGGTATTAATTTACTTGTATATAAAAATGCTGGTATCCGGATTAATCACTACCTTGCCCCTGATGAAGCCATCCTGATGGCGACACGCATCGGGCATGGTCCTGTCTGACCCCATTTGGTTGGTAATTTGGTAACCTGGTCATGTTCTATATATAAGTCCCCTTATTGCTTCACTTGCATTTAGCTGGTATCTTCATGCAGCATTTCTAGTTAGATTGGTTTCACCTCTAGCCTTGTGACACTCAAATTTGTACTCATGTGTTTTTTGTATAATCTGACATGCTTTAAGTTTGAATGTCTAGTCATTTAGGCAATGATTGTTAAGACTCTGTGACTTATAGAGGCTTTTTATGCTCTTCCTATAAACTTTCCAGCCATTTGTTTTCTTGGGCTGCATGTGATAATTATACATGCATATTTTGGTGGAGCATTCACTTACTCTGATATTGAGGGTCATATATTCTCTCTCATATATATTTGTGATAGTGGGGGATTTGTTTATTTGACATTGTATCTTGCATATTTTTTGCACATGACTACGGTTTTTGCCCATAATTGCATATTGTTGTATCTTATGGTATATTCATTCTCAACTGTGGGTTCAGGGGTCCTTTACCCTATCATGGGGCTTTTTTGTGCTCTGTTTTTAAATCTTTTTAAATACTTGGTGTGATTTATTTGGAGTTTAATAAATTTATATATTATTGTACACAATTTCTGTTGTCCCTGGTTTGGTATGTCTCTTTTTCTTCTTGTTCTGTGCGGTAAACCACTGTTTGGGCGCATGGCAGAGCTCGGAATGGAAGGAGCACCGTTTGACTTTTTCAGCTCAGAATTGGCTGAAATTGAGATCAGAAGCCATGTTGCATTTGGAGAGCCCCTGATGTGCCTAAACAGTGGAACCTCCCCCAATTCTAACTCCAACCCTAACCCCAACACACCCCTAACCCTAATCCCAACCCTAACCATAACCCTAACCACAAACCTAACCCAAACACACCCCTAACCCTAATCCAAACCCTAATCCCAACCCTAACCCTAATCCCAACCGTAACTGCAATCCAAACCCTAGCCCCAACTCTAGCCCAACCCTAACCCTAACTTTAGCCCCAACCTTAACCCAACTTTAGACCAACTCACTTTAGCCCAACTTTAACCCTAATGGGGAAATGGAAGTAAATACATTTTTTTATTTTATTATTTTTCCCTAACTAAGGGGGTGATAAAGGGGGTTTGATTTACTATTTTTTTTTTATTTTGATCACTGTGATAGGGTCTATCACATTGATCAAAATGAACCAATAGAAAAAAATAAATAATGAAGAAAAAAGCTCAGCTCACCTCTCAGACATCCAGGAGCCCAAGCACGAAAGATCTGCAGTGCAGCAGGATTAGTAGTCGATAGAAAAGTGAATCCAGATCTTGGTTCCTTAGAAATTCATCTTTTATTGGAGTAAAAAAATTTTTTTAAATCCAACTTCATAATTACAGCATCGTGTCACCAACATCCCCAGGGATACATAAGGAGATGCGTTTCGAGCTTCAAGGCTCTTAATCATTGCTATGACCGCTCCTGGCATTGCTATGTCTGTGACCTCTCCTGGCACTTAGTGCCAGGTGTCAGCTGTGAGAATCAGCTGAGCACGGTCGATCGCGATGACGTACTATGCCGTCCAAGGGAAGTAAGTCCCAGGTCACATGGACGGAATAGTACGTCTGATGTCAGAAAAGGGTTAATAGTGTATCAGGATTCCCCTCAAAAATATGTGTGATGGCACCAATATACATGTCCCCTTCCTTCCCCCCTATCAATAGTCAAGTGTCAGGGCACTATTTACATAATGTGCACGCCTCCCTGGTTTTTCACTTATACTGGTAATTTCTCTTGCCAGGTTAGAGAGATTTACGCACTATCGGGATTCAGTCTGAAGCATGCTCATTTCGGGATCACCTTGAGACTTCTGGCCCCGCACATCCGGTGAAGCGAGCGTTCCACGCTTGCGTTCCAAGTGCAGGGATCTGGAAGACACTTCTTCACTTCTTCGGTGATTTGTGCAGCTGTGAGAGATCGTATTTAAACCCGCACACTACGCCACTCACACACATGCCCCCATTGGAAGAAGTCAGTCTTAGCGAAACGGCGCTGTCGAGATGGTAGCTGCGGTACCATAAGCTGGGTGCACACTGTTGTAAGTACATTGATACCCTTTGCAGCATCCTTTCATATATATATAGGCACTTGCCTTTATAACTTTGCTTATAGCACAGTACATTGCACTTTACTTTCAGGATACACTTAGCTCAGGTACTGATACACAGGCACATTGCTTACTTTAATTTTCTGGAAAACTATTTTGCTCAGTGCTGCTAAGTCCCCGGTTTTACTAAATATTGTTACCCTTCTACCTCATTGTAATCCCTATGTTTGAATTTTATACTTAACACCCTTTTTTAATATAATTACAATAAAATAGTTGTATTCTATTTCATGTCTAAGCCTCTATATTTCTCCAGTACCAGTGTTTGGAGATTTTGTGTGTGTACAAGACAGCAATGTGTACAACATGTGGCTGATATATACAGTGGGTATGGAAAGTGTTCAGACCCCTTTAAATTTTTCACTCTTTGTTTCGTTGCAGCCATTTGGTAAATTCTAAAAAGTTCATTTTGTTCCGATCAATGTACACTCTGCATCCCATCTTGACTGAAAAAAACAGAAATGTAGACATTTTTGCAAATTTACTAAAAATTAAAAACTGAAATATCACATGGTCATAAGTATTCAGACTCTTTGGTCAGTATTGAGTAGAAGAATCCTTTTGAGCTAGTACAGCCATGCAACAAGTTTTTCACACCTGGATTTGGAGATCCTCTGCCATTCTTCCTGGCAGATCCTCTCCAGTTCCATCAGGTTGGATGGGGAACGTTGGTGGGCAGCCATTTTCAGAGATGCTCAATTGGGTTTAGGTCAGGGCTCTGGCTGGGCCAGTCAAGAATGCTCACAGAGTTGTTCTGAAGCCACTCCATTGTTATTTTAGCTGTGTGCTTAGGGTCATTGTCTTGTTGGAAGGTGAACCTTCGGCCAAGTCTGAGGTCCAGAGCACTCTGGAAGAGGTTTTCATTCAGGATATCTCTGTACTTGGCCATATTCATGTTTCCTTCAATTGCAACCAGTCGTCCTGTCCCTGCAGCTGAAAATTACCCCTATAGCATGATGCTGCTACCACCATGTTTCACTGTTGGGATTGTATTGGGCAGGTGATGACAACAACAATGAAGAAAAACCGAAACAAGGTCCAATGTTCAATTAGAACCAAATTTTATTGTGAAATACAAACACCATAAGGAAGGGTGGAAACAAAATACCAAGGAGAAAGGAGGGGGCAAAACAGGGGACTGCAAAGGCATATTCATATTAAAAAAGAGTATGGTGTGGCCCATCAAAATCACACATATATAGATACTGTATATATCTCTCTCACCGCCAATATTACATCAGTAAAATATCAAAACTAAATCACTCTGTCAAAATATGCAAATAGGCTAATATGTATAGATATGTATATAAAGTGCAAATGCAAAAATTGAATATACCACAACACATTTATCAAAAAGTGCATACGTGCAAATGTAAACAAGCCAATAAAAAGAGAAAATATATATATATATATATGTATATATATATATATATACAGTGCCTACAAGTAGTATTCAACCCCCTGCAGATTTAGCTGGTTTGATAAGATGCAAATAAGTTAGAGCCTTCAAACTGCAAACGAGAGTAGGATTTATTAACAGAAGCATAAATCTTACAAAACAAAAAGTTATGTTGCTCAGTTGAATTTTAATAAATTTTAAACATAAAAGTGTGGGTCAATTATTATACAACCCCTATGTTTAATATTTCGTGGAATAACCCTTGTTTGCAATTACAGCTAATAATCGTCTTTTATAAGACCTGATCAGGCCAGCACAGGTCTGTGGAGTTATCTTGGCCCACTCCTCCATGCAGATCTTCTCCAAGTTATCTAGGTTCTTTGGGTGTCTCATGTGGACTTTAATCTTGAGCTCCTTCCACAAGTTTTCAATTGGGTTAAGGTCAGGAGACTGACTAGGCCACTCCAACACCTTGACTTTTTCCCTCTTGAACCAGGCCTTGGTTTTCTTGGCTGTGTGCTTTGGGTCGTTGTCTTGTTGGAAGATGAAATTACGACCCATCTTAAGATCCTTGATGGAGGAGCGGAGGTTCTTGGCCAAAATCTCCAGGTAGGCCGTGCTATCCATCCTCCCATGGATGCGGACCAGATGGCCAGGCCCCTTGGCTGAGAAACAGCCCCACAGCATGATGCTGCCACCACCATGCTTGACTGTAGGGATGGTATTCTTGGGGTCGTATGCAGTGCCATCCAGTCTCCAAACGTCACGTGTGTGGTTGGCACCAAAGATCTCGATCTTGGTCTCATCAGACCATAGAACCTTGAACCAGTCTGTCTCAGAGTCCTTCAAGTGATCATGAGCAAACTGTAGACGAGCCTTGACATGACGCTTTGAAAGTAAAGGTACCTTACGGGCTCGTCTGGAACGGAGACCATTGCGGTGGAGTACGTTACTTATGGTATTGACTGAAACCAATGTCCCCACTGCCATGAGATCTTCCCGGAGCTCCTTCCTTGTTGTCCTTGGGTTAGCCTTGACTCTTCAGACAAGCCTGGCCTCGGCACGGGAGGAAACTTTCAAAGGCTGTCCAGGCCGTGGAAGGCTAACAGTAGTTTCATAAGCCTTCCACTTACGGATGATGCTCCCAACAGTGGAGACAGGTAGGGCCAACTCCTTGGAAAGGGTTTTGTACCCCTTGCCAGCCTTGTGACCCTCCACGATCTTGTCTCTGATGGCCTTGGAATGCTCCTTTGTCTTTCCCATGTTGACCATGTATGAGTGCTGTTCACAAGTTTGGGGAGGGTCTTAAATAGTCAGAAAAGGCTGGCAAAAGAGATCATTAATCCACACATGTGAAGCTCATTACTCTTGGTGCCTGAACTACTTCTTAATACTTTAGGGGGACCAAACAGCATTCTTGTGGTTTGAGGGGTTGAATAATAAATGACACTCTGAATTAGCTTTTAACGTTTTTTAAAAAAAAAAAAAAAATTACAACAAAATTTTTTGCAGCAGTGCATTTCCCACTTCCAGGCTGATCTACAGTACAAATGTCACAATGCCAAGTTAATTCCGCATGTGTCAACCAGCTAAATCTGCAGGGGGTTGAATACTACTTGTAGGCACTGTACATATATATATATAGAGAGAGAGAGAGAGAGAGAGAGAGAGAGAGAGAGGCAGTTGGTGATAAGAAATATGTCAGCCCTGGGATAGATATATTATGTAGGCATAGAAAAATGGTAGATAATATATATTTCGGCCTGTCGGGGTAGGGGCGCATCCTGGGGACTCGGTATATACGGGCACACAGTGTATACAGGCAAAAGGTAATTATTTGATGGCTTTAGAGTGGACCTATTTATTTATATATTGACTATACTGGTCATTGGGATATTCATATATACTTACCTCATTATTCATTTTTTGGTCATTGCTCTATTTAAAGCCCCCTTTTTCCATTGAATGATGTTGCTCTATTAGCAGTTTATATCTTTTCATTTATGCCCTGTTATGCATATATACTGGGATTTCATACCTTTGTGGCATATTGATTCCCATCTCTTTTGTGCCCATATAATTATTTGATTTTTGGGCTGACATGTATTTTGCTTAGTATCAGTCATCTATATATCCCTTCCTTCTTACATTTGCCCGTTACATCTGCACTTTTGCACTTTAGATATATATTTTTGTGGCTTACTCATTTGTGTTGCATTGCACTTTATATTTGCACCTTATATAATTTTGTGGTATATATATTTTCTACCATTTTTTCTATGCCTACATAATCTATCTATTCCAGCGCTGACATATTTCTTATCACCAACTGCCTATATATATTTATATATATATATATATATATATATATATATATATATATATATATATATACAGTACAGACCAAAAGTTTGGACACACCTTCTCTTTCAAAGATTTTTCTGTATTTTCATGACTATGAAAATTGTAGAATTACACTGAAGGCATCAAAACTATGAAGTAACACATGTGGAATTATACATTACACTTTACAAAAAAAGTGTGAAACAACTGAAAATATGTCTTATATTCTAGGTTCTTCAAAGTAGCCACCTTTTGCTTTGATTACTGCTTTGCACGCAGAAAAGGTGAACTGATGGACTCTACATGCCTGGTTCCCACCGTGAAGCATGGAGGAGGTGGTGTGATGGTGTGGGGTGCTTTGCTGGTGACACTGTTGGGGATTTATTCAAAATTGAAGCGGTGAACGGTCCAGCTCACCCCAAACTATCTCGATTGGGTTCAGGTCTGGTGACTGTGGAGGCCAGGTCATCTGGCGTAGCACCCCAACACTCTCCTTCTTGGTCAAATAGCCCTTACACAATCTGGAGGTGTGTTTGTGGTCATTGTCCTGTTGAAAAATAAATGATGGTCCAACTAAACGCAAACCGGATGGAATAGCATGCTGCTGCAAAATGCTGTGGTAGCCATTCTGGTTCAGTATGCCTTCAATTTTGAATAAATCCCCAACAGTGTCACCAGCAAAGCACCCCCACACCATCACACCACCTCCTCCATGCTTCACGGTGGGATCCAGGCATGTATAGTCCATCCGTTCACCTTTTCTGCATGCAAAGCAGTAATCATAGCAAAAGGTGGCTACTTTGAAGAACCTAGAATATAAGACATATTTTCAGTTGTTTCACACTTTTTTTGTAAAGTGTAATGTATAATTCCACATGTGTTAATTCATAGTTTTTATGCCTTCAGTGTGATTCTACAATTTTCATAGTCATGAAAATACAGAAAAATCATTGAATGAGAAGGTGTGTCCAAACTTTTGGTCTGTACTGTATATACACAAATTTTCTCTTTTTATTGGCTTGTTTATATTTGCACGTATGCACTTTTTGATAAATGTGTTGTGGTATATTCAATTTTTGCATTTGCACTTTATATACATGTACATATTAGCCTATTTGCATATTTTGACAGAGTGATTTAGTTTTGATATTTTACTGATGTAATATTGGCGGTGAGAGATATATACAGTATCTATATATGTGTGATTTTGATGGGCCACACCATACTCTTTTTAATATGAATATGCCTTTGTAGTCCCCTGTTCTGCCCCCTCCTTTCTCATTGGTATTTTGTTCCCACCCTCCCTTATGGTGTTTGTATTTCACAATAAAATTTGGTTCTAATTGAACATTGGACCTTGTTTCGGTTTTTCTTCATTGTTGTGTTCTAATTTCCGATTGTCCGTTTCTTTGCATTGTCCATTGGTGCACCTAATTCTTGAATTTTGGACTAATTCTTTAAATTATTCATTTATTTTATTTATTTGTGTGCACTGTGCTTTGGAATTTTGTTGGGCAGGTGATGAGCAGTGCCTGGTTTTCTCCACACATACCACTTAGAATTATCACCAAAAAGTTTTATCTTCATCTCATCAGACCAGAGAATCTTATTTCTCATAGTCTGGGAGTCCTTCATGTGCTTTTCAGCAAACTCTATGCGGGCTTTCATATGTCTGGATGTCTGGCACTGAAGAGAGGCTTCCGTCGGGCCACTCTGCCAGAAAAGGCCCGACTGGTGGAGGGCTGCAGTGATACTTGACTTTGTGGAACTTTCTCCCATCTCCCTACTGCATTTGTTGAGCACAGCCACAGTGATATTGGAATTCTTCTTTACCTCTCTCACCAAGGCTCTTCTCCCACAATTGCTCAGTTTGGCTGGACGGCCAGTTCTAAGAAGACTTTTGGTGGTTCCAAACTTCTTCCATTTAAGGATTATGGAGGCCACTGTACTCTTAGGAACCTTGAGTACTGCAGAAATTCTTTTGTAACTTTGTCCAGATGTGTGCCTTTCCACAATTCTGTCTCTGAGCTCCTTGGCCAGTTCCTTTGATCTCTTGATTCTCATTTGGTCTGACATGCACTGTGAGCTGTGAGTTCTTATATGGACATGTGTGTGCCTTTGCAAATCAAGTCCTATCAATTTAATTAAACACAGCTGGACTCCAATGAAAGAGTAGAACCATCTCAAGGAGGAGCACAGGGAAATGGACAACATGTGACTTAATAATGAGTTTCTGAGCAAAGGGTCTGAATACTTATGACTGTGTGATATTTCAGTTTTTCTTTTTTAATAAATTTGCAAACATTTCTACATTTCTGTTTTTTTAATTTTGAATTTACCAAATGGCTGCAATGAAACAAAGAGTGAAAAATTTAAAGACGTCTGAATACTTTCCGTACCCACTGTACTGACTAACCTCAGACATAGCCTTTCCACTGTATATTGATGACAGGAGTAATGACTAAATGGTTAAAAATTGTAAATGATTTTCCCTGACACTTGGAGGCCACACTTATTATCTAACTGTTCCTGATAATCTCAAAATAACAAATAAAACAATAGAAAATCAGGTCCTGTCACCTAGTAGTTCTATAGTCTCAGTGATCTGGCCTACACCCAATATTCTCAAAGTCAACATCAATGAATGCGTGTTTACAATCTATTTTCTATTATTTGTCTGTGCTGTAATCCACCTGTACACAGAGTCATGATCCATGCATACATAACAATCTGCTTGTTACTATGTTCTTGTATGGGGGGGTAAGTTATTGTGTTTAGGACCAAAAAATAATGAATTTCAAAATGCTGTTTTCAGAAAATTATGTTATCCCCTTACCAGGGTCACACAGTTGCCCATAGGTCAGTTGGTCCACAGAGCTCATTTTGGTTTCTGCAGTATTATTCACATGATATACAGTACACATGCCTCATATTTGTACATTAATTATAGGATAAAAATACAACAGGGAAGAAAAGAGAGAAAGTTCAAAATAAAACGTAACTAATTTTATTAGACACATAATTTGAAAGAACAGTGTAAATGCACAGGTACAATAAAAATCACAAAGATGGAGAGTGTGGAACAAAGGTGCAAAAAGCACACAAACCCAAAAGAATATACACTGCTCAAAAAAATAAAGGGAACACTCAAATAACACATCCTAGATCTGAATGAATGAAATATTCTCATTGAATACTTTGTTCTGTACAAAGTTGAATGTGCTGACAACAAAATCACACAAAAATCATCAATGGAAATCAAATTTATTAACCAACGGAAACGGAGGCCAGGATTTGGAGTCACCCACAAAATTAAAGTGGAATGTAATGTCCTTAAAACAAGTTAAAATGATGCTCAGTTGTGTGTGTGTGTGTGTCCTCCACGAGCCTGTATGACCTCCCTACAACACCTGGGCATGCTCCTGATGAGGCAGCGGATCGTCTCCTAAGGGATCTTCTCCCAGACCTGGACTAAAGCATCCGCCAACTCCTGGACAGTCTGTGGTGCAACGTGACTTTGGTGGATGGAGCGAGACATGATGTACCAGATGTGCTCAATCAGATTCAGGTCTGGGGAACGGGCGGGCCAGTCCATAGCCTCAATGCCTTCATCTTGCAGGAACTGCTGACACACTCCAGCCACATGAGGTCTGGCATTGTCCTGCATTAAGAGGAACCCAGGGCCAACCGCACCAGCATACGGTCTCACAAGTGGTCTGAGGATCTCATCTCGGTGCCTAATGGCAGTCAGGCTACCTCTGGCGAGCACATGGAGGGCTATGCGGCCCTCCAAGGAAATGCCACCCCACACCATTATTGACCCACTGCCAAACCGGTCATGCTGAATGATGTTGCAGGCAGCAGATCGCTCTCCACAGAGTCTCCAGACTCTGTCACGTCTGTCACATGTGCTCAGTGTGAACCTGCTTTCATCTGTGAAGAGCACAGGGCACCAGTGGCGAATTTGCCAATCCTGGTGTTCTGTGGCAAATGCCAAGCATCCTGCAAGGTGTTGGGCTGTGAGCACAACCCCCATCTGTGGACGTCGGGCACTCAGACCATCTTCATGGAGTCAGTTTTTAACCGTTTGTGCAAATACATGCACATTTGTGGCCTGCTGGAGGTCATTTTGCAGGGCTCTGGCAGTGCTCCTCCTATTCATTCTTGCACAATGGCAAAGGTAGCGGTCCTGCTGCTGGGTTATTGCCCTCCTACGGCCCACTCCACGTCTCCTGGTGTACTAGCCTGCCTCCTGGTAGCGCCTCCAGCCTCTGGACACTACGCTGACAGCCACAGCAAACCTTCTTGCCACAGCTCGGATTGATGTGCCATCCTGGATGAGCTGCACTACCTGAGCCACTTGTGTGGGATATAGAGTCCGTCTCATGCTACCACGAGTGTGAAAGCACAACCAACATTCAAAAGTGACCAAAACATCAGCCAGAAAGCATTGGTACTGAGATGTGGTCTGTGGTCCTCACCTGCAGAACCAATCCTTTTATTGAGTGTGTCTTGATAATTGCCAATAATTTCCATCTGTTGTCTATTCCATTTGCACAACAGCATGTGAAATTGATTGTCAATCATTGTTGCTTCCTAAGTGGACAGTTTGATTTCACAGAAGTTTGATTTACTTGGAGTTGTATTCTGTTGTTTAAGTGTTCCCTTTATTTTTTGAGCAGTGTATATAAAGTGGATGGGGAACCAGTGGGAATAGCAGAATTATATGTTAAGTGCCAGTGCTTCATATTATTCCCGACCACTCATCCTGCGCTCACAGTGTGCAATGTATTTAAAGCCTCAATAAAACAAATAGATGTCCAGAGTCAAAACTCAGTACTAGTAACTAACAGGCTGATATTAGAAGACACAGATAGAGATCACCGGTGATCCGACAATATATGCAGCTGTAGCCATTGAAATAAGGGTCTCTTCAAATTATTGTGCAGCTATCATCTCTTTGGTTGCAACTATTTGACATAAGGGGAAGTAATAAGTGTTATAGAAATAAATAAAGTCCAGCTCACCAGTATAACATCCCAGGGATCGGAGCACGGAACCGTTGTGTCAGACGTATAACATGGCAAAATGAAGAAAAAAATCCAGCTCCACGATAAAGTGAAAAAGTAGATCTTTATTCACTTGATATATCAAGCATAGAGGATAAAAGTATCAGCATAGATATCAGCAAAAAAATGCATTATCAACGCGTTTCTGGTGTCATGGCACCCTTAGTCATGACTAAGGGTGCTGCGACACCAGAAACGCGTTGATAACGCATTTTTTTGCTGATATCTATGCTGATACTTTTATCCTCTATGCTTGATATATCAAGTGAATAAAGATCTACTTTTTCACTTTATCGTGGAGCTGGATTTTTTTCTTCAATAAGTGTGTTATACCTGGTGCCAAGCTAGCAGGAAGGTCTGACATGACTGAAGAATTCTTAGGTCGGTGTTCCTGGAATCCTTGTGCCATGCACTTCTCCCTTAGCCCCTGTTCATGGCAGAATCAATGTAACAGTTTTACTCGTAGTAATATTAATATGTTGTTTAATGGTCTAGATGGCATGACTGTAGTTCATGTGTATGCATTACAGTGCATGCATTACAAAAATTAGATAGCCATTTTGCTCTTATAGTAATGAAAGATGGACACACTATGGCCTTACGTTCATTTGGAGAGTTCCCGACCTTCTGTTCTGATTTGGAGATCCCGCTGCCTAATCTGGGAACTGGAACTACTTTCTACTCCGTCTTATCCATTATGGCAAAGCATGCGCTCCAAGACAGGTGACCCCCCCCTTCCAAAACATTAGCACAACCAGATCTGACCTGAGGAACCTTGCCCTTCATAATGCCTAGACTACGAAGATGGCAATTGCTTAAAATTAACTTTAGATCGCAATTGATCTCAGCCATTTATCTTGTATTTCTTTTACAGGATATGTTATTGTTGTTAAATTGATTGATTATAGTTAACCATATTTCGTTTTCTCTCATATACAGTTAATAGTGATGAGAGAGTATACTCGTTGCTCGGGTTTTCCCGAGCATACTCGGGTGTCCTCCGAGTATTTTGGCGTGCTCGGAGATTTATTTCTGTCGACGCAGCTGCATTATTTGTGGCTGCAGGACAGGCTGAATAAGTGTGAGGAATGCCTGTTTGTTAGGGAATCCCCACATGTATTCAGGCTGTCTAGCAGTTACAAATCATGCAGCTGCATTGACAGAAACTAAATCTCCGAGCACACCAAAATACTAGGAGGACACCCGAGCATGCTCGGGAAAACCCGAGCAACGAGTATACTCAGTCATCACTAATAGTTACCAGCTATTGAACCCGTTTTACGCTCAGGAGGCAAGCATCTTTATTGGTACATTTTTATGCTATGTTAAAGGGAACCTCTCACCTGAAATAACTCTCTCTCAAGCTGCTGCTACCGCCAACGTCCTGGACATAATAATGCTGAAGTGTATCATGCGCTGACTCCGGAGCAACACTGCACAGGCGCCAGAGACTTCGGAAAGAAGGACACATCTCTGGTTATATTATAGATATTTACCTGTTATAGAAATAGCGGTGGGTGAGAAATATCTAGCTATCTCTCCTATTGGTGTTCTAGCTTTCTTAAGTGCCTTCGTTTGGCATCTATGGCCACTTCCCTTCCACAAAGGTTTGTTTTCACCTGGTTACTCCCTTTGAGAATTTAGTAGGGGTGACTCGGGACAGTCTTGGAACATGTTTGGTGCAACAACTCCATTCCTGTCTATGAGTGTTGAGTTGCTAGATTTGTATGCTGTGTATAAAGTTAAAAAAAAAAATAACTCCCAGAGGCTCACACAGGGAGAACCCCAGAGTAACACAGCAACAGAAGCCCAAAGCAAAAGCAGCACAGAGCAACAGAGAAGATGTCCACTAGCAGCAATCCTGTCAAGTTCTCAGTGCCAAGCGTCACTAACCAGAACTACCAGTCCTGGAAATTCAAGGTGAAGATGCTGCTCATAAGAGAAGGTACATGGAAATATACTCAGGAACAAGTGCCTCATCCATTACCAGATGATTGGCTAGAGAAGGATTAGAAAGCACAAAGCACTATCTCCCTCAGTGTAGATGATAATCATTGTGCATATACAGTACAGACCAAAAGTTTGGACACACCTTCTCATTCAAAGATTTTTCTGTATTTTCATGGCTATGAAAATTGTAGAATCACACTGAAGGCATCAAAACTATGAATTAACACATGTGGAATTATACATTACACAGTGTCACCAGCAAAGCACCCCCACACCATCACACCACCTCCTCCATGCTTCACGGTGGGAACTAGGCATGTAGAGTCCAGCCGTTCACCTTTTCTGCGTGCAAAGCAGTAATCAAAGCAAAAGGTGGCTACTTTGAAGAACCTAGAATATAAGACATATTTTCAGTTGTTTCACACTTTTTGTAAGGTGTAATGTATAATGCCACGTGTTAATTCATAGTTTTGATGCCTTCAGTGTGATTCTACAATTTTCATAGTCATGAAAATACAGAAAAATCTTTGAATGAGAAGGTGTGTCCAAACTTTTGGTCTGTACTGTATGCAAGTGTGCAACTGCAAAGGAGATGTGGGATGAGTTACAGAAAGTGCATGAAAGATCAAATCTCAGCAATAAGCTTTATCTCATGAGAAAGCTGTATCAGTCTAAGCTAAGTGATGCACAGAATATGCAGGGCTATATAAGAAATACCCTAGAGATTGTGGAGCATCTCAGGGGTATTGGAGAAGAAATTAAAGATTTTCATGTTGCTGCACTTCTATTAAATGGTCTTCCAGAGAGTTATGGCACACTCGTGAATTCACTAGATGCACGGCCGGATGATGAGCTATCACTAGAGTATGTTAAAGGCAAACTTGCGGATGAATTCAAGAGAAAAACACAGCATGTAAGCAGCAGTAAGGAATCCAGAGCAGAAACAGCATTAAAGACACAGGATTTCCCTAAATATAAGAGCAATCTAAGAGAAACTTGTAAATGTTTTGTCTGTAAAAAGCCCAGCCACCTTAAAGCAGACTGCAGAATTAGGAAAACAAGAATAAGTCAGTTTAAAAAGCAGAGCAGTCATCAAAGGGTTAAAACAGCTATAAAGGAAGATTCTGCACGTGTTTAAGCTGCATTTAATGCCAGTACAGGCCCATCTGCAAAGCATATATGGTGTATAGATTCTGGTGCAAGCAGCCATATGACAAATAACAAGGATTTCTTCACTGAACTTAATGAAAGCAAGTAAGAAAAGGTCATCTAAGCCAATGGTCACTATATGACTTCAGAAGGAGTAGGAGACTGCTACCTCCACTGTCTAGTTTCCTCAGCACAAAGCAGAAAGATCCCAGTAAAGGATGTTCTCTATGTTTCCAGCCTTGAAAGCAATCTTCTGTCAGTAAAGAAGCTCACACAAAAGGGGAATGTAGTTACTTTTAAAGATAACAGCTGCATCACCTCAAAGAAGGGTCACACTCTTGCAGAAGGAAAAATCCAAGATGAACTTTATCATCTAAAATGCAAAGAAAGAGTGTACAGTGCTAGACAAGATCTGCATAAGAACTGTATGCATGTTTGGCACAGACGTCTTGTGCACAGAGACCCAGAAGAAGTAAGGAAGCTAGCTCAACTTACAAATGGTATTGAAATCAACCGATGTAGTTAAATGATATAGTGCACTAGCTGTCTTAAATGGAAAATGTCCAGAAAATCCTTTCCTAAAATAAGCACCACTAGATATGCACAGCCTCTGATCTGATACATACAGATAGATGTATGTGGTCCAATGAGTGTTCAAACTCCTAGCAAGAATAAATATTTTCTCACATTTATTGATGACTACTCCAGATATACAGTCGCCTACCTGCTTCACAGTAAGGATAAAGTTCCACAGAAACTTGAAGAATATCTTGCTGTAGTGTTTAACAAATTTGGAAGAATGCCAAAAGCCCTTAGTGCAGATAATCGAACTGAATATACAAGTGGTAAGGTACAAACCATTTTGAAAAAGGATGGAATCGTGTTCCAGACTACTATTCCATACAACCCAGTACAAAATGGCATTGCAGAGAGAAAGAACCATACTCTCTGTGAAAGTGGAAGAAGTATGTTGCTTGATGCAAAGGTAAAGACCACCAGTTTAAGGCAAGATTGGTTGCAAACGGGTACTCGCAAAAGTATGGTGAAGATTAGTGCAAGGACTAAGCACATTGATGTAAAACATCACCGCTTGCGTGACTTAGTGGAACATGGTGTACTTGAGTTTGCTTATTGCGAGTCTGACAAGATGATAGCTGATGGTATGACAAAGCCATTATCAAGGGTCAAGTTTGTGGACTTCACAACCGCAAGGGGACTAACAGGATAAGTAGTTGTTGAGTGGGAGTGTTGGAATATGTGTGGCGCAACAACTCCATTCATGTCCATGAGTGTTTAGTTGCAAGATTTGTATGCTGTGTATAAAGTTAAAAAAAACTCCCAGAGGCTCACACAGGGATAACATGTGACTGTATTTCCTGTTTTCCTGTGTCTGTGTATGAGAGAAGCAGCCTGCTGTAGATGCTGCACAGATAGAGACACACAAATGATTTATTCCTGATCTATTAAGCTTATCATATATTGTTACTGATTGTTCCTGAATAAACGAGTTCTGTTATCACACGCTTGGAGAGTATCGTGAGTAATCCGCTGCCAACAGACAGTTCTTACTCGCATTCTAGAATTCTTACTGAGTTTTTTGCTATAACATTTACCTGGAAAGGGGAGATTGAGGGGATCTTATTTTTCACTCCTTCCCTATTAAAGGGAAGGTACCGCATTTGTAGATCATTAATAAATCAATGTAATAAAGCATAACATGCTGTTATAACCAGGTTTTGGTTGCATTTGAAACATATTTTGTGTGTTATAGGAGTTTAAAGAAGGCACTGGGGCTGAAATCTTGCTTTCACAGTAGCAAGACACTATCAGTGTCATAATACAGCACAAGATGGTCATAGGAGATAACTGACAGACTGCTGACCCTATGTATTGTAAGGCAACTGTCACTGCTGTGAGCTGGGCACACCTCTGTGGGTTGCACAATTCACAGTAGTGGAAGTGTTCTGTGGCCATGTTTATGGAGCCCTGGGCTGTGGCTTTGTCTCCTGTCATTAGGATCTGCTAACAGAAGCATTAGTGCTTCACAACAGTTCCTAGATTGACATAAGTGAAAAGGGAGAAGAGGGGGTGGGAGCTGTCTGTGACTCATCCCTCAGAGATAAGAAGGAACTCCAGGTCTGCATTGAATGGCCAGAATGGAGGTGGAGGAAAGATACATTTAGTATGGCTGAGAAACTGATGGGAGAGAGACACACACATATAGTATGATGAGTGAGACATATATGGCGTGTGATGGGAGAGAGATATACATGGAATAGCAGGGGAGAGAGACTTGGAGTGTGATGGGGAGAGAGATACATATGGAGCATAATGGGGAGAGAGATACACATGGAATAGCAGGGGCAGGTCCGTGTCAGCACCCGACATACCCGGGCAAGTGCCGGGCCCTGAGTAGGTGGGGGGCCCACTCGCCGTCGGGCACCCCAGTGCCCGTTAGCGGTGCCAGCGCCGCCACTGGGCCCCCCCGCTTGCTCAGGGCTCCGGCAGCAGCCGGCACAATACTTACCTCTCCCTGTGCCTCCGCTGCTGCAGCTCCGGGCTCCAGGGGCACCTGCGCCAGCGCTTCCTCTCTCACAGCAGCGCCGCTGAATGACGTCATCATTCAGCGGCCGGCTGTGGCAGAGAGGGCGCGGACGCCGGACAGGTGAGGTGTGTGTGTGCCTGCGTGTGTGTATGTGAGAGAGTGCTGCGGTGCTGTATGTGTGATGGTGGTGAGGAGAGGCAGTGATGGTGGTGAGGAGGCAATGATGATGGGAGGAAATGATGATGGGGAGGCAATGATGATGATGATGATGATGGGGAGGCAATGATAATGGGAAGGCAATGATGATGATGATGATATTAATGGGAGGCAATGATAATGGGAAGGCAATGATGATGATGATATTAATGGGGAGGCAATGATAATGATGATGATGGGGAGCAATGATAATGGGAAGGCAATGATGATGATGATATTAATGGGGAGACAATGATGATGATGATGGGGAGGCAATGATAATGGGGAGGCAATGATGATGATGATGGGGAGGCAATGATGATGATGATGATGGGGAGGCAATGATGATGATGATGATGATGGGTAGGCAATGATAATGATGGGAGGCAATGATGATGATAATGGGCAGGCAATGATGATGATAATGGGGAGTCTTTCCACAGCGCCCTTTCCTGAGCCGTAACAGTGCAGAACGCAGCACAGTGTAGAGGAGAGCTCCATATTTTGTATGGAGCATTATATTGGGTCCAGTATTCTGTATGGAGCATTATATGGGGGATGGCGGGGTGACATCCTGCATGGGGTATTATATGGGTGATGAGGGGAGACTATGTGGTGCCCATAATATTGTATGCAGGACTGTACTGTCCAGTCTGTACTGTGCGCTGTGAGGATTTGGCATTTTTTGAGCTATTGTACAATTTACAATAGGTATCAGTCATGTAATGGAAGAAGAGAAGTGTTTGGCGTTGTGCTATACCCATATTTCTCTGCAGTATCTGTGCATCATGAATCGTGGTCTGTGTTAAGGGGGCCCACTGAGACTCTTTCGCCCGGGGCCCATAAAAACCTGGAGCCGGCCCTGAGCAGGGGAGAGATATGGATCTGGAATAGCAGGCGTGAGAGACTTGGAGTGTGATGGGAAGAGACATGTAGTATGATGAGTGAGACACATATGGAGCATGATGGGATAGAGATACACATGGAATAGCAGGGAAGAGAGATGGATATGGAATAGCAGGCGTGAGACTTGGAGTGTGATGGGAGAGAGACACATAATTATTGAAATTTTTATTTTTAAATTTAAAACATATGCCACGCTGCATTGTTAACAATTGTGGTAGTCATACCAAGAAGAAGTAGTCTGAAGGAATAATGCATGTGTTTCCATACTCCATGGAAAGAATAAAACTGTGGCTGCAGCAGACAGGACAATTTACTAACATTGACACAGTTGCCGAAAGAATCCGTGCTGGGAAGACACACGACAAATTCAGAATGTGTTCAAAACACTTTGAGGAAGATTGTTACATTTCTGTATCGGAAAAAAAGCTTTGTTGCCTAACACTATGTGCACACGTTGCGGATTTTGATTCGGATCTGCAGCGTTTTTGGATGCGCGGAATTGCATCAAATCTGCAGTGTACTGCACAGCCAATGTTAGTTAAAGGTAAATTAAGACATGCTGTGCACATGTTGCGTAAAAATCCACGCAGATTTGCAGTGTGTTTTTTTTCCACAGCATGTCAATTCTTTTTGCGGATCTGCAGCGTTTCTGCACCCATTGACTTCCATTGAGTCAGGCAAATCTGCAGCAAAACCGCAGGTGTAAAAAAGATCTGCGAGTTTGATTCGGATGTGGGTGCGAGAAATGCTGTAGATAGGAAGGAGGGAGTGTGTGGGCGGAGTGAAAAAAGCGCTTGAGAAAGGTTCACCGAAACGTCGCAATCATGGGCTAAATAAAATAGCTCTAATTAACTGTGTGCTGCTACTTGTTTTGGGATTCCTATCTATAGATATATCTATAGATATATCTGTAGCTACAGTAGCTAGATAGCTCTATCTATCTATCTATTTACAGATATATCTATCTGTCTATCTGTGTGTGTAATGAAGTATGGGTTGGACAAATGTAAAAGAGGAGGTTGGACAAGAAATGACATCACAATTATAATTTTTTTTTTTAAATAATAGATCTTTATTTAGCTTACAAAAACGCATACAAATCCGCATGAAAATCCACATCAAATCCGCAATTCCATATCCATATCTCTCCCATGCTATTCCATGTGTATCTCTCTCCCATCACGCTCCATATGTGTCTCTCTCCCCATCACACTCCAAGTCATCACACTCCACGCCTGCTATTCCATATCCATCTCTCTCCTCTGCTACTCCATATGTGTCTCACTCATACTATATATGCCTCTCCCATCAGTTTCTCTCAGCCAGATTAAATATATCTTTCACCCCCGCCTCCGCAAATACTGGCCATTCACTGCAGACCTGGAGTTCCTTCTTATCTTATTGAGGGATTAGTCACACTCGCAGCTCCTGCTCCAATAAAGGTACTGCCACACTAAACAATCCCGCTAGCGATCTCGTTAGCGTTGCATACTAATGAGATCGCTAGCGGGATTGTTTCTATATCGCTAAATGCTGCCGCATTTAGCGATATAGTTAACGACGCTATCGCCGTTAGCGATCTTCTTAACGACTTTAGCGGTACAAAAGTACCGCTAAATCGCTAAGAAAAGGTGCCACACAGCGATAAATACTTACCCAGCGGGAGCGCCAGCGATGAAATAGGGTCCGGAGCGATTCCAGCGACGAGCGAGATCACAGCAGGAAGCTCGTCGCTGGAAGCTGCCGCACTGAACAACATCGCTAACGGGATCGCTAAATAGTGACGTTTTTTAGCGATCCCGTTAGCGATATTGTTTAGTGTGGCATACCCTTAATGCTGCTCCCTACACACTAAATGTCTTCACTCTTCTTCAGGTCCACAATGCTGCTGAGTCCACTGTCTTCTGCTCCTCTGTAAACAAGCTGTTTCTGATGCAGTAACTGCTGGTGATAGCAGATCACAGGACAGTCACACACAAAATGGCGCTGCCCTGTGCTGCTACTCTTCATTCTGCCCCAGCGATACTAGGGGGAAATGATGATCAGCAGTTACTGCCCCAATTTTTCAGCTATTAGTAAAGCTGGTAAGTCTTACTATATAGCTGCTTGAGGTCTAAAATGGAAAATGCTCCCCCTAGTGGTAATTATATATATTTTAAAAAATATATATAATATTTTTCATATAGAAATGTTTGCAAACATTGCATTAGCACATTTTAATTACTATTTTAAGCTTAATTTTACAAAAAAAGCAAACTACAGGAAAACTGGTGGCACCTTCCCTTTAATAACATTTTTGATGTGCACATATTTTTATTCTTATTTTGTGCGTAGTGTCCTTTTCTCCCCCGATCCCTTTTCTACATTATGAAACAGGATTCAAAATGGCTGGAAACTAATGTTGTGCCATTCACTGACCCTAAGATGGGACTTAGTTCATCTCAGACTGGTAGTTCAACTGTACAACATTTTATGTACAACTGCATGTGCTTCACACTACTTTATTCGAGATGATGGCTAAGATTTTAGCCCTAAATATTAAGGGTCTCAATTCAAACATCAAGAAACTTATGGTCCTTAATGAACAACGCACAGAGCGTGCATAGTTTTTCTACAAGAATCTCATTTAAATTTAGATGAGAATTGCAATTTTGCTAAATATTTATACTCAACAATATATTTAGCATCCCAATTTAGGAAAAAAGCAGGAGTAGCGATTCTGATATCAGGGACATGTCCAAAGTTTATCAGCAATCACTGACTATCAGGGTAGATACAGTGGGATTAGAAAGTATTCAGACCCCTTTAAATTTTTCACTCTTTGTTTCATTGCAGCCATTTGGTAATTTCAAAAAAGTTCTATTTTTCTCATTAATGTACACTCTGCACCCCATCTTGACTGATAAAAACCAGAAATGTAGACATTTTTGCAAATGTATTAAAAAAAAACCTGAAATATCACATGGTCATAAGTATTCAGACCTTTTGCTCAGACACTCATATTTAAGTCACATGCTGTCTATTTCCTTGTGATCCTCATTGAGATGGTTCTACTCTTTCATTGGAGTCCAGCTGTGTTTAATTAAACTGATAGGACTTGATTTGTAAAGGTACACACCTGTCTATATAAGCCTCACAGCTCACAGTGCATGTCAGACCAAATGAGAATCATGAGGTCAAAGGAACTGGCCAAGGAGCTCAGAGACAGAATTGTGGAAAGGCACAGATCTGGCCAAGGTTACAAAAACATTTCTGCAGTACTCAAGGTTCCTATCTAGAGCACAGTGGCCTCCATAATCCTTAAATGGAAGAAGTTTGGGACCACCAGAAGTCTTCTAGACCTGGCCATCCAGCCAATCTGAGCAATCGTGGGAGAAGAGCCTTGGTGAGAGAGGTAAAGAAGAACCCCAAGATCACTGTGGCTGAGCTCCTCAGATGCAGTAGGGAGATGGAAGAAAGTTCCACAAAGTCAGCAATCACTGCAGCCCTCAGCCTGTCGGGCCTTTATGGCAGAGTGGCCCGACGGAAGCCTCTCCTCAGTGTAAGACAAATGAAAGCCTGCATAGAGTTTGCTAAACAAACACATGAAGGACTCCCAGACTATGAGAAATAAGATTCTCTGTTCTGATGAGACAATGATAGAACATTTTGCTGATAATTCTAAGCGGTATGTGTGGAGAAAACCAGGCACTGCTCATCACCTGCCCAATACAATCCCAACAGTGAAACGTGGTGGCAAGATTATGCTATGGGGGTGTTTTTCAGCTGCAGGGACAGGATAACTAGTTGCAATTCAAGTAAACATGGATGCGGCCAAGTACAGCGATATCTTGGATGAAAACCCCTTTCAGAGTGCTCTGGACCTCAGACTTGGCCAATGGTTCACCTTCCAACAAGACAATGACCCTAAGCACACAGCTAAAATAACAAAGGAATGGCTTCAGAATAACTCTGTGACCATTCTTGACTGGCCCAGCCAAAGCCGTGACCTAAACCCAATTGAGCATCTCTGGAGAGACCTGAAAATGGCTGTTCACCAACGTTCACCATCCAACCTGACAGAACTGGAGAGGATCTGCAAGGACGAATAGCAGAGGATCCCCAAATCCAGGTGTGAAAAACTTGTTGCATCATTCCCAAGAAGACTCACACACAATACTGAACAAAGGGTCTGAATACTTATGACCATGTGATATTTCAGTTTTTCTTTTTTAATATATTTGCAAAAATGTCTACATTTCTGTTTTTTTCAGTAAAGATGGGATGCAGAGTGTACATTAATGAGAAAAAATGAACTTTTTTGCATTGACCAAATGGCTGCAATGAAACAAAGAGTGAAAAATTTTAAGGGGTCTGAATACTTTCCGAACCCACTGTATATCAAAGACATCAACCTTTTTTCTAGACGCCTCAAGTGGAAGAGGTTCTTCAAGAGCCATGATGAAGCCGAATGAGAAGCCTTGCGTATAAAAATCAGCTAACTATCTGACGTTACATTTCTGTCCGACATGCTGGATGAGGGCTCTAGAGGACTGAGTGCAGACCCCTTTACTAAATTAAGACCAAGGAGCACCAAGATGCCTCGCTGCTCAGACAATACCAGCATAGATATCTTTACTAAACTAGTCACAACAGATCTAAAAAAGCTGGGCTCAGTTAAATAAAAGAAGGATTCAAACCTACTCCCATTGGAGAGAAAAGCCCTGGACACATTATCAGAAAACGAGGAGCTGTTTTCAAGGCGTCCGATAGGAGCCAATCAGGTAATCCTTGATCATCTAACGTATAAGGAGATGTGCCTTAGAATACTTAATGACTTAATGACAAAGTGACATATAAGGTTCTATGCCAGGACCCTGCTTTCAATACCGCACTCGACTCCATCTTGAGTTCGGCATTGAATCAGGGTTTGATCTAAAAAAATGAGAAAGATTTCATGAGTCAGAAACACCAACAATATCAGTTTTCTACGCCTTGCCCAATGTGCACAAGGGTCTAACCCCCCTTAAGGGTCGGCCTATAGTGTCCAGGAATGACTCTATTTCTCAAAACTGTGGTATGCATATCGACAAAATCTTGAGATAATATGACACGGCACTACCCTTGTACATACATGCTACCTCAGACCTACTACTAAAACTTGAGGTCATTGTATTATACAAAAAACACCAAATTAGCCTTCATTGACGTCGAGGCTCTATACAGCAGTATACCAGACTGTATAGGTATACAAGCAACAGAATGTTTTCTGCAGTCTAGAGATGTACACTTAGCCCCGCACAATCGGTTTGTCCTTGAACTCCTTGATGGCCGGTCATAGACCTTATAGAAGTAGTAAACAAAGCAGCACTTTTACTTAGTTTACACACAAAAAAAAACACTTTTACTGTCCAGGGTGGTCATTCATGCTTGAAACTTTGAGTCAACTTGGACTATCAGGACCATTTGTTAAAGCTTTGAGAAATTTGTATTCCCAACCTTCAGAATCGATTAAACTTCCGAATGCACTTTATCAACTTATTTCAATCCATAATGGCACCTGCAAAGGATGTCATTTATTCCCTCTGCTGTTCGTTTTATGTATAGAACCACTAGCTGCAGCCATACACCTTGACCCAAACATCCATGGAGTGATGGTGAGAAACGGAATTTAAATTATCCCTATTTGCGGATGATTTTTTATTGACATTATCACAACATATTACCCTTCCTAATTTTCTTATTTTACTAGGCCGCAAATTTAATCCCACAGTTCCTGATCATTGTTGGAATTGTGGAACGTCAGTAGGTGACTTACCCCATATGTTTTGGTTATGTCCAGTCCGCCTGGGTTTTGGGAAAATATTATGTTTCTAATTTTTAAAGTTAAAATCATAGAATCATGCCCTATAGGCAATCCTTTATTGATAAAATACCTCAATGGGTAGCACCCAAAAACAACCGTGATATAAAAAACAAAAAGTATTCCTAACTTAAAAGCTATGGGGATAGCCTAGAGTCCCTGATGTAGGTCTGGGCTGTCACCCACGGTTGTTTTGGGTGCTACCCATTGAGGTATTTTATCAATAAAGGATTGCCTATAGGGCATGATTCTATGATTTTGGTTTTGAAGCCCTTCTGTACCTTATATATTTTCAGTAATTTTTAAAGTTACTGACTTCAAGATCCCTTTGGATCCAAAAAATTTTTTTACTGACTGTCTGGCCATTCCAGATGGGTAGTATAATTAAACAAGTTCTACTACAGATGATGATGGCTGCTAGATGTCTGATAGCTTGCAAATGGAGGTCAACCCAGCCCCCTTCATGTAACAAACTTCAGTTGAGAATACAACATATTAGAGGTATGGAGTATCTTACAGCCTAATTGAATAAGACATTTGAATGTCACCGGTTGGTGTGGACTCTAAAGGTACTGCCACACTAAAACAATCCCGCTAGCGATCACGATAACGACGCATACTAATGCGATCGCTAGCGGGATTGTTTCTATATCGCTAAGTGCGGCCACATTTAGCGATATAGTTAACGACGCTATCGCCGTTAGCGATCTTCTTAACGACTTAGGGTACAAAAGTACCGCTAAATCGCTAAGAAAAGGTGCCACACTAGCGATATATACTTACCCAGCGGGAGCGCCGACGAGAAAATAGGGTCCGGAACGATTTCCAGCGACGACGAGATCACAGCAGGAAGCTCGTCGCTGGCAGCTGCCGCACTGAACAACATCGCTAACGGGATCGCTAAATAGTGACGTTTTTTAGCGATCCCGTTAGCGATATTGTTCAGTGTGGCATACCCTTATGGGATACATGTTTGGTTCAAAGAGACTCTTAAAGACTATGGTAGTGGGATGTGACATTTGTCAAATAGTTGAATTATTTATGGATATTGATCTACCCTTTCCCTTCTCATCCTTGTGTGTCACTATCCTGTCGTGTCCTTATATCTGTTTATGCAATATTTTAAGAATAAGATCTGATGAGTAGACTTCATTTCTGTTAAATGATAGAGATGATACACATTTATTGGATAGAGATGGTACACATTCTAATTGACTGACATTAATTGCTCTGATTGTACGTCTTTATTTTCCTTGTATATAATAATAGATGAAAATTTAATAAAATGTCAGTTATAAAAACAAACCGGTGAATAAGAAACTGGACAATAAACCCACTTCACCCTGTTACAATTGTGATCACTATTCACGTTATATTAACATTGGCTAAACTTTTCTAATGTGTATGAGGGCATATCACACATGAATGTTGCGGGGAGTTATCAATCCAGCATATCAGATTTTGGACTGCCTTTCCTTTTATTTTTCCTGAGATAATCCACCACCAGAGATGTCTGCCAGCAGGTTTTCTCAGAGAGAACACAGGAGTGTCCCTGTGTATGGATGAGTTAGACAAGATATGTGCCAGCTGAATGAGTGGCTGAACAATTGTTCGGCTGATAGCCCCTGTATGAGGGCTTAGTGTACAGTAGAAATACGTCATTATATTCCCAATGCGCAAATGGTTGTATTCAGTTTTGATTGGCTGCAAGTCTGTAGCTGGTAGCAATTAGTAGGCTATTTCACCAGAGCTTCTAAATGAGGATTAGACAGGACTTAAAATAAAAGACTTAGTTGATATAAAGGGTAAATAAAAGTTAAGAAAATATTTCAATGACAGATTAAATGGCAAAACCTTTTATCAATGTCTTATACTTGGAAAGAATACAAACATTAATAAAAATATATTCCTATACTAATTATCTGTAATATACATGTGCTTCTCACAAAATTAGAATATCATCAAAAGGTTAATTATTTCAGTTCTTCAATACAAAAAGTGAAACTCATATACAGTATTATATAGAGTTATTACAGAGTGATCTATTTCAAGTGTTTATTTCTGTTAATGTTGATGATTATGGCTTACAGCCAATGAAAACCCAAAAGTCATTATCTCAGTAAATTAGAATAACTAACAAAAAACACCTGCAAAGGCTTCATAAGCATTTAAAAAGGTCCCTTAGTCTGCTTCACTAGGCTCCACAATCATGGGAAGACTTCTGACTTGACAGATGTTCAGAAGGCAGTCATTGACACTCTCCACAAGGATGTTAAGCCACAAAAGGTCATTGCTAGAGAAGCTGGCTGTTCAGAGAGTGCTGTATCAAAGCATATTAACCCCTTAGTTACAGAGCCATTTTGCAGCTTAATGACCGGGCCAATTTTTACAATTCTGACCACTGTCACTTTATGAGGTTATAACTCTGGAACGCTTTAACAAATCCAGCTGATTCTGAGATTTTTTTTCGTGACATATTGTACTTCACGTTAGTGGTAAAAAATTTTTTAATATGACTTGCTTTATTTATGAAAAAACGGAAATATGCCGAAAATTTAGAAAATTTCGCAATTTTCAAACTTGAAATTTTTATGCCCTTAAATCAGAGAGATATGTCACACAAATTTCTTAATAAATAGCATTTCCCACATGTCTACTTTACATCAGCACAATTTTGGGAACAAAATTTTCTTTTGTTACGAAGTTATAAGGGTTAAAAGTTGACCAGCGATTTCTCATTTTTACAACACCATTTTTTTTTAGGGACCACATCACATTTGAAGTCACTTTGAGGGGTCTATATGATAGAAAATACCCAAAAGTGACACCATTCTAAAAACTGCACCTCTCATGGTGCTCAAAACCACATTTAAGAAGTTTATTAACCCTTCAGGTGCTTCACAGGAGCTGAAGCAATGTGGAAGGAAAAAATTTTTTATTTTCACAAGTGTTAAAAGAAAAAATGAACCACAAAATTTGTTGTGCAATTTCTCCTGAATAAGCCGATACCCCATATGTTGGTAACCATTTTGGGGCGCACGACAGAGGCGCAAAGGAAGAGCGCCGTTTGACTTTCAACGCAGATTGGCTGATGCCATGTCGCGTTTAGAGAGCCCTGATGTGCTAACAGTGGAAACCCAACAAGTGACCCATTTTGAACTAGACCCCTTAAGGAACTTATCTAATGTGGTGACACTTTGACCTCAAGTGCTCACACAAGTTTATAACTAGAGCCGTGAAAATAAAATCATTTTTTTCCACAAAATGATCTTCACCCCAATTTATTTCCACGGTAACAAGACCCAAAGTTTGTGCAATTGTCCTGAGTATGCCGATACCCATATGTGGGTAACCACTTTTGGCGTACGCAGAATTGCAAGGGAAGAGCGCCGTTTGACTTTTCAACGCAAATTGCTGATGCCATGTCGCGTTAGAGAGTCCTGATGTGCCTAAACAGTGGAAACCCCCAACAAGTGACCCCCTTTTGGAAACTAGACCCCTTAAGGAACTTATCTAGATGTGTGGTGAGCACTTTGAACCTCCAAGTGCTTCACACAAGTTTATAATGTAGAGCCGTGAAAATAAAAAATTATATTTCTTCCACAAAAATTATCTTTTCACCCCAATTTTTATATTCCCAAGGGTAACAAGACCCCAAAAGTTTTTGTGCAATTTGTCCTGAGCATGCTGATACCCCATATGTGGGGGTAAGCTACTGTTTGGGTGTATGGCAGAGCTTGGAAGGGAAGGAGCACCGTTTGACTTTTTCAACGCAAAATTGGCTGGACGCCATGTCGCGTTTGTAGAGGCCCTGATGTGTCTAAACAGTGGAAACCCCTCCAGAAGCGAAAGCTCAACAACGGAGCGCAGTCGCACGAGCACTCCATCCGCAACTGCCAGTGTTGCACACGAGGTGTCCCACTATCGAACAGCTAGTGGTAAGCGTCAGCAGGCTGTTTTAAAAATTATGTGTTTGGGTGACAACAGACACACCACGGAGGTACTGGCCCACTACTTGCAGCGAGAAACTGAGACATGGCTGGGCAGTATACATCTTGAGCCAGGCAAGGTAGTCAGTGATAACAGCCCTAATTTTGTGGCGGCTATAGCCCTGGCAAAACTCAGACACATACCTTGCCTGGCTCCCACCTTGAACCTGGTGGTGCAGTGCTTCTTAAATAATTATCCTGAGTTGACAGCCCTGCTTCATAAAGTACGAAGACTGTGCTCGTACATCTGTCGCTTGCCCGTAGACTCCAGTCGCATGCGATCGCTCCACCTCTTCAACCACCGCCTAATTATAGACGTTGCAACAAGGTGGAACTCCACCATGCACATGGTTGAGAGGCTGTGCAAACAGAGGCAGGCTGTAATGCTTTTATGGGAGGATACACGGGCAGGTAGTTTGAGGGCAAACATGGAGTTGTCGGGTGTGCAGTGGTCAAAGCTGAAAGACCTCTGTAAAGTCCTTCAGTGTTTTGAGGAATGCACACGGCTGGTAAGCGCAGACGACGCCATAATAAGTATGAGCATCCCACTTATGAGTCTGCTCATGCAAACTTTGACGCACATTAAGGATCAGGCATCTGCAGCGGAGGAGGAAGTGGAGGAAGATGTAAGCCTTGATGACATTCAGCCATTGTCTGCTCAGGGAACTGTCCTGGACGAGGTGGAGGAAGAAGAGGAGGAGGAGGAGAGATGATAATTTTGGGGAGGAGGATGCTTCTCAGGGGCCAAGAGAAAATGTTGGCTTGCCAAGTTCAGGTCCAGGGTTTGTGCGTGACTGGAGGGATGTGGATTTGGCAGAAAGTGCTCCTCCACCCACCGCTGGCAGTGCATCACTGACACCTGGAACATTGGCCCACAGGTGTGATTATGCCTTGCGGATCCTAAAAAGGGACCCCCGCATTGCCAAAATGATGAAGGATGACGACTACTGGTTGGCCAGCATCCTAGATCCACGCTATAAAGGCAAATTACAGAACATAATGCCAAAGGAGAACCTCAAGCTAATATTGGCAAACAAATAAGCAGTTCTGGTAAACCGTTTGTTAGAGGCATTCCCAGCAAACAGCGGCGGTGCAGGTTCTACCACGAGCCGTACTGTGCCAAATGGAAGAGGTGTTCGTGTTACACACAGCCGAAGTGGCGTTGGAGACAGAGGTTTCATGACCATGTTGTGGACTGATTTCTCCCGGACAGCTCACACACCTGGTAATCAGGAATCTATAGCAACAGACAGGAGACAGCAGTTGTCAACTATGGTTACAAATTACTTCTCCTCCCCTATCAATGTTCTCCCTCACTGGTCATTCCCCTTTGACTACTGGGCCTGTAAACTGGACACCTGGCCTGAATTGGCACAATATGCTTTACAGGAGCTCGCTTGCCCTGCTGGTAGTGTGCTATCAGAAAGAGTCTTCAGCGCTGCTGGATCAATCCTGACAGAAAGAAGGACCCGTCTTTCGACACAAAATGTTGATGATCTAACCTTCATTAAAATGAATCATGCATGGGTTTCAAATGATTTTGTCCCACCTTCCCCTGATGACACATAGGTTGCCAGCGAAATGGCTCGTTTGTCCTCCTCTTCCTCTGACTTCTCCAATTCCTCCATTTGCAGCTGCTGAACGTCCAGCCTACACTTCACAATATGCCATTTTTGCCACTTCCCTATCTGGGCTGTACCCCCCCAGGGCCGGGGTCACCTCCTGGTGCACCCGGGCAAGTGCCGGTGCCCTGAGTAGGTGGGGGGTCCCACTCTGGGGCAACGGCACTGGCACAGGGTCCCTCATAGTACAAAAAAGTGTCAGGGATCGAACCCAGTGTCTCTTGTCCACCGGCCAGCAGCTCTACCATCTGAGCTATTCTGCTGGCTACAAAGTTCCTTGCTGAACCCGGATACCATTGACTGTTCTTCCTGATCGGCTTCACCCAGTGCTCTCTCGTTTGGCCTCTGATTGCCAATTACACACCCCATATAAACCTGGCCCTGTGGGGGTGTCATTGCGAGATTATTGTGCTTCCAGCCTTTAGTCAAGCTCTTTCTCCTGCTGTTCCTGCTGCTACAAACACTGCTCTCCTGTGAACCGACCTCGGCCTGCCACCTGACTACGTTATCTGCCTGCTCCTCTACTACCGAACTGCCTTTCCTGTGTACCGACCTCCGGCTGCCACCTGAATACGTTATCTGCCTGCTCCTCTGCTACCGAACTGCCCTTCCTGTGTACCGACCTCCGGCTGCCACCTGACTACGCTACTTGCCTCTGCTTTCCCTAGTGTTTGCAGTAACATCGACTCCAACCCAGACGGGATCTTGACAGAATAATCTCGCGCCAAAATGGAGTCCGCTGTAAACACCCTGAGGCAGCAAGTTACGGAACTTCAAAATTTTTGTACTAACTCTCAAGGAAAATATTCCAAGTTACAAACTGAGTTCACAGGTCTACAACAGGAAGTAATTGAGATACAAAAACAACTTCTGGACATGTGCAATTCAGGGTCCGAATCAAACGCGCGGCTGCCACTGCCTGCAAAGTTCAGTGGGGATCGCCAGCAGTACCGAGGATTCCTCAATCAATGCCGCATATATTTCCAGATGCAACCTGCTCCCTTTACCAGTGAGAGGAAGAAAGTTTTTTTCATGATAAATCTCCTGACGGATGAAGCTTTTGCTTGGCTTTACCTTATGTAGAAAAGGACTATGCCCTCCTTAATGACCTGGAAGCTTTCATCGCAGCTATGAATCAAGTTTTTGATGACCCAAACCGCTGTGCCACAGCAGAAACCAAATTACATAATTTGCGCCAAGGACGTCGCTCAGTTGCGGAATATACATCGGAGTTCCGTCGCTGTGTGGCCGACACCACCTGGAATCCAGCGGCCCAGAGAAGTCAATTTCGACGAGGGTTATCAGAACCAGTGAAAGACGAGCTTGCCAGGGTTGAGACCCCTGATCAGTTGGAGGACTTTATTCAACTATGTATCCGGATTGACCAAAGACTTACTGAAAGGAGAAAGGAGAGACTGCGAGCACTTGGGAATAGCCCTGGCTTCTCATTTTCAGCATCAGACCACCAAGAAAAAACGCAAGGCGTGTCTGAACCGATGCAGATCGACGTCATCCGAAGACCACTCTCTGCACAGGAGAAGGAGAGGCGACGTGCAGAACATCTCTGCCTCTATTGTGGGGACCCTGGACACTATGCCATCAACTGTCCTAACAAAAGGACTATAGCCTTTACCAACAACAGAAAACACCTTAGTGGTAGTCAGAATATTGGAGACACCACAAAGTAGTATAAAAATACAAAATACTTTATTAACATTGAATATCATTACATGAATGCATTATATGATGACAAGGTACAGAAAAACACACACATAAGAGGGACCCTATACCATAGTGGAGTATGACTACAGCAAGAATTTAATGTCTATTACCCCCGAGATGAAAACATTTGGTTAGTATATGGTTCACCAATTGCTGAGAGGTTAATAATAACAATATGCAATTGAATAATCAATGCCAAAAATGCAAGAAAAAACCTCTCAGTGTAGCGGGAAACCACAAAAAAACAGGGCTTTTTTTGTGGTTTCCCGCTACACTGAGAGCATATTGTTATTATTAACCTCTCAGCAATTGGTGAACCATATACTAACCAAATGTTTTCATCTCGGGGGTAATAGACATTAAATTCTTGCTGTAGTCATACTCCACTATGGTATAGGGTCCCTCTTATGTGTGTGTTTTTCTGTACCTTGTCATCATATAATGCATTCATGTAATGATATTCAATGTTAATAAAGTATTTTGTATTTTTATACTACTTTGTGGTGTCTCCAATATTCTGACTACCACTAAGGTGTTTTCATTGATTGGCTGTAGTATAAATAAGTTTAATTCTTGTGGGCATATATTGTGAAAATTTTACCAACAACAGGTCTGCCAGCAATATGGACCTTTCTCAGCAGTCAGATTCCATCTTGCAGACTATCTCATCAGTAACGCCAGAAATAGACAAAATACATACCACATCATCTCATTTTGTAATCCCCATTCAGGTTGTAATGGGCACCCAAAAAATACAATGCTCTGCCCTGTTGGATTCGGGAGCAGGAGGAAATTTTATGGACTTAAAATTTACACGTGATAATAATATTTCCTGTAGGACCAAATCCACACCAATTGAAATGGAAACTGTGGATGGATCACCTTTGTCTTCTGGACCTGTCACGCATGAGACAATCGAACTGGAGATTTGTATCGACCCGGATCATCATGAAGCTGTCAGTTTCCACCTTATTTCATCTCCGAAATTTCCGGTTATTCTAGGGATCCCCTGGTTTTCAGTCCATAACCCTTCTATCAACTGGGCATCAAGGACCATCACCTTTCCATCTGACTACTGTAAGAATAATTGTCATAAGGAACCCCCTGTTCTCCAACAAGTCCAAATCTCTGAGATTTCGCATGAGAAGGAAGAGAAACTACCACCTCAATATCAGCAGTTCTCTGATGTCTGCAGTAAGAAGAAAGCAGATCAATTACTTCCTCACCGTCCTTACGACTGTCCCATTGAATTGCTGCCAGGAGCAACCATTCCATTTGGACGGATTTACAATCTTTCCGAACCTGAATTGAAGGTATTAAGAAAGTTCCTGGATGAAAATTTAGAGAAAGGCTTTATTCGACCTTCCACATCTCCAGCTGGGGCACCCCTGTTCTTTGTTGAAAAGAAAGACTCCACTCTGCGGCCATGTATTGACTACAGAGAGATGAATAATATCACTGTCAAGAATCGCTACCCGCTACCCTTGATTCCTGAACTATTTGAGAGACTCCGTTCTGCGAAAATCTTTACGAAGCTGGATCTTAGAGGGGCTTACAACCTCATACGGATTCGCCCAGGAGATGAGTGGAAGACCGCCTTCAGAACGAGATATGGACATTTTGAATCTCTTGTTATGACCTTTGGCCTTAGCAATGCCCCAGCCACCTTTCAACATTTTATTAATGATGTATTTCGAGATTTCTTGGACCAATTCGTTGTGGCTTATCTCGATGACATTCTTATATTTTCAGACACCTTGGAAGAGCATCGCAGGCACGTCCAGTTAGTCTTGGAACGACTACAGGAGAACCATCTCTACATTAAACTTGAAAAATGTGAGTTTGAACAAACCAGTATCCAATTTCTGGGATATATCATCTCCCCAGAAGGTCTGAGCATGGATCCCGGCAAAATCAATGCTGTAGTGGACTGGCCTGTTCCAAGAAATTTAAAAGACGTCCAGCGTTTCATAGGATTTGCAAATTTTTACCGAAAATTTATAAAGAACTTTTCACGGATCATACTACCAATTACTACACTAACAAAAAAGACCAAAGCATTTTTCTGGTCTCCGGAGGCACAGGAGGTTTTTGACAAGTTGAAAACTCTTTTTACGTCTGCTCCATTGTTAGTCCACCCAAATCCTGAATTGCCATTTACTGTCGAAGTGGACGCCTCAGACTCTGCAGTGGGAGCCATTCTGTCTCAGCGATTGGGGACAAAATGCAACTTCACTCATGTGCGTTTCTTTCCCACACTATGTCATCTGCAGAAAAGAACTACGACATCGTAATAAAGAACTGTTAGCCATTACAGTTGCCTTCTCAGAGTGGAGACATCTTCTGGAAGGTGCCAATCACCCTGTGACTGTCCTCACGGACCACAAGAATCTTGAATTCCTCCGTACAGCAAAAAGATTGTCTGCAAGACAAGCACGATGGGCCTTATTTTCTCAAGATTCAATTTTATAATCTCTTACCGGCCTGGTTCAAGAAATGGCAAGGCTGACGCCCTGTCCAGGATGTGTTCGGAACCTCAGGAGAGGTCTAGTAATGACGATACAATTCTAGGCCCTAAAAATTTTTGGGAATATTGCACTCTAGAGGACTATGTAATAGAATTAAAGATGGATATCAAGAGGACTCTTTCCTTAACCATCCTTCGGAAGACGTCGATCTTTCATTCAAAGAGGGGTTTTGGATGCAGAAACACAAAATATATGTACCTGAATCTTCTCGCCTTGAAGTCCTCAAAAGTGTCCATGATTCTAAACTGGCAGGACATCCTGGAGTTGCAAAAACACAAGACTTACTACTTCGTTTCTTTTGGTGGCCTAATTGTAGGAAGGACGTGAGGAAATATGTTTCAACCTGTTTAACATGCGCACGAAACAAGACCCCACGATCGTCTCCTCTAGGACTCTTGCAACCACTCCCAGTTCCATCCAGGCCTTGGGGATCTATTTCCATGAATTTTATTGTGGAACTACCCCCTTCCAAACAGATGACCGTCATCCTTGTCATAGTGGACCGACTCACAAAAATGGCCCACTTTATTCCAACTGAAGGAATTCCTACTGCTGGAAAAACTGCAGAACTGATGATCAAAGAGGTATTTAGGTTACATGGAATTCCTGACAACATGGTGTCTGACAGAGGCGTTCAGTTTACGTCAAAATTTTGGAAGAGTTTCTGTACAGCCTTGGGAGTCACGGTGAATCTTTCTACCGCTTTCCATCCTCAGTCCAATGGCCAGACGAATTTGGAGCAATACCTCCGTTGCTTCATTTCCTATCTTCAGGATGACTGGGTGGACTATTTACCAACAGCAGAGTTTGCCTACAACAACTCCATACATAGCGCTACATCTCAAACCCCATTTTTTGCTAATTATGGAGTACATCCAGTATTTATCCCTAATCTGCCAGTGAACACTCCCATTCCTGCTGTTAATGACAGGCTTGCAAAATTACAGGAATCCCAGAAGGAATTATCAGAGATATTACTCAAGACCCAGGAAGAATATAAGGAAGCAGCAGATAAACATCGGAGAGTGCCCCCTGCTATTCAGGTTGGAGACAAAGTTTGGCTGTCCACTAAAAACCTTAAGGCACATGTGCCATCCTCCAAATTGGGTCAGAAATTCATTGGACCTTTTCAAATTTCTGCAAAAATTAACCAGGTTGCTTTTCGTTTAAAACTTCCCAACAATCTGAGGATTCATCCAGTGTTTCACATATCCTTGCTCAAACCCTTCTGTGAAAACCCGTTTACAGGAAGAATTAAACCACCTCCTCCACCAGAAAGGATCCGTGGTGAAGAAGAATACATTGTGAATAAGATTCTAGACTCCCGAAAATTCAGAGGTAAACTGCAGTATCTGGTGCAGTGGGAAGGTTACGGACCAGAGGAAAATTCATGGGAACCAAAGGACAACGTCCATGCTCCTGGACTTACAAGAGCCTTCCATCAGAGGTACTCAGATAGGCCAGCTCCTGAGATGTCCAGAGGCCATCCTGGAAGGAGGGGAGTACTGTCAGGGATCGAACCCAGTGTCTCTTGTCCACCGGCCAGCAGCTCTACCATCTGAGCTATTCTGCTGCTACAAAGTTCCTTGCTGAACCCGGATACCATTGACTGTTCTTCCTGATCGGCTTCACCCAGTGCTCTCTCGTTTGGCCTCTGATTGCCAATTACACACCCTATATAAACCTGGCCCTGTGGGTGTGTCATTGCGAGATTATTGTGCTTCCAGCCTTTAGTCAAGCTCTTTCTCCTGCTGTTCCTGCTGCTACAAACACTGCTTTCCTGTGAACCGACCTCGGCCTGCCATCTGACTACGTTATCTGCCTGCTCCTTTGCTACCGAACTGCCCTTCCTGTGTACCGACCTCCGGCTGCCACCTGACTACGCTACTTGCCTCTGCTTTCCCTAGTGTTTGCAGTAACATCGGCTCCAACCCAGACGGGATCATGACAAAAAGTGTCTCTGACGGTGGGAGGGCCCACTCGCCGTCAGACACACGGGCATACTATGAAGGGCCCTGTGCCAGTGCCGTCGCCCACGAGTGGGCCCCCCTGCTTGCTCATGGCCCCAGCACTTGCAATATTTACCTCTCCCTGTGTCATGGAAATATATATGTATTCCATATATTCAATGTATATTCATATATACGCATTCACAGTTAGATAGATCTCACTTGCTAAAAATCCTGTGCTCACACATATCTATGCAAAAGCTGATGCCAGCTATAATCAGTCGTTTAAGACGACCCTGGCCTTCATAAGAAACAAGAACAGCTGCAGATTTATTCAGTGCAATGGGTCTGCTCCAGACGTAGTCTGCTTCATATATTTCAATTCCCATATTTCAAATTACAGATTTCTAATTACACTACTGTGAATTAGACTAGAATTCTAGAATGCATTTGGCCACACACGAATCCTACAGTATTGTCATCATCACCTTGTGACTGAGATGTTCTTCTGTTCCCACAGGTATGAAAACATTCCCCAGCTTTTCTATGTTCCTGAATGCACCATGTGTATTGCTTTGTTTAATGGTATGAAAACATTCCCCAGCTTTTCTATGTTCCTGAATGCACCATGTGTATTGCTTTGTTTAATGGTATGAAAACATTCCCCAGCTTTTCTATGTTCCTGAATGCACCATGTGTATTGCTTTGTTTAATGGTATGAAAACATTCCCCAGCTTTTCTATGTTCCTGAATGCACCATGTGTATTGCTTTGTTTAATGGTATGAAAACATTCCCCAGCTTTTCTATGTTCCTGAATGCACCATGTGTATTGCTCTGTTTAATGGTATGATTTGCTCACCCATCTTCCTGTGTACATAATTGTACTCCATTCTTCTTATCTTCACCACACATCTGAGTGGTCTGTGTAACCCCTTCCCCCTTTTATGACCTTTCCTTAACTCTGTGCATTTGGCCTGAGCAGTCTCAGCCCACTTTCCACTCACACCTGATTGCCATTAGCTGCAGATTTATTCAGTGCAATGGGTCTGCTCCAGACGTAGTCTGCTTCATATATTTCAAATCCCATATTTCAAATTACAGATTTCTAATTACACTACTGTGAATTAGACTAGAATTTGACTGGAATTTGGCTGCAAGGTAACATAATTAAAACCACTATGTTTCATTTTCTTATCACTTTCACCCCCATCCTCCTTTCTTTCTTCCTATCCCCTGTAATCCCCCCACCTAGTAAGGAATTAGTAATTTCCCCTCCATTCTCCCCAGCCATCTCACCTTTCCCTCAGAACTGTTCCTCCACATACAATCCTTTTACCAAGACACACACGGCCACACCATGGCTTATCCTGCTCTCACCTTCTAACGCTCTGTCTGCTACTCCTCATCGCTGGCGATGTATCCCCAAATCCTGGCCCTCCTCAACACATCCCCACACTCATTTCTAACACCCTGTCACGATCCTCCACACGTTTCTGCAACCATGATAACCTCATACCTATCCATCCACACCCACCTCCCCCGGTCCCACTACCTGGAGCACTATGGAACGCACGCTGCGTCTGCAATAAACTGTCATTTATCCACGACCTCTTTATCACCAACAAACTCTCCTTCCTTGCCATCACTGAAACCTGGCTCACTCCCTCTGACTCTCCAGCTGCGCTTTCCTATGGCGGATTTCATCTTTCTCACACCCCTCGCCCCAGCAACAAACGACGTGGAGGAGTTGGCTTACTCCTGTCTGATACCTGCTCCTTTACCCCTATTCAAATTCCACCCTCCGCTGCTATTCCCTCGTTCGAAGTGCACTCCGTCCGCATCTATTCCCCCTCCAACCTCCAACTGGCTGTCATCTACCGCCCCCCGGCACTAGCCATCTCCACCTTTCTCGACCACTTCACCACCTGGCTACTCCATTTCCTCTCTGCTGACATCCCCACCATCATCATGGTCGATTTCAACATCACCATTGACACTTCCACCCCGGCTACCTCTAAACTTCTTTCGCTCACAGCTTCCCTCGGCCTCACTCAATGGTCCGCTGCGGCCACTCACAAAGGCGGTCACACGCTGGACCTTATCTTCACCCGTCTCTGTTCCCTCACTAATCTCACTAACTCCCCACTCCCCCTGTCTGACCACAACCTACTGACATTCTCTTCCCTCTCCTCTGTTAGTACGAATCCCCCACTCCACAAACTCACCCACCCTCGCAGAAATCTCAAACACCTCAATGTACAATCGCTCTCTGAGTCCCTCCTCCCTCTCACAGACATAGCCTCACTTAATGACACAGATGCTGCTGCCACATTTTATAACACCACAATAAAAACCACACTTGATTCGGCCGCCCCCCTCACGCAGAGCAAAACTCGTACAATCAACAGGCAGCCCTGGCTGACCGGCCTGACCAAAGAACTGAGACGGGCTTCCAGGGTTACCGAGCGGAGATGGAAGAGAACCCATTCTACCGACACTTCAACGCATACAAGCAGTCCCTTGCCAGCTTCAAGTCCACGCTCTCTGCCGCAAAACAAACTTACTTTGCATCTCTCATATCCTCCCGGTCTCACAACCCTAAACAGCTCTTCAACACTTTCAATTCTCTACTCCATCCCACAGCACCTCCTCCCTCTCCTCTCATTTCTGCTGAAGACTTTGCCTCCTTCTTTAAGAAAAAGATTGATACTATCAGAGAAGGCTTTGGCCCGCAGCCCCCAATGCCCCTCTTAGCCACTCAGCCCTGCTCTTCCAAAACCAGCTTCACCACCATGACAGAAGATCAGCTCTCCACTCTCCTGTCAAGATCACACCTCACCACTTGCGCGCTTGACCCACTTCCGTCCCACCTCATCTCTAACTTTGCCACAGTCTTCATCCCTACTCTCACACACCTCTTCAACCTTTCACTTACAAATGGTGTCTTTCCTTCATCCTTCAAACATTCTTCAATCACACCGATCCTCAAAAAGCCCTCCCTCGACCCATCCTCTGCGTCTAGTTATCGCCCGATATCTCTTCTCCCCTACGCCTCAAAACTACTGGAACAGCATGTATATCTTGAACTGTCCTCCCACCTTTCCTCCTGTTCCCTCTTTGACAGGTTGCAATCAGGCTTTCGACCGCATCACTCAACTGAAACTGCCCTAACTAAAGTCACTAACGACCTGCTAACCGCCAAGAGCAAGCGACACTGCTCTGTCCTCTTTCTCCTGGACCTGTCTTCTGCCTTTGACACCGTGGACCATTCCCTCCTGCTACAGATTCTATCATCTCTTGGCATCACAGACTTGGCCCTATCCTGGATCTCATCATACCTAACAGACCGAACATTTAGTGTCTCCCTCTCACACACCACCTCCTCACCTCGCCCCCTGTCTGTCGGTGTTCCTCAAGGCTCAGTCCTAGGACCCCTACTCTTCTCCATCTACACCTTCGGCCTGGGACAGCTCATAGAATCCCACGGCTTGCAGTATCACCTCTACGCCGATGACACGCAGATCTACCTATCTGGACCTGACCTCACCTCCCTACTGACCAAAATCCCACAGTGTCTGTCTGCTATTTCAGCCTTCTTTTCTGCTCGCTTTCTCAAACTGAACATGGACAAAACAGAATTCATCATCTTTCCCCCACCTCATTCTACCCCTCCACCAGACCTATCCATCAATGTTAATGGCTGCTCGCTTTCCCCAGTCCCGCATGCTCGGTGCCTTGGGGTGATCATCGACTCTGCCCTCTCTTTCAAACCACATATCCAAGCCCTTGCCACCTCCTGCCGTCTCAAACTCAAAAATATTTCCCGGATCCGCTCATTCCTCAACCATGAAACCACAAAAACACTAGTGCACGCCCTTATAATTTCCCGCCTCGACTACTGCAACCTCCTACTGTCTGGCCTCCCCTCTAGCACTCTGGCACCACTCCAGTCCATCCTACACTCTGCTGCACGACTAATCCACCTGTCTCCCCGCTATTCCCAGCCTCCCCCCTATGCCAGGCCCTTCACTGGCTTCCTATTGCCCAGAGGCTCCAGTTCAAAACCTTAACCATGACATACAAAGCCATCCACAACTTTTCTCCTCCATACATCTGTGACATGGTCTCCCGCTACCTACCTACACGCAACCTTCGATCCTCTCAAGATCTCCTTCTCGACTCCCCCCTCATCTCTTCTTCCCACAACCGCATACAAGACTTCTCCCGGGCTTCCCCCATACTCTGGAACTCCCTGCCGCAAAACATCAGACTTTCACCAACAACGGAAACCTTCAAGAAAAACCTGAAGATCCACCTGTTCCGACAAGCCTACAACCTGCAATGATCCCCAGTGTACTGAACCATCGCACGACCAGCTCTACCCTTTCCTAGTGTATCCTCACCCATCCCCGCAGACAGTGAGCCCTCGCGGGCAGGGTCCTCTCTCCTTCTGTACTTGTGTGTACCTTGTCAAGCACATGTTTATTGTACCTGTCTATATTTTTCCCTTTTCATATGTAAAGCGCCATGGAATAAATGGCGCTATATAAATGTATAATAATAATAATGTATAATAATAAAACAGAAAGTCTTAATAGATATCTATTGTTTTCTTTACTAGTCATGCAAGAAAGCTAGGGCAAAGAACAAAAACAATAAATCTGCAACTTCAGCCCTTTTATCATAATTATCATACTTACACTAGAACAGCCAATAATCTAGCAGCTTTTAATTGTATGTTAATTGACTAACCAGCCCCTTTTTGTAAACGTATAAAACCTTGAATGAATAATAAACGTGTGGTCTTGACGAACTGTTATACTGACACTTCCGTGTGGACAGTCCTCATTTCGTTCTGAGCGCTCAAAAAGACATTTAATAGAAAATTGGGAACAGCACCAGCAAACACTTAAGGATAGATTTATCCTAATTAAATTTCCATAATAGTTGGCGCCTGCACGCGGGCAGTGGACGAAACGCACGGGGACCTGCTGACCAGAGAGACAGAGGTGTTGGCCATGGCCTTGGCTCACGGGACGGAGACTGCGCAGCTCCATAAGTAAGGTAAGAAAATCTTGTCATCTTACCTGAAAGTCCCTTGTGTCCAGTCCAGGTCTCACACCTTTTGCCGGTCAGGTGTGGTCACCACCGCATTCCCAGGTAGTGTAAAAAGTCCACACCCTTATCCAAAACCCTGGGATATAAGTTGTTTGCTGCTGTGCTGTGTATGTGTTTCATGTTTTATGTGAATCGGGAGAAAAGTTGGAACGGTGACTGTGCTTTTGCTTGCTGATTTCTGGGAGCTGTATAGCAAAAAAACAAATTGCTGGATAAGTTCCCGCAGTAATCCTTCACACATAGGTGGGAGTCATCCCAGATCAATCCAGGTGTGAGGGGCGAGGGCTTTGAATCAGTTAAGTTTCTGCAGTAATCTTTCACACACAGGAGGGAGGTCATCCCAGATCAATCCAGGTGTGAGGGGCAGGAGCTTTGATTGGATAAGTTCTCACAGTAATCGTCCACGCAAGGGGGAGGTCATCCCAGTCAAATCAGACGTGGATGGTGAGAATTTTGATTAAGGCTATTACAGATTACTGTGACCGGCGCACCGGCCAGGGCGAACGGTTTTCAGAAGTGATAGACCTGGAGCATTGGCGTGCTCAGTGCAATTGGTGAGTTATCAGTTACCAGAGAAGCTTGTATGTGTCACAGATCATCTAAAAGAGGGATTCGTATACTCCCGGGTGTTTGTTTCATTTGTACATCTTCCTGTCTGTATCAGGTATCGCTGCTTTAAATTTACACTCAGAGCAGCGTGTGCTCTGTCACTATCTCATTCACTGCTGGCTGCAACAGCGAGAAACCCCTTTGACCCCCCTCCTCTGCTAATCACGTTGTCACATCTGTTTCCTGGTTTTGATCTTTTTAAGCTAGTTTTTTTTTTGGCTACAGGCTGTAGTGTGAAAATTCTCAGGCATTCAGACTGAACTGTATTCATTTTTTTTGCTATTCTGAGGGATAATCTTTTTTTGATACGTGATTTCAGTATCTGTAGACGCAGCAAGCAGAGATATAAGGAGGGGGGAGTAGCACCAACGAAAAGTATTTTTCTTTTTGTTTTTATCATTTTACAATCAGTTTTTCCACCTCTTTTCTGTTTTTAATTAGCTGTTTTGTTTTTCAAGGGTTGTTTTTCAGAGTTTTATGATTAATACGTTTTTTTTTCCCTCCCCTTTTTGGTCAATCCTTTTTCCTAAGAGTTTAACTAAACTGTGTAGGGTTTTCTTTCTGTTTTTCTTTTTAAATCTAACTTTTGTTTTTAAAGTTTTTCTTTTAAGTACATTTTTAAATAATTTTGGAGAGGTTTTTTCTAATCAATTTATTTTAGAGTTTTATTCTCCAACCATTTTTTAAAAGAGAAAAAAAAAAAGCACAACATCTAGTAGCGTGCTTTAGACCAAGGTCACTCCACAGATAAGGAAATTGCAGGCTGAGGGAGAGAACACAAACAGCTGCGCAGCGGCTTCACTCACCCCTACCATCAGGCATTCAGCGAAGACAAGAATCTCGCACACAGAACCAGAATGCAGCAGTTTTCAGATTTTTAATCACCTTTGTTGAACAGGTTTTTGGAATAGACACAGTATGTGAGAATCGAAGGGCTAGGCATGTGAATAGAAGGTCAGAGTACGTGAGAAGCAAATGGACAGGCAGACTTTACGCTGCACAATGAAATGTTTTTTTCTTTTTTGTTGTTGGAAAGGCACAGGAAAGTTTGTTTATAGATTACCGTCTGCTATAAAAGAGCAGTGGTGCATCGTGTAGAAGGTACAGCAAGTTAATTTGAACGGACCAGGAGTGATTTTTTATGTGAATAAGATTGAAAAGGTGTTAAATCGTCTGTGAGAAAATGATCACTGACATGTCACAAGAGCAGAATTCAGAGTCACACACATCACATGTCCATCATGTAGAGACACGGGACAGGTGTAGGCTACTTTCATTGAATAAGGAGCCTTGTACAGGAAAAAACACTCCCCACCTCTCTCCACAGGGAGAAGGCATTTTTGTTTCAACGGTCCCCTCTCAAGAATCACAGGGGGGACACCCTCTCCTCTTTCTTCTCTCAGTCCCTTTCTCCTTCTTCTTCAGACTTTTCTCCTCTTTCCTCACTGCCATCCCTCTCTATCCTTCTTTCCCTATCATTCCTTCTTTCCCCTCCCTCACATCTCTGACACATCCATTTTCTTCCTCTTCATCTTCTTCTATCTCTTCCTCTCCAACTCTCAAATCTTCTTCTTCATCTTCTTCTACTTCTCCCCCTCCATCTTTCTCCTCTCTCTCTCCTCCATCTTTCTCACCTTTCCCCCTTTCACTCTTCTTCGCTCCCCTCCTTCATTTTCTCCTCTCTCCCCTCCACCTCTCTCCCCTCCATCTCTCCCCCCTCCTCTTTCCCTCTCTCCTCCCACACCACACCCTTCTGATCTTTCTCCTCCTTCCTTTTCCTCCCTTTCTCCTCCCATACCACACCCACCTGCTCGTGCTCGCTCTCCTCCTTCCTCCTCCTCTCAGGCACATCCCACCGCTTCTCACTCACACATCCCTTCTCTTCCTCTTCCTCTTCTACTTCGTTATCAACTGGGTCAACGCCCAATCAAAGCAATGTGGTGTCCCTGTATTCAGTGCCTCCAGCACAGGGCACCCTGCCTATCCCAAGCACAGTACAAACATTGCCAGTCATTATATCAGGAGAAGAAAGTGCAAATCTCCCTACACAAAACGCTGCAGTTAGGCCCCAGACACAACAGCTAGCAGAGCCCACAGCCAGGGTTTCACAGGGGGGAGGTGTAGCTACAGACACAAATGAGGAACCTCAGTGCCGAGCAGGGCTGCCAGCATGGAACCATGACACTGATCCACCGCAGCCTCAGCAAGGAAGAGGGAAATCCCCATGCAGCAAGACAACTTTTTAAGCCCAAATCTCACCCAGTATATGCACCAAGCACACCATGTCACTTCTCATCTGATGAAGATGAAGACACAACGTCATACATGCTGCCCAATACTAGGGAAGAAAACCCACAAACACCAAGAGAGCAGGGACAGGTAGAGGCACCATCCTATGAGCCCTTCATCCCAAGCCAGGTGATCAGTATGCTGCCAGACCCAGGGATACACCCCATGCCATTTTGCCAAAAAATGCAGCAGATCCAGCAAATGTATGCAGCAGCCTGGATTGATCTCTGGACCTTAATGGAAATAAAAGCAGGTGATGCATTCTGGCCAATTATGAGAGAACACTTCAAGCTTCCAGCAGAGTTAGATGCGTATGCCTGGGAGACAGGACCAAAGCTAATTGAGCAGCTCAGAGAATGGGCCAAAAGCAGACTGACAGGACAAACTCTCAGCCTACATGACATGAGTCAAGACAAGACAGAGTCTGTGGAGAAGTTCCATGACAGAGTGATGCAAGTGTTTCAAGATTTGGGCCTCATTACCCATGATCAGACACACAGACGGATGTTGGCACAGGCTTTTTGCATGGACTGAGAGAACCAATCAGGAAACCAATGGTAGTAGCCAGGCCTGAGTACACGTCAATAGCAATGGATACCCTGCTCGCAGTAGCAAAAAGGATTGAGTCCCGCCGGGACAGAAGGGATGTCCAGTGTTACAACTGTGGCGAGTTTGGTCATTTCCGGAACCGGTGCAGAACACTGACTTCGCCCAGAAGAAGAAACACAGAAAGCAGTGAAGAACCCCGTTTATAGGACAGGAGCATGCCAAGTCCACAGGGAACCCCACCAGTGGGACCAATATCCTGAGAGTGGATGGCGTAGTCAGATCTTTTCTTGTGGAACTCTGCAACCTCACCTATCTATCAGAATCTTCTGCGTCCTGCATGGGAATTGATGTCAAATCAGATATTTCCAGATTATGAAGCCCCTGAGGTGTGGACTCAGCCAGAACACTCCATCATATCCCAATTTATTGTGTCAAAGACCTGCACCCTCAACCTATTGGGAGTGGACCTACTGCAGAAGCTGAAAGCGACCAGAGTGTTCCAGGAAGATGGGACCATGACACTTTCTTCACCCCTAACCCAAGAATAAACAGAACCTCAAACAACCACACTGCAGACCTATCACAGGAGGTGCTGGACATAGTACCAGAAAAGCCACTCCATCACCCAGAGTCAAGATGTCTCTGACCAACTGAAGGTCTAAGTGAACTCGCCTAAGAAGACGGCCTGAGAACTTTGACATTGGCCAGGATATTCAACTCAAGAAGGACCCTACTCGCTTCATGGAATGGCAACACCTCATCCGGCTCCAAGCCAGAGGTTCATCTTTTGCAAGCACCAGGAGGTGCCCCCTGAAATCAACCAGTTCACCCAGGCCCTAGACAGGCAAAGGCCACTCAGCTCTTCAAACTTGTGCACAAATACTGACCTGAGACCGAGCTGGAGAAAAAGAAACTACTGATGGCCCGTGCTGAGAAAAAAGCAGCCGGTGAAGGAGACGTCCAACAAGAAGACCCCCTGTGACCAGAGCAGGTGCTAACACAGTGACTGCCTTGGTGGAGAACAAGAAAGCCAGCTGGTCGTCATCTCTCATGATGTGGATCCTAGTAGGTGACTTGTTTTCCCGCCAGCTCGTGCCGGGAGATGGGAGTTCCCTGCCGCATAGTGAAGGACGAGGCCAAACTGGGCTGCCCTCGCCCTTCGGAATCAATCCCAGCTTTCCACAGTGAAGAAAAAGACTGTAAACCCCACTGAGTTCAGAATGGTGCAAGGCCTGGAGGCCGTGAAAGAGGCTACGGTATTTGAAACCCCAACAGTGCTGAACCCGCTCACTCTGCTCTCAAAAGTCCCAGTCACCGCAACGGTATTCACGGTGATCAACCTGGCCAGTGCCATCTTCAGTGTTTCCCCTCCACCTGGATGACCTGCCTGCCTGCACGCACCAGTGCAGTGCATATGGACAGTGTTGCCTCAAGGTGCTCAGAACAAGTCCTTCAAGTTTCACCAAGACAATGTCCTCCATCCTCGTCAACTGGATTGCAGAATATGCAGGAGTCACTCTTCTACAACACGTGGATGACCTTCTCTTTTGTGTGGTTGACATCGATACCTACACAGTCCATTCACTGTTCCTTGAGGAACAGCAACGCAAGGTCTGGAAGAACAAAGTCCAGTGGTGTCAGAAGCAAGTTACATCCCTGGACACTGTATTGCCCACCAGACGAAACAACTGTCAAATGACTGGAAGACCACTGTGGAGAAGATGGCTCCCCCAACAACTCCGAAAATGCTGCAGGCCTTCCCTGGTCTAGTGTCGTATTGCAGAACCTGGATCCCTGATGCCTCAGTCCTAATGCAGCCTCTGTGCGCTTGCATCAACGCAACCCCGCTCCTTCTATCGGACGCAGCCTTCAACTCATTCAGGAGATTGGAAGAACTCCACAGTCTCAGCGCCAATACCAGGCCTACCTGACTACGAGAAGTCTTTCCATCTACCTGATGGAAGAAAGAAGGTCATGCTACTGGAGTCCTGACATGGATTCACGGGGGAAAACAGAGACTTTTAGGCTGCCTCTCAGCCCGCTTGGATCCAGTTGCAAGAGGAGCACCCTCCTGCCTGATGGCAGTATCTGCAGCACACACCTTCCTGGACAAAGTTGCTGACATCACTCTTGGACAGCCACTGGAAACTCTCACTCCTCACGACATCTTGGCAATCCTCAATCAAGCTCAACCAACAATAATCTCCCCACCGCCAGGCATCTTTGTGGCGCCTCTATCGCCTTTGTCTCATAATGTCACCATCTCCAGACCTACAGTCCTCATCCCGGCCACTCTACTCCCACTCCCAAGGGGGATACAATATGGACTTTCCAGAACAAAATTTACAGAATTTATCCTCTACTTGGATGGCTCCAGATTTGCAGATGATGAAGAAGTTTCCACACAGGAAGTGCAGTGACCAGCAATCAAGAAATCCTGTGGTCCAGAAGTCTATCACCTAGCCTGTCAGCCCAGGAAGCAGAACTGATAGCGCTGATGAAGGCCTGCCAGATGGCAGAAGGCAAGACTGCAAACATCTACACCGACTACAGGTACTCGCATGGCATAGCACACGACTTTGGGCCCATCTGGGCTACAAGGGACTTCATCACAGCAAAAGGGACAACCGTAAAGCATCATGGAGCCTTCAGGGACCTGCTGGGTGTACTCCAATTTCCAAAATGGTGGCAATTTGAAAAATCAAAGTGCATGGAAAACTGAGAACAGAAGAGGCGTGAGGCAATAACATGGCGGACATGGCAGCCAAAGAAGCGGCCAAAGGAAGACAACATGGAGAAATGGGAGAGGTTGTAGAGCCAGACGGCTACTACATGACGACTGAAGACAAGAAACCTGACAAAAAGACATCCTGGGATCTGCTCAAGAAGTTGCAAGACCAAGCTCCAAAAGGAGAAGAAGAGCTGAATGCGAAAAAAGCAACACGTGAGAAGGAAGGCTATCAATAATGGACTTCAAACCCTGCCTACCACAAAGTATGCACCCTATGGTGGTCCAATGGGCACATGGACCCACACCCACATATCAAAGACACAGATGAATGATCTGATTGGTGCTTACTGGTTCGCTTCAGGGATCTCCACCCTAACAGCCAAATTCACCAGCAGCTGTCTGACCTGTGGCAAATGCAAGCCTGGACGTGTGGAAGAAAGTCCCCCTCACCTCATCTGGCAAGACCACTCTACCAGCTTCAGAGGATCCAGATAGACCACATCCAGATATCGCCAAGTGAAGGATTCAAATACGCCATTGTGGTCAAAGAAGTGTTTTCAAGATGGACAGAAGCCTTCCAAGTCAGCAAAGACTACTGCAAAGAAGCTACTTTCGGAAAATAGTGTGCAGATACGGGGTTCCAGAAATGATAGAAAGTGATCAGGGACCCGCATTCACAGCAAATCTGACACAAGAGATCTGGTTAGCAGTAGGGTCAGATTTAGGCCTACACACTCCTTACCACCCCCAGAGCAGCGGGAAGGTAGAAAGACTGAACGGAACACTTAAGAATAGGATGTTAAAAATTGCCCAAGAGACACGCAAACCATGGAATGACACACTCCCAATTGCACTGTTTAGCGTAAGGCACACTCCCAGAGACCCAGAAAAGCTGTCACCATGCGAAATTTTGTTTGGGTCTAGTCCCAAGTCAGGTGCATTCTTCCCTCAGCAGCAGAATATGCAAAATGATATCTTGTTTGCTTATGTAATTGAATTGGTCAAAAACTAATGTCCATTCTCGAGTTTTTCTCTTTACTGCCAGATCCAGACTTAGTGTCCGGTACGCACTCCTTGAAAGCCAGGAGACTGGGTGTTGGTGAAAAAAAAAAAAAAAAAAGTTGGAAATGAGAACACTCGATCCCAGATTTGATGGTCCTGTCCAAGAGCCCCAGATGACACCAACCTCTGTGGAACTAGAGGGAAAGCCTGCTTGGATCCACGTATCGCATTGCAAAGAAGCTCCCGTACCAGGAGAGACACCTAAGCCATGAAGGATGTCGTGGATGCTCTGACTGACCAGACAGATGACCTACCTGATGAAGAATACACACGTTTTTCTGAACATGCAGTTGAATAAAGAGACTATGATTGCAAACACATGAACCCCTGCTAGGGACAGTCCTCCTGACCGCCCATTTGCGAAAAGTCTGTATCGGTAGGGGAGGCATGTACTAGGCATATCTCAACCCGCCGGCAGCACAAAAGAGTTGTAGCGCTTTGGGACAGGAGCAGGTTTTTAGGGCAAGTGGTATCTAAGGGGGGACTGTCATGGAAATATATATGTATTCCATATATTCAATGTATATTCATATATATGCATTCACAGTTAGATACATCTCACTTGCTAAAAATCCTGTGCTCACACATATCTATGCAAAAGCTGATGCCAGCTATAATCAGTCATTTAAGACGACCCTGACCTTCATAAGAAACAAGAACAGAAAGTCTTAATAGATATCTATTGTTTTCTTTACTAGTCATGCAAGAAAGCTAGGGCAAAGAACAAAAACAATAAATCTGCAACTTCAACCCTTTTATCATAATTATCATACTTACACTAGAACAGCCAATAATCTAGCAGCTTTTAATTGTATGTTAATTGACTAACCAGCCCCTTTTTGTAAACGTATAAAACCTTGAATGAATAATAAACGTGTGGTCTTGACGAACTGTTATACTGACACTTCCGTGTGGACAGTCCTCATTTCGTTCTGAGCGCTCAAAAAGACATTTAATAGAAAATTGGGAATAGCACCAGCAAACACTTCAGGATAGATTTATCCTAATTAAATTTCCATAACACCTGCTCCACCGCTGTGGAGTCTGGGCAGTTAAATCCTTCACAGGGACAGCCACTACAAATTTGTTTAACTGATCGATGTTGGTTAAGACGTAGCTATGGCCTGTCCTGCTGGGCTCTACCTTCAGATGATCAATGGCTACCATTTCTAATGGACGTCGACTCCCAATCAGATGCAGTGTTGCTTTCTGATCAGCTTTCACAGTTTTACTAGTCACAGACGTGTGACATTCCTGGCAACATTTTTCTATGTCTCCTCTCATGCCAATCCAATAGAATTGCCTACGGCCTGTGGCTTCTGTCTTTTGCACTCCAAAGTGACCAGTCTGATCATGATAGGCAGTGAGGACCATGTCTACATCTCCTTGACATCACAATTTGAAGGAGACGAATAACAGTGATGAGATCGATGCTACTGCGATACAGCAACCCTTTCTTCACAAAGAACCATTTTCGCTGTCTCCACAGATAAAGTAATTGAGGGTTAGCATCGACTCTGAGAATTGTACCGGGAGGTTTTACCGTGATTAGGAATTCACAAATTTCTGCAATCACTGTACTATCAGTGTGTACTTGTATCCATCTAGTTTCCTGTAGTGGAGAGTCTGGACTGGCTTATTGAGACTGAAATATATACGAACATTTAAAATTACCCCAACATTGTATACAGCTGTACGCTTCTGATACTGTACACTTTGTCAACTTTTAATATTCTGGTGTAATCCATAGTGAGCCTGTGAGTCTTTGTCTGACTCTGGAAATATATATGGAAATTTAAAATTACCCCAACGCTATATAGAGCTGTACGCTTCTGATAACTTTCCCTTTTTCTACTTTTTATATTCTTGTGTAATCCATACTGAGCCTGAGAGAGTCAGTGTCTGCCTCCTGAAATATATACGGAAATTTCCAATAATTTAACTATACTATATATACATGGTATCTGGTGATACAGTACCCTTTTTGATAGAAAGTCCTACTCCAGCCACCACTCTAAGTGCATCATTGACACCTCGAACATTGGCCCACATGTGTGATTATTTCTTGCGGATCTGCTTTTTGTATTCTGGTGTAATCCATACTGAGCGTGTGAGAGTCTTTGTCTGACTCTGGAAATATATACGGATAATTAAAATTACAGCAACAATGTATACAGCTGTACGCTTCTGATACAGTACACTTTGTCAACTTTAAATATTCTGGTGTAATCCATACTGAGCCTGTAAGAGTCTTTGTCTGACTCTGGAAATATATATGGATCGCCCGCCAGGGCAGTAGGATACTCGGTACCGGGACAGTGTATTAAAAGGATGTGTCACAGCAGCAGTGACCCGGTCCGTGGCCCTGGGGGTCCAATAAAAGGGGACTATGCACAGGGGATGATAGAGTTTGTAGTAAGGTATTCGTGACGCCACCTGTGGTATCTGGTCAGAGGTGACCAGCGCTGCAGTGCAGATCCTCTGCGACTGATGGTGTGATGCAGCAGAGTTGGAATAGCTGAATCCTACGCCTTCCACCTTTCCAGCACCTTCACAAACAGTGTCCCAGATCAGCGGCTGCGAATCCTGTTGGATAACGTCTTATCACTGCGTTTCCTTGATTCTATATAGCTGCCTCTCCGGTGAAGATGAATGTGGTTATTGACTGTGATCCTAAAGTTATCACAGCATTTGGCTTGCTTGCTGAGTCATAAAGTTCTCCACTAGGCTAAGGGGCCGAATTCCTTCTGCGACCTGGTCCCTCTGCAAACAGATCGGGCCCCACGAATGGATCTCGCTCTCTCCGTGTCCCTAGGACCCCTTCTCTCCCTCTAGAAGCTTCTCTCTTTTTCTGCTTCTCTCTCCTTAACTTTCCATGCCTGGGACCGAGCTCTTCCCAGCTCAAGGTCCCCTCTGAGTCTGTCTCTAGACTCCTTTCCTTTGCAGCTCCTCCTGACAGGGAGCTGCTTCACCACACGTCTGTCTCCTTTCACTTCCTCTTCATGTCTCTCTAGACCCAGCTCCTTGCTTCCTAAGCTTCACTCCCCTTCCTACTTACTAGCTCCACCCACTCATACACTCTTTACTACCCAGCCTGGGATGAGACCATCCTCCCGCAGGGTACGTCCAGTGTGCCCGGCTGCTATAGTCTGTGTTGGGTGCAGGTGTTAGAGTCCTGGGTGGTGCTCCCTCCTTACCTGACAGTGGAGTATCACACCTCTGGGTGAGGTGCAATACCTCTGTGGCGACTGAACCCTCAGGGACGCCACATATACAAATATTTCAAATTACCCCAACGCTATATAGAGCTGTACGCTTCTGATACATTTCCCTTTTTCTACTTTTTATATTCTCATGTAATCCATACTGAGCCTGAGAGCATCAGTGTCTTCCTCCTGAAATATATACGGAAATTTCCAATAATTTAACCATACTATATATACTATACTATATACACCTGGTATCTGGTGATACAGTACTCTTTTTGCCACAAAGTCCTCCTCCACCCACCACTCTAAGTGCAACATGTGTGATTATTTCTTGCGGATCTGCTTTTTCTATTCCGGTGTAATCCATACTGAGCCTGTGAGAGTCTTTGTCTGACTATGGAAATATATACGGATCTTTCAAATTACCCCAACGCTGTATACAACTGTACGTTTCTGATACATTTCCCTTTTTTGACTTTTTATATTCTCGTGTAATCCATACTGAGCCTGAGAGCGTCAGTGTCTGCCTCATGAAATATATACGGAGATTTCCAATAATTTAAATATACTATATATACCTGGTATCTGGTAAAACAGTACCCCTTTTTCATCTTTTTTTATTATTGTGTAATCCATACTGAGCCGGTGAACGTCTGTCAGTTACTCCTGAAATATATCCGGACATTTAAAAATTAACACAACACTGTATACAGCTCTACGCTTGTAATACATTACCCTTTTTCAACTTTGTATATTCTGGCGTAATCCATACAGAGCCTGTGAGCGTCTGTCTGTTACTCCGGAAATAAATAGATTTACAATTATCCCTAGACTGTAAACAGCTGTACGCTTGAGATACAGTACCCTTTTTGGCAGAAAGTCGTCCTTCCCCAACTGTTTTTGCATCATTGACACCTAGAACATTGGCCCACATGTGTGCTTATTTTGTGCGGATCTTTTTATATTCTTGTGTAATCCATACTGAGCCTGTGAGCATCATTGTCTGACTCCTGAAATATATACGGAGATTTCGAATATTTTCACTATACTTTATATACCTTGTGTCTGGTGAAACAGTACCCTTTTTCAGCTTTTTATATTCTGGTGTAATCCATACTGAGCCTGTGAGCGTCATTGTCTGACTCCTGAAATATATACGGAGATTTAAAATATTTTCACAATACTATATATACCTTGTATCTGGTGAAACAGTACCCTTTTTCAGCTTTTTATATTCTGGTGTAATCCATCTTGAGCCTGTGAGCGCCATTGTCTATACAGAGATTTGGAATATTTTGACTATACTACCTTGTATCCGGTGACACAGTACCCCTTTTTCTTATTATTATATTCTTGTGTAATCCAGACTGAGCCTGAGAGCGTCAGTGGCTGGCTCCTGAAATATATACGGAGATTTAGAATATTTTCACTATACTACCTTGTATTTGGTGATACAGTACCTCTTTTTTTGGCCTCCTCTTCCTCGGACTTCTGGATTTCTCCAATTAATCCATTTGCAGCTGCTTTACCTCCATTATACACCTCAACATATGCCATTTTGCCACCTACCTATCTGGCCTGCACCCCCCTCCTCCACCCACAACATTTTTATATTCTTGTGTAATCCATACTGAGCCTTTCAGCTTCATTGTCTGCCTCATGAATTATATATGGAGATTTATAATATTTTCACTATACTACATATACCTTGTATCTGCTGAAACAGTACCATTTTTATATTATTGTGTAATACATACTGTGCCTGAGAGCGTCGCTGTCTGCCTCCTGAAATATATACTGAGATTTAGAATGTTTTGACTATACTATATATACCTTGTATCTGCTGATACAGTACCCTTTTTCAGCTTTTCAAATTGTGGTCTAATCCAAACTGAGCCTGTGAGCGTCTGTCTGGTACTCCGTAAATATATACGGAGATTTACAATGCCTCCTAAACTGTATCCATCGGTACGCTTCTGATACAGTCCCCTTTTTGCCATAAAGTCCTCCTCCACCCACCACTGTAAGTGCATCATTGACACCTAGAACATTGGCCCACATGTGTGATTATTTCTTGTGGATCTTTTTATATTCTTGTGTAATCCATACTGAGCCTTTGAGCGTTACTCTGCCTCCTGAAATATATATGGAGATTTAGAATATTTTCACTATACTATATATACCTTGTATCTGGTGAAACAGTACCCTTTTTCAGCTTTTTATATTATTGTGTATTTCATACTGAGTCTGAGAGTGTCAGAATCTGCCTCATAAAACATATCTGTAGATTTATAATATTTTCACTATACCATATATAACTGGTGTCTGCTGATACAGTGCTCCTTTTTCTTATTATATTCTTGTGTAATCCAGACTGAGCCTGAGAGCGTCAGTGGCTGCCTCCTGAAACATATACGGAGATTTACAATATTTTCACTATACTACCTTGTATCTGGTGATACAGTACCCTTTTTTTATCTTTTTATATTGTTGTGTAATACATACTGAGCCTGTGAGCGTCATTGTCTGCCTGCTGAATTATATACGGAGATTTATAATATTTTCACTATACTATATATACCTTGTATCTGGTGAAACAGTACCCTTTTTATATTATTGTGTAATAAATACTGAGCCTGAGAGCGTCACTGTCTGCCTCCTGAAATTTATACAGAGATTTCAATGTTTTGACTATACTATATATACCTTGTATCTGCTGATACAGTACCCTTTTTCCGCTTTTCAAACTGTGGTCTAATCCATACTGAGCCTGTGAGTGTCTGTCTGGTACTCCGTAAATATATACAGAGATTTACAATGCCCCTAGACTGTATCCAGCAGTCCGCTTCTGATACAGTCCCCTTTTTGACATAAAATCCTCCTCCACCCACCACTGTAAGTGCATCATTGACACCTGGAACATTGGCCCACATGTGTGATTATTTTTTGAGGATTTTTGATATTCTTGTGTAATCCATACTAAGCCTTTGAGCGTCAGTCTGCCTCCTGAAATATATACGGAGCTTTATAATATTTTCACTATACTATATATACCTTGTATCTGGTGAAACAGTACCCTTTTTCAGCTTTTTATATTATTGTGTAATACATACTGAGCCTAAGGGCGTCAGTGGTTGCCTCCTGAAATATATCCGTAGATTTAGAATGTTTTGACTATACTATATATTCCTGGTATCTACTGATACAGTACCCCTTTTTATTATTATATTCTTGTGTAATCCAGACTGAGCCTGTGAGCGTCAGTGTCTGCCTCCTGAAATACATACTGAGATTTTGAATATTTGGACTATAATATATATACCGGTTATCTGCTGATACAAGTACCCCTTTTACTTCTTATTATATTGTCGTGTAATCCAGACTGAGCCTGTGAGCGTCAGAGTCTGCCTCCTGAAATATATAAGGGAATTTATTATATTTTCACTATACTTTATATACCTTGTATCTGGTGATACAGTACCCCTTTTTCTTATTATATCCTTGTGTAATCCATACTGAGCCTGTGAGCGTCAGTGTCTGCCTCCTGAAATATATATGGAGATTTATGATATTTTCAATATACTATATATACCTGATATCTGGTGAAACAGTACCCTTTTTCATCTTTTTATATTATTGTGTAATCAATACTGAGCCTGTGAGCGTACGAATCTGCCTCCGGAAAAATATATGGAGATTTATTCTATTTTCACTATACTTTATATACCTTGTATCTGGTGAAACATTACCCCTTTTTCTACTTTTTATATTATTGTGTAATCCATAGTGAGACTGTGAGCGTCAGTGTCTGCCTCCTGAAATATATACGCGGATTTAGAATATTTTCACTAAACAGGAGCTCGCATGCCCTGGAAATAGTGTGCTTTCATAAAGAGTCTTCTAGCTCAAGAAGGCCTGGAAGGCTCCCTTTACTGGTGATTCAGTAAGCCTTTTTCTTCTTATTATATTCTTGTGTATATTCTTGTGTAATCCATACTGAGCCTGTGAGCGTCATTGTCTGCCTCATGAAGTATATACGGACATTTAGAATATTTTCACTATAGTACCTTGTATCTGGTGATATAGTACCACTTTTTTTGTCCTCCTCTTCCTCAGACTTCTCCAATTAATCCATTTGCATCTGCTTTACGTCCATTATACATCTCAACATATCACATATTTGCCACATCCCTATCTCGGCTGTCCCCCCCCCCTCCTCCACCTCCCAACTTTTAATACTCTTGTGTAATACATACTGAGCCTGAGAGCGTCAGTGGCTGCCTCCTGAAATATATCCGGAAATGTACAATATTTTGAGCATACTATATATACATGGTATCTGGTGATACAGTACCCCTTTTTATTATTATTAAATTCTTGAGTAATCCATACTGAGCCTGAGAGCGTCAGTGTCTGACTCCTGAAATCTATATGGAGATTAAGAATATTTTCAATATACTATATATACCTGGTATCTGATGATACAGTACCCCATTTTCTTCTTATGATATTCTGGTGTGATACATACTGAGCTTGTGAGAGTCTGTCTGTTACTCCGGAAATATATACGGAGATTTCCAATGACCCCTGGACTGTATACAGCTGGACGCTTGTGATACAGTACTCTTTTTGCCATAAAGTCCTCCTCCACCCAACACTCTAAGTGCATCATTGACACCGGGAGCATTGGCCCACATATGTGATTATTTCTTGCGGATCTGCTTTTTATATTCTTGTGTAATCCATACTGAGCTTGTGAGCGTCAGTGTCTGCCTCCAAAAATACATACTGAGATTTTGAATATTTGGACTGTACTATATATACCTGGTATCTGCTGATACAGTACCCCTTTTGCTTCTTATCATATTGTTGTGTAATCCAGACTGAGCCTGTGAGCATCAGAGTCTGCCTCCTGAAATATATACGGAGATTTATTATATTTTCACTATACTATATATACCTTGTATATGGTGATACAGTACCCCTTTTTTATCTTGTTATATTATTCTGTAATCCAGACTGAGCCTGAGAGCATCAGTGTCTGCCTCCTGAAATATATACGGACATTTAGAATATTTTTTTGACTATACAGGAGCTCGCTTGCCCTGAAAATAGTGTGCTATCATAAAGAGTCTTCTGGCTGAAGAAGGGCTGGAAGGCTCCCTTTACTGGGAGTAAGTAAACTGCTTTTAAAGCCGGAGCATCAGGAACAGATTTTGGCTTACATTGCCGAAACAGCCTCCATCTACAGGGGTTGGACAAAATAATGTAAACACCTGGAAATATCAACAAAAGTTAGTTTAATATGGTGTAGATCCACCTTTTGCGGCGATTACAGTCTCAATTCTCCGAGGTATGGATTCATACAAGGTGTGAATTGTTTCCAAAGGAATTTTAGCCCATTCTTCAGTTAAAACACCCTCCAGTTCTTTGAGCGACGATGGCGGCGGAAATCGACGTCTAACTTGAATCTCTAAAATCGAACATAAATGCTCTTTAATGTTGTGGTCTGGGGATTATGGGGGCCAGATGAGATGCTCAACTTCATTCGAATGTTCCTCGTGGCATGATTTAACGATTGTAGCTGTATGAATTGGTGCATTATCATCCAGAAAGATGGCGTTCCCCTCCAGGAACAGTGCTTGAACCTTAGGATGCACTTGGTCAGCCAAAATGCCTAAATAATCGTGGATGTTAATTCTTCCATGAAGAGATATCATTGGCCCAGCGGATCTCCATGAAATAGCACCCCACATCATCACAGAACCTCCGCCATGTTTTACATTTGGGAGAAGGCAGTCTGGATGGAATGCTTCTTTCGGCTGTCTCCAAACGTACACTCAGCCGGAGGTCGGAAATAGGGTAAACGATGATTCTTCTGAGAATATCACATGTTTCCAGTGGTGGAGGGAACAATTCTGGAGGTTTCTACACCACTCTAAACGCTTGGAAACATTTGTCATTGAGAGCAGCGGTTTTCGAATTGCAGCTCTTCCGTGGAATCCAGATTTGTTCAGCTCCCGACAAAGCGTTTTCGTGGAAACTGGGTTCTGTAGGTGTTCATTGAGCTCAGCAGTGATTTTCGGAGCCGTGGTCTTGCGATCCTCTCTCATAATTCGCTTTACAGTCCGACGGTCTCTCTCAGTCAACTTCGACTTTCGGCTGGACCTGTGCTTTACTGCAGACGTTTTTTCCTTCTCTTTCTTTTCCCAAATTTTTATTAAATGTTTATGAAACAATAAGGGGGGGGGGGAAGGGGAAAAAGGAAGGGGAAATACAACAAGGAAAGAAGGGACCAAGTGGACCTTGCGTCACAATTTGCAGGAAAATAGCATATTAATTTATACAGGCATTACACATATTATATGACTACAAAGCCAATATTATAAATAGTAACCATTAATCAAGAAAATTTGTCTAGGTTGTTATGTATCAGAGCTAGTTTGTGCTCGAAGGCTTTATGGAGGGTCATTCTGTCAATTACATCTTGGATAACGGGAGGGTCAGGCCTCTTCCAATGGAAGGCAATTAGTTGCCTAACTACTAGAAGAACATGTACCACTAAGGGAATAGAGGAATGAGCAATACCCTCTGAGTCTAAGGATAAAAGAGCTAGTTGCGGAGACAGAGTAATGGATTTTGTGAGTAATGAATTAATTAGAGACGCACTATTTTTCCAAAGAGGCCTAATATGGGGACAGTACCAGAGTATATGAAGCAAACTGCCATATTGGTCACAACCTCTCCAGCAGGACGAGGAGTGTTCAGAATTAATCCGAGAGAGTCGGGCTGGAGTGTTATACCAACGCGTTAGTATTTAATAGTGAGTTTCTTGGAACGACATAGAGATAGAAGCGGAGTAGGAAATAAAACAAGCCTGTTCCCATTCTTGCGGACTTGGGGATATATGTAACTCTTGTTCCCATTTCCGAAAGTTATAGGCCTTGATGAATATATGACTTTTATTGAGCCACATATAAATGTAAGAGGTGCTCCAAAAAATGTTATGATTAATGTTGGTAATAAGGTTGGCGGCAGGCTCAGATAGGCTTGGTTTAGAGGCAAGAAATAGCACAATCAAATCCTTCAACATGAGATACTGGAAGAATGAAGAAGAGGAGACTTTAAATGTATCTTTGATTTTGGAGAAAGGGATAAAATAGATTCACTGACCAAATCCTTGATTTTTTTTAACATCATGTTCAGCCAAAATGTGATCGATGGCTGTATGGTATAGGGAGCAGATTAAGTGGAGAGGGAGATTTTGAAGGAAGGTTAATTTATTAGTACCTCTTTTCTGTTTAGCAAATGTTTTCAAGGCAGCCAGAGTAGCGTCAAATATGAGATGAGAAGAAGGGGGGGATTTTCGCTTTACAATGGGTGACTGAGAATACGCTGAGAATCCTTAGAATCTTCCTTTCCTGCGGATTCATATGCCTGTAGCATACTCTCATGTATATTTTCCTCTTCGATTAAATGTAACTTTCTTTGCTTTTTCAGTTGCTTTTTTTCCTTCTCTTTCAAACGCAGTCATTACTTTGGAGACAGTACCTCTTGACACGCCAAGCATTCGGGCACTTTTGGTTACACTAGCGCCGGCCATCCGAGCACCAACAATTTGGCCTATTTGAAAATCAGAGAGGTCTGCCATTGGTATCAGTTTCTCATCAATGTTCTTACAATTATGCAAAAACAGGTAATTTACATACACATATGACATAACACAAGTAATCAACTACAAAACATAACCATATGTCACAGTTTGCCTTTTTATAACATGTTCCAAGATGATGATGCCAAAACGTTAGGTGTTTCCATTATTTTGTATATTGCCTCCTCTTCTGAAGTTTCAAAAAATGCAAGGACTGAGTCGTCAGTGCCTGCTCATGGTCAGGAACAACACCTTTCCTTGTGTGCTTCACCCTCACCAAAAGTGAAGGATGCATCAGCCGACACTTCAGATTACTCCATGGAGCTCTTTTCACATACCATGCCTGGATTATGAAGTCAAATTCTCAATTTCCCAGTCCAACATGAATTAGAGATGGAGTGCACATCATGATGCACAGCCACTGCTAGATGATTCTGCTGGTACATTCACCCAGAGTACTACATTTCCCTCGCAGTCTACTGAGCCAGAATCTGACCCTGATGAAACTCAGGTGCCCCAGATTACATTGAAGAGGAGGTGATGGATGACCCTATTGTTGTTGACCCGGATTGGCATCTATTTGGGGAAGAGGGTGCCGCTGGAAATAGCTCAGAAGGGGAGAAGGATCCGCAGCA
>JARQOD010000003.1:211648393-211725281 GCA_033576555.1 Oophaga sylvatica | reverse complement strand
AAAGTGTCTTTTTGGCGTACAGAGGATCTCATTTCTGGGATTCATTTTGTCCCCATCTGTTATTGAAATGGACCCGGTCAAGGTTCAGGCCATCTGTGATTGGGTCCAACCTACTTCATTAAAGGCTGTTCAGAGATTTTTGGGTTTTGCCAATTTTTATCGTAAATTTATTGGTAATTTCTCGGTTATTGTTAAACCATTAACTGATTTGACCAGAAAGGGTTCTGATGTGGTGAATTGGCCTCCTGAGGCAGTCTCTGCGTTTCAGGAACTTAAGCAGAGATTCACTTCTGCTCCTGTTCTACGGCAGCCTGATGTTTCTCTGCCATTTCAGGTGGAGGTTGATGCCTCTGAAATTGGGGCAGGTGCCGTTTTGTCCCAAAAAGATCCAGAGACCTCTAAAAGTAACCCTTGTGCCTTTTTCTCTCGAAAATTTTCTCCTACTGAACGTAATTATGACGTGGGTAATCGGGAGTTATTGGCCATGAAGTGGGCTTTTGAAGAGTGGAGACATTGGCTGGAGGGAGCCAAACATCAGGTGGTGGTCCTTACGGACCATAAGAATCTGGTCTATCTGGAATCTGCCAAGCGACTCAATCCTAGACAGGCCAGGTGGGCCTTGTTTTTCACACGTTTTAATTTTGTGGTTTCCTTTCTTCCTGGCACTAAGAATGTTAAGGCGGATGCCCTCTTGAGGAGTTTCCTTGCGGACTCTCCTGAGTTATCTGATCCTTCTGTTATTTTGAAAGAGGGTGTAGTTCTTTCCGCCATCTCGCCCAATTTGAGACTTGCTCTGGAGGGGTGTCAGGAGGATAGGCCCGAGTGCTGCCCTGTTGGAAAATTGTTTGTCCCGGACCAGTGGAAAAAGAGTGTGATGTCTGAGATTCATTGTTCCGCATTGGCTTGGCATCCCGGAATTTTTGGTACCAGAGACTTGGTTAGTCGGTCCTTTTGGTGGCCTACCTTGTCTCGTGATGTCAGGGAATTTGTGCAGTCCTGCGGGACTTGCTCTCGCTCCAAGCCTTGCTCTCGCTCTAGTGGTTTGTTGATGCCATTGCCTGTGCCCAAGAGACCATGGACCCATATCTCTATGGATTTCATTTCCGACCTTCCTGTTTCTCAGAGAATGACCACCATCTGGGTAATTTGTGATAGGTTTTCCAAAATGATACATCTTGTGCCATTACCTAAGTTGCCTTCCTCCTCTGAATTGGTGCCGTTGTTCCTTCAACACGTGGTTCGTTTACACGGCATTCCTGAGAACATTGTGTCTGACAGAGGAGTCCAGTTTGTTTCCAGATTTTGGAGGACTTTTTGTTCTAAACTGGGTGTTCAATTGTCTTTCTCCTCGGCATTTCATCCTCAGACCAATGGTCAAACTGAGAGAACAAACCAGACATTGGAGACTTATCTTAGATGCTTTGTGTCTGCTGATCAGGATGACTGGGTCTCTTTTTTACCTTTGGCTGAGTTTGCTCTTAATAATAGGGCTAGCTCTGCCACTTTGATGTCTCCGTTTTTCTGTAATTCTGGGTTTCACCCTCGATTTTCTTCAGGACAGACGGAGGCTTCTGTCTGTCCAGGTGTTGACTCTGTTGTGGAGCGTATGCAACAGATTTGGGACCAGGTAGTGGAGAGGTTGTCCCTTTCTCAGGAGAAGGCCCAGCGGTTTGCTAACCGGCATAGGACTGATGGTCCTCGGTTTAAAGTGGGGGACTTGGTCTGGTTGTCCTCAAAGAATATTCCTATGAGAGTAGCATCTCCTAAATTTAAGCCTAGGTTCATTGGACCTTATAAGGTCATTGAGATTCTTACTCCTGTTTCTTTTCGTTTGCTTCTTCCAGGGACATTTAAGATCCATAACGTGTTCCACAAGTCCTTGTTGAAGAGGTTTGTTGAGCCAGTGGTTCCTGCTGCTGTGCCTCCTGACCCTGTTTTGGTTGAGGGCAATCTGGAGTATGTGGTTGAGAAAATATTAGATTCTCGTTTTTCTAGACGGAAACTCCAGTATTTGGTTAAGTGGAGAGGTTATGGTCAGGAAGACAATTCTTGGGTGTTTGCTTCGGACATCCATGCTAGGAGACTCATCCGTGCGTATCATAGAACTCATCCTGACCGACCTGGTTGCTCAAATGAGGGTTCGGTGACCCCTCCTCAAGGGGGGGGTACTGTTGTGAATGGGTTTGAGATGAGTTCTGAGCAGAGACTCCCTCTGGTGGTTACAAGCGGTACTGGTCTGTTCAGTGAAGATTGTGAGGACTGGGAATCAGGTGTTACTGACTGGTCTTATATAAGGGAGTCACCTTCCCATCAGGGTTGCCGGTGATCAATTGTTCTGGTCTGAATCCTTCATTCCTGTTTCCCTTGTAGCCTGCTGTGTCGTGTCTGCATCTCCTGCTAACAGATAAGACATTTTCTTCTTTTTGCTTTTGTACTATATTTTTGCATTTTGTCCTGCACTTCTGTGGGGGCCTTCTGGGTGCCCTCCAGGGGCTTTTGCCCTCAGTTTAGTTCAGCCACTGATGTTTGTACTTTTGCTTTTTCCAGTTTTTTCAGTGGCTGCTGTTTTGATTTTGTTACACCAGAGAACTAATTTAGGTGGTAGAGGTCGTGTGATCTCAGGTGATTTTGAAATTAGTAGAGTTGGTGCTTTTCAGGGTTTTCTGGGATTGCAGTAAGTACCCTTCCTATCCTTTTCTATTTAGTTAGTTTGGGCCCCAGCGTTTGCTCATACTATTTTCTTTCTGTGTCAATATTTCTTCTTGTCTAACCGCCATTACTTGTTTGGGGGCTTTCTATTATCTTTGGGGTTCTGCTCCGGGGCAGATAGCTTTCCTATTTCTATCTTTAGGTGTAGTTAGTTTCTCAGGCTGTGACGAGGCGTCTAGGACCAACGTAGGAACGCTCCACGGCTGCCTCTAGTTGTGGTGGTTAGTCAGGGTACTGCAATCTCATAGATTCCAACTGCTCTGGTGTATTGCCTTTTTTACCTGCACTCCTCAGCTACCGAAACATAACAGGCAGGCTATGTATGCGAGGAGGGGGGTTCAGGGGGGAGAGCGGTGTGCACGCCTCTGGAGCAACTTCCGCCCGGAAGTGTCAAGCACACCGCTTCTCCCGGCGTGTAGCGTCACTTCCGGTGCGACCGGAAGCCGCCCCACTCAGTCGGCGCCAGCGTCGTGGTGGAAACGCCTCCCCCGGCTCTGCCTCCTGCTCGGAGCGACCGCCGGGGAGTCCACCGGGGGGCGAGACGCGGCCAGGCAGCCCCCAAGAAGCCGGGATTAAAGAACGCGCGCCGCCGCGCTCAGCTGCGATGCCTTCCCTTCAGGACCTCGGTCTCCAGACTGGCCATCCAGGGGAAGATTCCCCTACAGGTACTCTGTCCCACAGGCATCCGCCTGCAGGAACAGGAAACCAAAACTGAGGGAGAGGTACCGCTCCCCTTTTTTTATCTCTGCTGCAGGTTTCCTGTTCCTGGGGGCGGATACCATACTCTCATGTCGGTGCTGTCATGGGGAAGGGAAAAAACTCATTGTTTACGCTCCTCCAGGTTACTAAACATTGAATCTTGCACAGATGTACACTCTTTCAGGGTCTCTACTCCCATAGAAGACCTGATTTTTAGCAGTTTTGCGGTTTCTTCCACTGGAAACCATGGTTGGCCATATTTCCTATCAGATGATGATGCTTCTGAACTGTCAGAGTCCATCAATTCCCCAGATTCCTCATTCTCTTCCTCTGATGGTGTACAATGTAAGCCTGAGAAGATGGAAGGGCCCCGGTAAAATGAATTTCACTTTTTAACATATTTTTTAACCTCATCTTTTGATTTCCTGAAATAGGGACGGGAATTCCTCAATTACAGTTTTTTCTATGCAGGAACAGCAATACTTTTGAGCAATGCTTCCTTGCAACAAGGCATATTCCTTGTTTTTGGTGACTGCTTTCTTGGGCTTATCCCAAAACAGGTAATAACATCAATCAGTAGGTGTTTGCATAGAAGCCACGCAACCCATCCTAGGCCCCAAAACTACCGTGCCAGGAGCAGGCTTTTGCTCATCATCACAAGGTAAGCTTGGATTCTCTCTGTCCACTTTCAAGCATGCCTTGAACACCTGAAAAAGGACCCACACCTCCAATCCTTTTATGTGAGCAGGTGTAGGAGGAGCTATGGCGACCAGGGTTTGCTGTTTTGCCGCGTATTCCGGCAGCCCATCTTCCGAGCCTGGAAGTGGCCACTAGATGAATATGCTGACGCTCCCCCGTCAGATCCAGAAGCAGCCAGGCCGCGCATATGCCATTGGCAACCCAGCACCATTTTTTTCTCCAACTCACGCTTTAGTCGCGCTGTGAGCCTCACTGCCACACCTTACAAATCCAGAAGTGGCCCGCTGACATCCCTCTGTGCTTCGGTTAGAGTGGTCCTCCAGAGATCAGTGCCTCCACCCTCTGGTAGCCTTCCAGTACCAGTAACGGCACAATAATAGAAGAAATTGCCCCCGGACCACCATAGGTATCCTTTTCCTGAAACAGGAAGCCACAGTGGGGAGGTAGAGAAGTACAGTTCCTTTTATTTTGGTAGGTTTCCTGTTCGGGGGGTAGATACACACACACACTCTCTCTCTCTCTGCGTCATGGTGAAGGGAAAATTTTTGTGCAAACATGCCAAAAGAAATTTTATTAAGTAAATTCTACCATTGCTTCAGAAAGCTGATTAAACCAGATAATGTCTGGCACTATCTCTTACAAAGAGCCTGGAACGAGCCCCCATTGTATGCGTTTATACATTTATATTTAACTTCTCACACAAGAAACACAACGTTCAGCTGAAAATCTCTTTATTGCAAATCAAGAATAAGATTTACAGATAACTTAAGCCGAGATATTTACCAACACATTGGTCATGTCCACTCTAAGCAAACATCCATGACAAAGTGCTCTCCTAAAGGGTCATGGGGGGGACGGAAGGTAGAAAAAACACGCTTATAAATACTGCTTAGAGGGTCTAGAGGAAAGTTAAGTGCAGAATACCTTGCACCCTCAGGTTTGTATGTACATCAAGAAAGTATGCTTAGGACAGGACTAAAGTTGTTTCCTGCATTCTTTTTTTTTTTTAGAATAGGCCTCAAGTATAACACAAAAAAAGCATTTTGATTGCTATGATCAGTGACATTTCACACAAATGGTCCAGAAATCAGTCGGTTATTTGCACATCTGCTTGAGAGACTCCGATTCCGTAGGTTTTGATGGTAAAATTAGCAAGGCATGCAGCATTGTTTTTCTTACAAAAACAATGGACCCCCAGTGCAAGTGAATGTGGACCATAAGACACTGCATATACCAGAACCCACAGAGCAAATGTGGACAGAGTCTAAGACGAAGGCTAAAAGTCGACCAATTCTGCTTAAGTCAAGGCAGCTGCATTCATACTGTAACAAAGGACTGAACTGTACAGTGTGGGCAACATGAATTAGTAGGTGGCATACCCTTACCATGTACAATACAGAGTGCTGTCACCATTAACAAATAGCTTTATAATTAAATAAATTATAATGGAACATAAATCAGAACGCTGGAGGCATTAAGGAACGATTAAAGCAGAAGGACATAAAGCACCCTCAGTAACCAGCAGGTCAGTTTATATGGAATTCATCAATCGGCAAACCATTGAGCATTGAGCAGCTCGAAAAATCCAGCGCTGCTTGTTCCCGATGCTCGACGGGTCTGCTTAAGTCTTTAAAAATCAGCATAAAAATACAACTTCAATGTCACGTGGTGTATGCAGCATACTTATGGCTACATTACTCAGTGTCTGGTACATCCATGCTTAGGTCTTCAACAACTCAATGTAAGTGCTATGATTGTGCTACTGGTGCGCACCTTCAGAAATTACTGTTATAAGTGCAGATTTACTTGCTCATTATGTATAAGCAATTAACAGGGAAAAAGCATTAGGGTGCATGACACGTTGCAGCTGGACAAGCAGCCAAAATTCTACCCATCCACAGTAAGCCAACGGTCGCACCCTTAATCTTCAGAGAGATCACATAGTGCAACCAGTACAGGTTAATATGTAGGGGAGGAAACAGGTGCTCTTCTTGCTAAATGTGAAGCCTGTTTCAGTATTGACTGCATAAGTCCAGAGATATCAGGTCACCAAAATCACAGTCAAAGAGTTCGCTTACACCCTCGCTGTTCTCCAGCCCAAAGTGGTACTCGTGAGAGAGAGGAGGAGACAGACTGATGAACTCGTCAGGGAGAAAATCAGGCAGGACACCATCAGTGACTGGGGACAGGTGAAGATCTTCTGCGGAGTAACCCAAGGGGAGATCTGTCTCCGGTGATAGCAGGGACTCTGGAAACAAAAAATATACATTAAATATCACCAGTTATAGCCAAAAAATAAAATAAAAAAACTAGAAGGCTACACAGATTAACTTAATACTTCTATTCAAATATGAGCTACCCTTTTTCAGGAAGGGAAGGGGGAATAAAACGCTCATTCCATTCAATCTTTATGCAACACCCCCAAGGGAAGAATGTAAGCTATGAATACTACTAGACAGAAGGGTCATAAATCCAGTGACAGCCATAAGTAAACCCTTTCATAAAGGAACAGATTCTGCATTAGACAAAACCCACAATACATATGTTAAAAAGAGATCGGCCCTGGCGTACTTTTAAAATTTAAGAAATGTTTAAAAAAAAAAAAAACATTGGAGAAACTTCTGCACGAGACCTTTCACACAAGCGAATGTCTACATCGGTATTTTCCATGCGTATAAAACCCATCACCTACTGCGATCTCTGCCTAATGAATCCTTTAGAGAGGACCGAAATTCTTCCCAGCAAAATATAAAAGCCCAGCAGACAGGAGGCTATGATGGGCCTGAAGTACTCGGAAAGAGCAGCATTGTCAGCTCGGAGGCGCTGATGATGACCAGCACTTTTTCTACTGGAATATATCACTTGCCTCCAAAATTGGACTACAATGTACAAGTCTTTTCTCATCGCATAATTTACATCTACAGCTACTTACCCAAGCATGCTTCACATTCTCGCACACCGATAACACAAAAGCACAAGTATGGTGCAGATACAGACATGTACGCTTTTACAGAGAAATGAATCATGCCTGCATAGGAACGTTTACATCATCACTTAGGAGACTATAGATTACTTCTACACCTAGAAGAGCAGGATCCTCACCTTGGTCACAAGAAAGCAGGCCTATGCCAATATCCTGAGAAGACTCCAAAACTGTGGACTCATTCCCGCTCTGTTTGGTTGGCGAGTTGTCAGAAGAATTAGCACCTTTGGTCGGTGTTTTGACAGGACTGCAAACCCCAGAAGTGTCATCTGGACAGAGGAACACATCGATGGGTCCACGGGTACTTTTAAGAGAAATCTGCAGACCCTACCAGAGAGAAGAAAAAAAATAAAGAAACCATACAAACTGGAAAAAATTCTTTACCATCCCAGAAAATGTGCACTTTAAAATACACCTCTCTACAGCATGGACTAAAAAACCTATTCTGCTTCCACATTAAACCTCTGTACAACTCAATGGCAGGACCAAGTTTGAAAGAGCAAGAAAAACACTTATTTTCTTTTCTTAGAAATCAGACCGACTATAGCTGAATTTAGGTGTCCCTATTACAGCCAGTGTCCGGACTGCCAATGTTTCCACTGACACTAAAGGGCTCTATGAAGACAAGGAACATTAGGGCAGCCTGAAAGCCTTTAGGAAGGCACTTCTACTTTCCATACCTCCCAGGTTTCGGCCTGTCAGACTCCTCAGCTTACCTCTGTGGGATCAGAAACTTGCATCTGTGTTTCTGGAGGAGCTTTAATCACCATCAACATGCGCTCTGAGGGGTCAGCGATGCTACGAAGGTCCTGGCAAGTTACATATCCCAATGTGCCATCAGTTAAGGAAAGTCAATGCTTATAAAAATTGTTTAGTCAATTTTTCAAGTATGGCAACACCAAGCAATTACATGTACACTGCAACATTCTGCATAATATAATCAAGCAATGCAAAAACTTTATAGGAGTTTTCCAGGAATAAATAGATTGCTCCTTAATATCTGCCATCAGTATGATCAGTAGTAGCCCAATAACACACTGTGCCTGGATAACCCTGAAAGAGAACATGTCAGCTGATTCATGCTCCCCAAACTAAAAGCAGCACCAATCAGGCAGAGGCTGCATTACTGCAGCCGTGTATGTGGCTTATTCTGAAATGCTGTGGCAAGAAAAAGTGTTTTAAAAGCCAGCATGGACTATGTATCCATCTTGGATGACTAATCCGAGGCAGGTCCCCTTGGCACCTGTCCACACTGCCAAAAGTACCAATACCTGGTTTAAAAACAACAGTGTCACTGTGCTTGATTGGCCAACAAACTCGCCTGACCTTAATCTATCTATGGCGTATTGCCAAGAGGAAGATGAGAGACACCAGACCCAACAATGCAGATGAGCTGAAGGCTGCTATCAAAGCAATCTGGGCTTCCATAACACCTCAGCAGTGCCACAGGCTGATCACCTCCATGCCATGCAGCATTGATGCCGTAATTGATGCAAAAGGAGCCCCGACCAAGTATTGAGTGCATTTACTGAATATACATTTCAGTAGGCCAACATTTCGGATTTTAAAATCATTTTTCAAACGGGTGTAATAAAGTATTCTAATTTACTGAGATAATGACTTTTGGGTTTTCATTGGCTGTAAGCCATAATCATCAACATTCGCAGAAATAAACACGTGAAATAGATCACTCTGTTTGTAATGACTATATAATATATGAGTTTCTCTTTTTGTATTGAAGAACTGAAATAAATTATCTTTTTGATGATATTCTAATTTTTTGACATGCACCTGTATGTGTACAGAGTGAGAGGTGTCCCATCAAGGAGAGCAGGACAAGAAGGAGCGGACAGACTTGCCTTGGCCTGGTCATCTGAGACTCACACTTACCTAGGCTGGCTTTTCAAAGTTTTCTCTGAAATGCTGTAGTGTTTCAGGATAAGACACACGGCTGCAATAACAGTGTGATTTGGGGAGCATGAATCAGCTTATAGATTTCTATTAAGTGAGGGGGCACTTACTTAAAGGGAACCGGTCATGTAGAAAAATGCTATTAACATGAAGACATGAGGTTAATCTGCATCTTAACTTTCTGAAGCTGCGTGATGCCCGCACTGAGAGCCCCACTGCCATGAAGAAATTAACACTATTCCAGCTGGCAGTGTTCGGTTTCCAGTCATAAGAGGTGGGCCGGCATGGTTTCATTCACCACTCTGTGCATAGCGAGTGGCGGCTGTAACCGCGCCCCCAGCACTGACAGACAACCAGCTCACCAGTGCATAAGTGCCAAGCTAGCTGTCTATCAGTGCTGCGGTCGCAATGGTTAAAGCCACACAAGCCCCTCTATGACTGAAAGCCAGAGTGTCACGATCCATTTTTGGATTCGTGGCAGATCTGGTTCCATTGAGTTAAACCTTTTTTCTGTTCAGGCCAGCGGGGGTTAAATGTTAGCTTTTCCCAGCTGGAAAGCTGGTGTAAATGCATTGCTGCTGGGTCAGCTGATGTGGGCGGTGACCACTCCCACCATCCTTTAAAAGGTCACCTGATGCATCAGCTGACTCTCGGTGTTAGAGCAATCTGCAGTGACCAAACTAGAGTAAGGAGCTCTTGGGTGCAGTGGTGCTTCTGCTGAGTTTGCTTATCTGGTGCCTTTAATCTGCTGTGCGGTGCTTTGCAGCAGGGAAAGCGAAATGTGTTGTTTTTGTTACCTTGACCCTTTGGTGTCTGTCACTTTCTCCCTGTGTTTATTACCTGCAGAGGTGAGGCTAGTGCTCCTTGCCGGCCAGTGCAGTTATAGGTGACAACTAGGGACGAGGTATCCTGACGGAAGCGAGGGGGGGAAGGGAACACGCATAGGGCATTGGGGGAGTGCTCAGGTTTGAGCTCAGGTGGTGAGCATCCCACATTCCCTACTGGTAGGGCCTTCCTCCCCACAAATTCCATCCCCGTTGAGTGTTGTGCCGTAAGCTGAGCGTTCATCCGTAGGGTCATGTGACACTGTGACAGTCATTCTGTGACATTAACACTGATCGTCACATTTTTTTTCCAGTGAGCCATGGCTCAATTGCAGGCCTTTGCCCAACTGATCCAGACCCTCACTGATGAGCTTAAGGAGCTGCGGGGTCAGGTGACGCAGCAGCTTCAGCAGTTGACGGGGATCTGGGCCTCGGCTCAGTTGCAGGCTCTACCGGAACCCAAAATATCTCTCCCTGACCGGTTTTCTGGAGGGAGAGAGAAGTTTTTGGTGTTTAAAGAAGACTGCAAGTTGTACTTTAGGCTTCGCCCTCGTTCATCAGGGAGTGAGGAACAATGGGTGGAAATCATAGTCTCCCTTCTTAAGGGTGACCCCCAATCCTGGGCCTTCCCCCTGCCAACCGATTCACCATCTCTATGGTCGGTGGAGGAGTTTTTTGCTGCCTTGGCGCTGGTGTATGGGGATCCTGATAGCGCCTCCATGGCTGAGTCTCGTCTCTGGAAAATCATGCAGGTGGGGGGAGGGGTCAGCCAGCTCAGGAGTACTGCTCAGAGTTTAGGAAGTGGGCCACTGACATGCAGTGGGATGACCCTGCCCTTATGAACCATTTTTGTCAGGGTCTGTCTCCTAGGTTGCAGGATACTCTGGTGCAGTACACTGCTCCCAAGTCGTTGGAGGCCGCCACGTCCCTTGCTATTTGGGTGGATAGACAGCTCAAGGAGAGGAAAACACAAAGCCTGCCCCGTTGTTCTTTCTAGGGAGGAGGACACATCGGTGCCGACGGACGAACCCATGCTGGTGGGAGGAGTTTAATTTTAAACGGGGTTGCCTGCGGTTCGCCGTGGTGTGGGGCGCATGTTTTTTCTGTGGGCAGACCGTTCATTTTATCAATGTCTGCCCAGCTCGCGCCAAAGTACCTGCACTATCTAAAAAGCCGTGCCCCCTGGTCGTGTGAAGGGAGGCGACCAGGGTGTGTATATTTCCTCCATTTTCTCATCTCAGTGCACCATCCCTGCTGAAGTGTTGGTGGGCGGGGTGACAGACTATACCGATGCTTGTAGACAGTGGTGTGTGAGTCAAAGTTGGTGGACGCTCACTTTGTGCAGACACATGGCTGGATGAGTAGGACACTAGCGAGACCCCTAAGCGTTCAGGCCATTGACTGTCCCATTCAACCAGGGGAGGGTGACCCAAGTCGTAGATAATATACATCTGCGTATAAAGACTCGTCATGAAGAGTCCATGTTGTGCTACGTCTTGGAGGGGGGGGGAAAGCCAACTCCCATCGTTTTAGGCCTCCCTTATTTGTAAAACAACCCGGTCATAGAATGGCGGTCTCCTGAAGTAGTCAGCTGGGACAAGTCGTGTAAGGACTGCTGCCCGGGAGCTACAATCTCTGCAGTCCTTCTACAACCTACCCTTCTCCAGTGGGGGCAGCAGAGGTGCTGCCAGGGAGTGGGGGCAGGACTCAACCCTCACCACAAGTTAATCATGCATGTCGGAGTCCTCTTAGGAGGAGGGGGGGTCAGGGGAGGGTGGTGGTTCCCTCTGTGCATAGTGGGGGTGTGAGTGTGGTGACACAGGGGAACGCCTCTGTTGTTGGTTCTTCAAAGAGTTCACCATCTTGTGGCAAACGCATGCATGGCAATAAACGTTCAGGTCTGGACTTTGTTGTGCACAAGTACATGTGGGTGTCCACCAAAAACATCAGGTGAAAGTGTGCTACTGGGAACTGGAGTTCTAGGAGGATCAGGCCGTCATCGGGTTTCGGCCATTCTCGGCCCGGGTACTTTCCAGCTGGAGTTACCCCCCAGTAATGCACGTACACAAACACATTCCACAGGTCGGGGCTCTGGAGATTTGCCTCCAGTGCCTAAGTTATTTTCACCTCCCTTGGACTGCGTTCACCATAAACCTGCGGTGAACTGCAGAGGTGAACTCTGGTGGATTGAGGCGTCCTCACCGTGTCATTTTCGGATGAGGTCCGGTGTTGAGGGTCCGGAGGCCCTTCATTGAAAGGGGGTTACTGTCACAATCCATTTTTGGATTGGTGGCAGATCTGGTTCCATTGAATTAAACCTTTTTTCCTTTCAGGCCAGCAGGGGTTAAATGTCAGTTTTTCACAGCTGGCAAGCTGGTGTAATTGCATTGCTGATGGGTCAGCTGATGTGGGCGGTGATCACTCCCACCATCCTTTAAAAGGTCACCTGATGCATCAGTTGACTCTGTGTTAGAGCAATCTGCAGTGACAAGCTGGAGTAAGGAGCTCTCCGGGTGCAGTGGCGCTTCTGCTGAGTTCGCTTATCTGGTGCCTTTATTCTGCTGTGCGGTGTTTTGCAGCAGAGAAAGCTAAGTGTGGGGTGGTGTTTTTGCTCCTTGCCAGCCAGTGCACTAGCCAGGGTAGTTACTGGTGACAACTAGGGACGAAGTATCCTTACGACAGCGGGGGGGTTGGGTTTGACCACATAGGGCATTGGGGGAGTGCAGGGACAGGCTCAGGTATGAGCTCAGGGTGACCGTCTCTTATTCCCCGGTGGGGCCTTCCTCCCCCCAATTCCATCCATGTTGTTGTGCTGTAAGCTGACTGACCATCTGTTGGGTCGTGTCACACTGTGACAGTCACTCCGTGACACAGACTTCCCAGAGGAATAAAGTTAAATTTCCTCCCAACAGCAGGGCTCTGAGTGCAGGCAGGTTTATTAACATATCTGCAACGTGCTGGGATAAGGTGTTATTGGAGTATACTAGTGTGCTAACCAAGTGTCTTCAGCGTGCTCGAAAAATATGTTTGGGTCCCCATGCATAAAAAACAGGCAATCCCTGCATGCTGTGCGAATGTCAAACAGCTGCAACAAATGCAGGCGCGGGGACTAAAACATATTTTTCGAGACTTTCGGTTAGCACACGAGCTTACTCCGATAACACCTTATCCCAGCACATTCGCTCATCACTAGCTCCAATCAATGACGCACTTACTGGTCATCTTAAAATGACTATTGTGGAATGTAAGTTAATTTCTGTAAACTCTGAGTGATACATTCTCCAATTTGCCTTTTTGTATCTGATCTTTCAAAATCTCCATTGTTCTGAGACGATAGAAAGGATATTGTTGGCTCTCGGACTCCTCGGTGAGCAGTTTCAGTTGTGTGGTGCACATGTGAAGCAATTCATCCAACTGCTGCTCCGTTGCCAGAAGATCCTGACAATCTTTCGCCAACATCTGGCATCTACTGCTGGACTCCACCACTGATCTGTTCCCGCTATAAAGAGGCAGCGCAATGTAAAAAAAAGAGAAGAGTAAATTAGAGATCTAATGAAACTACCCTCCTCACTGCAACCAATGAATTATTACCACAAGTGTCAAAATTTAGGAAAACGTCTTTTTAGAAAAATTATCTATGGTGACTGCTGACCAGACAACCAAGATGGTGTGAAGAAATTTGATCTGTTGATGCTTTCACATTGTGTTCATACGTCCAAACTCCCCGCACAACCGTATTCGGACGTATGCGCTGACGACGGGGCCATGGACTAATGGTGCCATCAAAACGAACGTACATTTTCTTTGGGAGTGGACACTTAATGGAGGCGGACACTCAGACGTAGTACACTGCGTCTGAGTGTCCGTCTCCTGTAGGCGTACATTCCTGAAAATGAGACACCTCAGAGAACACGTTCCCTCTGCCGGCACCATTACAGTCAATGGTCCCTTTCGGCACATATCTGAATCCAGTTTTGGCAGGGTTTGGCCATATGCCCGACAGGGCCACCAAGATGTAGTGTTATAGAATAATTATGAAAAAACAGAGCGGCACGGACAGAAGGCAGAGGCACATGTCATAGGAACACGTCATTCTGAAGGTCATCCCTGATTATCAGTTGAAAATTCACATTTTTAACACTTACAGCCATTGAATATGGTTTTTAGATTTTTTGGTGATCAGGTGGATCCCTTCAAGCACATTGGTGATGTCATAGATCCGCCTCTTTTGCACATTCAGCACCTGGGCGGCCCAGTTTAAGTCCACCACTCCATCTGCAGACTTGCTAAGAAGCTCCAGAAACCTCTTGGTTGTAAGGTTCAAAGATGTCTCATAACGTGACCTCTCTCCTGGAGACTTCACTCCTAGAAAAAAAAAAAAATAACTGTGAGCAGGAATTACACACAGGAATTAAAATATTACAGTAATTACGTATTATTGGCCAAGGCTCAGTCATGCTGATGAATAAAGACTATAGACCCAAAAAAATTAGATGTCCAACGCCAAAGGGGAAGTAAATAAAGGAGACTTATAGAGCAGCGTATAATAGTTCGGAGGTCAATATAAGCAGATTGGCTCGCAATAGTCTGAGGGTGGCAATCCAATGTGCAAACCTCTAGCAGGATTTCTCGTCTTCCCACGTGGTGTCTGAAGTCCTTGTGGAATATACCGATGTCCGGCCTCCAAATCCAGCTTTCTCTTGACCTGAAAAAAAAAACAAAAGAAGGCCTGGAATTTACAAGGGAACCTGGAAAGGTTTCAGATTAACCAATAGGCACATTACAAGTTTAAAACACACACTGTGTAAACTCAGCCTTAGACTATGTCCGCTTGGACTTGTTTTTTCTGTTGCATCAGTTAAAGGGAATCTGTCACCAGGTTTTTTGTCATCTAATCTGAGTGCAGCATGACGTAGGGGCAGAGACCCTGATTCCAGTGATGTATCACTTAGCGTGTTGCTTACTGTAGTTTTGATAAAAATCAGTTTTATCAACAAGAGATTATAACTAGAGGATTAGTAAACCTGCTGTCATGTAGTCCTGCATATTCATAAGCTCTATATAACCCCACCCCACCATAGATTGGCAGCTTTCTGCACATGTATAGTACACAGAAATCCACCACTACTTGGTGGGGGTGGGATTATACACAGCTCACTCAGAACTTGTAGATCTGCAGATAAAAATCTGGATTTTATCAAAATGACAGCAAGCAGCCCAGTGGCACATGCCTGCAATCAGCATCTCATAATAATCTTAAGGTTGCCATACACAGCTGAATGATGGCTGTCAAGAACACATAGCCCCCATCATTTCTGAGGGCTTGTGTATAAGGGTGTGCCAACAGATGGGGAAAAGGAGAAGGGAGTATGTCACCTCTAGGCACCTGCCAGTGGCTAGGAACAACGTTAAAATCCAACATGCCCAATACATTTTGCCCAGCCGCCCTCCGGTGCATGGAGGCGGTGTACTCCTATCTGTGTACAGAAGTCACAGTTTTCCAATGATCGGTGTACACGAGCGTCTGGAAACTGGATGGGACTGCAGCCATGTTCGGATCCATGCACCCGATATATTGCGGATGGGCGCACATGATTTTTAAGCAGACTTCTCCCCAGAACGGAGAGAGAATTGCGGGGATTTTTTCTCACCCAGACCCACAGTGCATGTTAGAAATTGCTCATGTAACGCGGCCTATTGACTTACCGCTTAGACCTCTTTCACACATCCATTTTTTGCAGTCAGGTGCGATCCGGCGCTTATTCAAAAAAACGGATCTTGTTTTTTAAACCGCCGGATGCGTTTTTTTGTCATTGCACTGCAACATTTTTTTTTTTCTGCTGCACCCGCCGGATGCGCCGCTTCCGGCGGCCGCAAACAATACAAGTCTATGGTGCCGGATCAGTCTTTTGTGCAACCTGGCAAAAGACTGATGCAGATTCTGAAAACCAAGGTCTCTCTCTCTCTCTCTCTCGACATGCATACCCGCATTTTCCGGGTTGAAAAGTTCAGGATGGATCCAGCAGAAAACCTGATCAGTTGCATCAGTTTTTTCAGAATCAGCGCAGGATCCGTCCTTTCCGATTTTGGACGGATTGTGCCTGACGGCACAAAACGGATGTGTGAAAGAGGCCTTAGTGTGTGTTAAGGAATACAGAAACCTTCAAAGGGATATTCTCAAGTTTGGAAGTTATCCCCATCCATTAGAAAAAGGATAATGTTCCAATCGCTGGGGGTCAGACAAATGGAGCCCTACTGATTCCGAAGGCGGAGGTCAATCATGATCAATGCCACTCCATTCATTCTCATGGGAGTGCCGATGACAAACTGAGTGCAGCTCTTGGCCCTCTCCGACTCGCCCATTAAGAATGAATGGAGCAGCAGTCTGCACAATCGCCACCACTCCATTCACACAGGACCCTTCGGAACACAAGTTCTTGGGATGGGTGGGTGTCCAGGCGGTCAGGAAGTTATGTCTAAGACAGACAATTGGGAGGGTACATATTTCAGGTGAAGTGCAATGACAGCTTAGTTCTGCCTCGCTTTCTCACAGCAGGCCATGGCTAGCACACGTCTGCCTCTCCTGAAGCCGCACCTTGGGTCACATCTGCTGTGAATTTCCCCACCGCAGCCCATGTCAGGAGCGTGGGTGAGCCTGCCACCAACCTATCCCATACTTGTAGGGGAGCGTCTGCTGGATGTGGAGAAATAAGTATTTCTCTGCCAGAGGGAGCTGCATCACATTACAGACATGTGAAACCCAGTCTGGGGGAGACAGACAGCGCTCGCTCATCAGAGAACAGAAAGTGAGAAATCTCTGCTGAATCAAGAGTAATTCACATTTTTCATGCTTTGCTGGATGGTAAATGAAAGAAACATGGCTGCTTTCCTCCACAATCTGTCCATGGGTGTGACTGGCATTACAGGTCAGCCTGACGGAGGTGTAATACCGGACACAACCTGTGGACAGGTGTGGCACTGCGCAAAGACGTGGCCGGGGAGCCTGCAGATATTCTTCACATGTATCCGTCTGCTATCGCTTTAGGGAGAACGGCCATATATCGCTATACTCCTTATCCACAAATGATGTGGTGCAGTTCAAGTGTCCAGGGTCATACACTTCCCCCTCCCCCCAAAATTCACAAGGCAGATCTCACCCCAATAAAAAGGCTCCTCAATAAGAAAGCACAAAGGTTTAGGGTTTACAATGTGATTACACACTTGGGCCCCATTCACACGTCCGAGGCTTGTGTACGGCTGCTTTAGTACATGGAGCTCAGTCAGTGTCAGGTTTTTTTTTGGACAAAGATGGAGGCAGTCAAGAGTTTGGTCTGATTAGTGGAGCAAATCCACTCTTGAGAGGGGGGACAAAAAGACCATATACAGATCCATGTGTGTGCGGCCTGTAAGTCACAGACTAAAGCTAGGGCCTTGGAAACCTCCATCAGTTATGGGGAAAAAAAAAAGGACAAGGATAATAAAAACGAAGAAGCTCGAGTCCAGTACACTGCCAAACATGTGTGAACTCGGCCTTACGTGAATGACACGTAAGAAAAATATGTAATGTGCTGGGAAAGCTCCTGCCAAACGGAGCCATAGGTGTACATGCACCCAACACAGGCCAGGCTGGTATATACTGCCCCCACAAAGCCTGGCCATAGGGGACAGAGACAAGATGGTGGAGATTGTTCGCAGCTTTCACATGTCAAACTTGACCCTTTAACTCCTTGAAAGTGCGGCTGCAGCTGATAGATAAGACCAGGCCCAGCGCTGACGTGTTAACCCTACCCACTGCCAGACAGCGGGGCGTCCTCGGGTGCCGACATCACGGCACACAGTGTACACCGGGCAGCTTATAGCGACGGTCCAGCCATCGTGGTGCTTCTGACAGGACATCACTCCCCAGGTCTACATATCCTCCAGACAGTTGGATCATCCTACAGTGAACGCCTGTCTCTACAGACTGCCATAGTGGCAGTCACCCATCTTTACCAAACTCCTGAATGGCAAGCTATAGGGGGTATCAATGTACGTAGGGAGACCTGACGACCTCCGCAGAAAGGACATGGCAGCCAACGCAAGGGTCCAATGCCATATTACACTGGTGTTACTACAGCCGGAAAAGTAAGAAACACCCCAAAAACAAGCCCTAAAGTTTATAAGTGCTCTCTTTAGATACAGGGTTCAAGAAAAAAAAAAAAAGGTTTACCGGAGGACGTCCAAGGGTGGGCTTCTGTCCCGCACTTCCTGGGCTCGGTCCTTGTGGGGTAGTGAAGAGCATCAGCTCGGCCTCACTGAGGATGGAGTTAGTGGGTCCCTCTCCTGGGACATCTGGGGTGGATATAATGACGATCTGCTGCTCCGCCACATGGATGGTGCCACCGGCGTCCCAAATTGCCCCTAGTTCTCCATCAATGCAGCCATAAGTGACCCCAAAGTCCTGGGACATGATCAGAGGGGTTATTCCCTCAGTTTGCCACGAAGCCCTGCTTCCATGTCCACAACTAAAGCCAAGTCTACAGAAGAAACCTCGACCCAAGGATGGATGACCGACCAGATCCGTGGTCACGGGGCAGAATCCACATCACCAAGACGCGGGACACAGGAAGCCGGAGTCCTTCATTGACCCCTCTGTGTGTTGGAGGTTACTCGCACAATGGGGGTCCGCCAGCCAATGTTACAGCGCACAATACCCTGACTGACTGTAACCATGCCAACTCGGGATGGAGGGTCGACAACTGGGATGTTTAAAGGGACATCAGGGCCAATCACAACAATAACCCAGGGACTTAAAGGGATCTGGGGGGAGAGAGACAATCCAGCAGCAGGTACTAAAAGGGGGGATAGGAACCATTCCTACAGCCACAAAGGGGTCAGAGCCGTATGGGGGCAGCAGCACAGGGACGCAGCCCACCCAATGGTCACTCATATGTCACAGCCACAGACCAAGGCCGACATCTATGCTCCAAGTGCTAAACCCCACAGTGCGATCGGCAGAGAAATCGTACAATCCGCATCTGTTCTTCAGGTCCCCGCACTGCTAGGCCAGTCCGCCGAATCTCACGTCCCGGGGCATCCTCTGACAGGTCAGCCGTGCCATACACAGACGGGGTATCCGCGCAGGGTGCTGGGGGGATCGGGGGTCGTGCCCGCAGTCAGTGGTCCCGGGAGCGCTATTGTTGTCTCCCCCAGCTGATCCCCGGATCTCCCGGCTCTCGCCCATTTGCGCGCCAATTCCTTTTTTGCCGCGAAACTTCAGGCTACGTCATCAGCTACTTGCCATTGGCTGCGGCGGTCTCGGGAAAATGTTCTGATTGCCTGAACGAACATTCGAACTAGGCGGGCAGGAAAAGAGCGTTTGATTGATGGAAGCGAGAACCAATGGAGTGCTAGAACAAGGCAAAACAAGGGCAGTGATTGGTCACATGCGCGGCAGTGGGCTGGGTCTTGCTTCCTGACAGGAACATACAGTTCTGTGTAGAGAATGTATGAAGGAGGATGAATGGACAGTGACGGGCTCTGCCCGGTGCACAGGTCTGCGATGTATGCTCATGGCATCTTCTGACAGCAGTGACAACAAGCAGATATGTGAGCACACTCTTACTATACCTGTACACAAACACCTAGAAATAATTCGGTTTATTTATTTTTTGGAATATTTTTTTCTACTAAAATACTATATTATTGAGAATGTGTGTCAGAATTGAGATCATCACAGTCATTAGTTTAAATAGATTTTATTGAATTGTATACAGATTACTAAAAAAAAGACATAAAAAAATCCCAACATACAGACCCAAAGAGAAACTGATGTGTGAGCCCTTTGGAGACCTCGGAAGTGAAGAGACTCTAGTAACAAATGTAAGAAATATACAAGAAATAAATATACAGCCCAATAATAAGGAGCTCACCGAATAATAAGGAGCTCACTGAATAATAGGGAGATCACCAAAAAATAAGAAGCTCGCCCAATAATAAGGAGCTCGCACAATAATAGGGAGCTCGCCCAATAATAAGGAGATCACCCAATAATAAGGAGCTCGCCCAATAATAAGGAGCTCACCCAATAATAGGCAGATCACCCAATAATAATAAGGAGCTCGCCCAATAATAAGGAGCTCGCACAATAATAGGGAGCTCGCCCAATAATAAGGAGATCACCCAATAAGGAGCTCCAAACCCGATAATAAGAAGCTCACCCAATAATAAGGAGCTCACCCAATAATAGGGAGATCACCCAATAATAAGGAGCTCACCTAATAATACGAAGCACACCAATAGATAAGGAGCTCACCCATAATAAGGAGCTCACCTAATAATAAGAAGCTCACCCAATAATAGGAGATCACCCAATAATAAGGAGCTCACCTAATAATAAGAAGCTCACCCAATAATAGGAGATCACCCAATAATAAGGAGCTCGCCCAATAATAAGGAGCTTACCTAATAATAAGAAGCTCACACATAATAGGGGATCACCCAATAATAAGTAGCTCACCCAATAATAAAGAGCTAGCCCAATAATAGGAGCTCGCCCAATAATAAGAACTCGCCTAATAATAAGGAGCTCACCCAATAATAGGGAGCTCACCCAATAATAAGGAGATCACCCAAAATAAGGATCTCACCCAATAATAAGGATCTCACCCAATAATAGGGAGATCACCCATAATAAGGAGCTCACCCGATAAGAAGCTCTCCGATAATAAGAGCTCACACAATAATAAGAGCTCACCCAATAATAAGAACTCGCCCAATAATAAGGAGCTCACCCAATAATAAGGAGCTCGCCCAATAATAAGGAGCTCGACCAATAATAAGGAGCTCACCCAATAATAGGAGATCACCCAATAATAATAAGGAGCTCGCCCAATAATAAGGAGCTCACCAATAATAAGGAGCTCGCCCAATAATAAGGAGCTCACCCAATAATAGGGAGATACCACAATAATAAGAGCTCCCAATAATAAGGAGCTCACCAATAATAAGAGCTCCCCAATAATAAGGAGCTCACCAATAATAGGAGATCACCCATATAATAATAAGTAGCTCGCCAATAATAGGAGCTCACCAATAATAAGGAGCTCGCCCAATAATAAGGAGCTCCCCAATAATAAGGAGCTCACCCAATAATAATAGGACTCCCAATAATAAGGAGCTCACCCAATAATAAGCTCACCCAATAATACGAGCTTACCCAAAAATAAGGGCTCACCAAATAAAGAGCTCACCCAATAATAAGCTCACCAATAATAAGGAGCTCACCCAATAATAAGGAGCTCGCCCAATAATAAGGAGCTCCCCAATAATAAGGAGTCACCCAATAATAAGGAGCTCACCCAATAATAAGAAGCTCACCATAATAAGGAGCTCACCCAATAGTAAGGGCTCCCAATAATAATGAGCTCGCCAATAATAAGGAGCTCACCCATAATAAGAACTCACCAATAATAAGGGCTCACCTAATAATAAGCTCACCCAATAATAAGGAGCTCACCCAATAATAAGGAGCTCCCCAGGATAATAAGGAGCTCACCAATAATAAGGAGCTCACCCAATAATAAGGAGCTCACCCAATAATAAGGGTCAACCAATAATAAGGAGCTCACCCAATAATAAGGAGCTCGCCCAATAATAAGGAGCTCACCCGTAATAAGGAGCTCACCCAATAATAAGGAGCTCACCCAATAATAAGGAGCTCACCAATAATAAGGAGCTCGCCCAATAATAAGGAGCTCCCCAATAATAAGGAGCTCACCCGTAATAAGGAGCTCACCCAATAATAAGGAGCTCACCAATAATAAGGAGTCACCTAATAATAAGGAGCTCACCCAATAATAAGGAGATCACCAATAATAAGGAGCTCACCAATAATAAAAGCTCACCCAATAATAAGGAGCTCACCCATAATAAGGAGCTCACCAATAATAAGAAGCTCACCCAATAATAAGGAGTCACCAATAATAGGAGCTGCCCAATAATAAGGAGCTCACCAATAAAGGAGTCCCAAAATAAGGAGCTCACCAATAATAAGGAGCTCACCGAATAATAAGGAGCTCACCAATAATAGGAGCTCACCCAATAATAGGGAGTCACCAATAATAAGGAGCTCACCTAATAATAGAGCTCACCCAATAATAAGGAGCTCACCCATAATAAGGAGCTCACCAATAATAAGAGCCTAACCCAATAATAGGAGATCACCAATAATAAGGAGCTCACCAATAATAAGCTCACCCAATAATAGGAGCAATAATAAGGAGCTCGCCCAATAATAAGGAGCTCACAATAATAATAAGCTCACACAATAATAGGAGTCACCCAATAATAAGAGCTCACCCAATAATAAGAGCTCAGCTCACCCAAATAATAAGGACTCACCCAATAATAAGGACTCACCCTAATAATAGGAACTCACCCAATAATAAGGAGCTCACCCAATAATAAGGCTCACCGATAATAAGAAGCTCACCAATAATAAGGAGCTCACCCAATAATAAGGAGCTCCCCAATAATAAGGTCTCACCAATAATAGGAGCTCACCAATAATAAGGAGCTCACCCAATAATAAGAGCTCACCCATAATAAGCTCACCAATAAAAGGAGCTCACCCAATAATAAGGAGCTACCAAATAGGACTCGACCAATAATAAGGAGCTCACCCAATAATAAGGAGCCACCCAATAATAAGGAGCTCACCAATAATAAGGAGCTCACCAATAATAAGGAGCTCACCCAATAATAGGAGCTCACCCAATAATAAGGAGATCACCCAATAATAAGGAGCTCACCTAATAATAAGAGCTCACCCAATAATAAGGAGCTCACCCAATAATAAGGAGCTCACCTAATAATAAGAAACTCACCCAATAATAGGGAGATCACCCAATAATAAGGAGTCACCCAATAATAAGGAGCTCACCAATAATAGAGCTCACCAATAATAAGGAGCTCACCCGATAATAAGGAGCTCACCTAATAATAAGAAGCTCACCCAATAATAGGAGTCTCACCAATAATAAGGAGCTCACCTAATAATAAGAGCTCACCCAATAATAAGGAGATCACCCAATAATAAGGAGCTCCCAATAATAAGGAGCCACCCAATAATAAGGAGCTCACCTAATAATAAGGAGCTCACCTAATAATAAGAAGCTCACCCAATAATAGGGAGATCACCCAATAATAAGGAGCTCGCCCAATAATAAGGAGCTCACCTAATAATAAGGAGCTCGCCCAATAATAAGGAGCTCACCAATAATAAGAGCTCACCAATAATAAGGAGCTCACCCAATATAGGAGCTCACCAATAATAGGGAGTCACCCAATATAAGCTCACCAATAATAAGGAGCTCACCAATAATAAGGAGCTCGCCCAATAATAAGGAGCTCACCTAATAATAAGGAGCTCACCAATAATAAGGAGTCACCAATAATAAGGAGCTCACCCATAATAAGGAGCTCACCTAATAATAAGGAGCTCACCAATAATAGGAGCTCACCAATAATAAGGAGCTCACCCAATAATAAGGAGCTCACCTAATAATAGAGCTCACCAATAATAAGGAGCTCACCCAATAATAAGGAGCTCACCCACCAATAATAGGGAGATCACCCATATAATAAGGAGCTCACCCAATAATGAAGCTCACCCAATAATAAGGAAGCTCACCCAATAATAAGGAGCTCACCAATAATAAGGAGCTCACCCAATAATAAGGAGCTCACCAATAATAAGGACTCACCAATAATAAGGAGCTCACCCAATAATAGGGAGATCACCCAATAATAAGGAGCTCACCCAATAATAAGGAGCTCACCTAATAATAAGGAGCTCACCCGAATAATAAGGAGCTCACCAAATAAGGAGCTCAATAATAGGAGCTCACCCAATAATAAGGAGCTCACCAATAATAAGGAGCTCGCCCAATAATAAGATCACCCAATAATAGGAGCTCACCCAATAATAAGGAGCTCACCCTAATAATAAGGAGCTCACCCAATAATAAGGAGCTCACCAATAAAGAGCTCACCCAATAATAAGGAACTCACCCAATAATAAGGAGCTCACCAATAATAAGGAGCTCACCCAATTAATAAGGAGCTCGCCCAATAATAAGGAGCTCACCCAATAATAAGGAGCTCACCCAATAATAAGGAGCTCACCCAATAATAAGGAGCTCACCAATAATAAGGAGCTCACCCAATAATAAGGAGCTCACCCAATAATAAGGAGCTCACCAATAATAAGGAGCTCACCCAATAATAAGGAGCTCACCTGAATAATAAAGGGGCTCACCCATAATAAGGAGCTCACCCAATAATAGGAGCTCACCAATAATAAGGAGCTCACCCAATAATAAGGAGCTCACCCAATAATAAGGAGCTCACCCAATAATAAGGAGCTCACCCAATAATAGGAGCTCACCCAATAATAAGGAGCTCACCCAATAATAAGGAGCTCGCCCACAATATAAGGAGCTCACCCAATATATAAGGAGCTCACCCAATAATAAGGAGCTCCCCAATAATAAGAGCTCCCAATAATAGAGCTCACCCAATAATAAGGAGCTCACCCAATAATATAGGAGCTCGCCCAATAATAAGAGCTCACCCAATAATAGGAGCTCACCCAATAATAAATAAGAGCTCACCAATAATAAGGAGCTCACCCAATAATAAGAGCTCACCCAATAATAAGGAGCTCACCCAATAATAAGGAGCTCACCCAATAATAAGGAGCTCACCCAATAATAAGGAGCTCACCCAATAATAAGGAGCTCACCCAATAATAAGAAGCTCACCCAATAATAAGGAGCTCACCCAATAATAAGGAGCTCGCCCAATAATAAGGAGCTCACCCAATAATAAGGAGCTCCCCCAATAATAAGAAGCTCACCCAATAATAAGGAGCTCACCCAATAATAAGGAGCTCGCCCAATAATAAGGAGCTCGCCCAATAATAAGGAGCTCGCCCAATAATAATGAACTCACCTAATAATAAGGAGCTCACCGAATAATAAGGAGCTCACCCAATAATAAGGAGCTCACCCAATAATAAGGAGATCACCCAAAAATAAGGATCTCACCCAATAATAAGGATCTCACCCAATAATAGGGAGATCACCTGATAATAAGGAGATCACCCAAAAATAAGGATCTCACCCAATAATAAGGATCTCACCCAATAATAGGGAGATCACCCGATAATAAGGAGCTCACCCGATAAGAAGCTCACCCGATAATAAGAAGCTCACACAATAATAAGGAGCTCACCCAATAATAAGGAGCTCACCCAATAATAAGAAACTCGCCCAATAATAAGCTCACCCAATAATATGGAGCTTACCCAATAATAAGGAGTAGTGTTGAGCGATACGATACTGCAAATATCGGGTATCGGCCGATATTAGCTGTATCGGCCTTTCGATTCCGAATACCAATATTTTCGTCATATCGGATACCGGAATCGGATTTGTCACTGTCACTGTCTGTGTCCGTCGGTCGGGTCTGTCACTGTCAGTGTCCGTCGGTCGGGTCTGTCAGGAGTCAGCGGCACTTACCTGGCAGAAGACCTCCGGCGGTCACGGGCTGGACTGCTTCATGGCCGCCATCCTCTTCTCCCCGGCGGTCACATGCAGTTTCTTGCGATAACTGCAGTGACTGCTGGGTAATCCCGGCCGTAAAGCAGTCAGTCCGATGACGTCACCGCCGGGGAAGCAGGTAATCAGCTGTGCTGCGTCGCGATGACAGGCTCTGCCTGTCATTGCGATGTAGCAGAGCTGGATCATCGTGGGACTGTCGTTACTATGGACTGCGTCGGACAGGTGGTATACTGTTGGTTTGTTTTTTTTCTTTTTTTACAGGAGATCGATGGCGTCGCAAGAATGAGAGTACAATAAAAGAAATGAAAAGTGTGTTGTCTCTTTTATTTCATTAAAATACTTTTTTCTTGCTTTGTCTTTTTTTTATGCATTTAATAACTTTGGGATTAATAATGGATCGGTGTCTTATTGACACCTCTCCATTATTAACCGGGCTTATTGTCACCGTGCAATCAACGGTGACATTAACCCCTTATTACCCCACTTGCCACCGCTACAGGGCAGTGGGAAGAGCCGGGTAAAGTGCCACAATTGGCACATCTTTTGATGCGCCAAATGTGGGGCTTCTGTAGCCTGGTATTATCAGGCTGTTGAGGGCCAAAATCCATGGGCCTTGACAGTCTTTTAATACCAGGCCGCAGCAGTCTGCATTTTACTTGGCTGGTTAACAAAAATAGGGGGACCCCTACGCCGTTTTTTTTTCGAGGGGATCCCCTATTTTTGTTAACCAGCCAAGCTAAGCAGACTGCTGTGGCCTGGTATTATCAGGCTTGCAAGGTCCATGGATCTTGGCTCCTTAACAGCCTGAAAATCCAGGCCTCAGCGGTCTGCTTCATCTGGCTGGTTAACAAAAATAGGGGGGACCCCACGCCAATTTTTTTCGAGGGGATCCCCTATTTTTGTTAACCAGCCAAGCTAAGCAGACTGCTGTGGCCTGGTATTATCAGGCTTGCAAGGTCCATGGATCTTGGCTCCTTAACAGCCTGAAAATCCAGGCCTCAGTGGTCTGCTTCATCTGGCTGGTTAACAAAAATAGGGGGGACCCCACGCCAATTTTTTTCGAGGGGATCCCCTATTTTTGTTAACCAGTTCCCTCTGACGTCACTGATTGTGTCCCTGGCTGACCTGAAGTGAAAGTGGAAAGCAATCAATTAAGCTTTCCACTTCCTCTCCTGTCAGCCAGGAGAGGAACTCATTCATTTGGGGTTTACTGTGAGGCTGCAGCATTAGCTGCGGTCCCTGCAGTAAACATTAACCCTTTCTGAAGGATTACACCGTGGGACCTGACTGTACATCGGATTGGTAAGAATAATTTTGCTTTATTATTTTATTTTATTACAGGAAATGGTTTTAGCAGGAAAATAAAATATGGTCAAAAACTGTGTGATTATTTCATTAAACTTTTTTATTAAAGTGTGTGTGTTTGATTTTTCTTTCATACAATAGGATTAATAATTGATAGTTGTCTAATTGACAGCTCTCAATTATTAACCTGGCTTAAAGTGACCTTTCAATTGCAAGGTCATTTTAACCCCTTATTAACCCATTCGCCACCGCTACAGGGCAATGGGAATAGACGGGCAAAGTGCCAGAAAGGGCAAATCTAATTAGAGATTTGCCCTTTCTGGGGTGTCTGGGGGCAGATGTTAGTAGCCGGGGGGGGCCAAAAATAATGGTCCCTCTCTGGGCTATTATTATCTGCCCCCACTCACTGGCTTTGTCTGTCTGGTTGCGAAAATAGGGCGGGAGCCCACGCCTTTTTTTCAGCAATTTTACACCTCATATATATATATACATGTCATTGAATTTGTGACACATATATATATATATATATATAATTATATTTATAGTTCATACACTTCTACATAGTATAATAGCCGCTAATTCAATTGCCGGCTTTTGTGAAAATGCAGAACCCGACATGAAATGACACTTGGTTTACATAGAGTTAACCATGTCTTTTCATGTAGTTTGATATCTGATTTGCACAAACAATTACATGAGTGTAAGTGTGCAAAATTTCACACCTGTAGGGGTTAATTAAAGGTGCAAATTCGTAGCAAAAAAGTCCGTTTTTTTTTACAACGAATTTACACCTTTAATTAACCCCTACAGGTGTGAAATTTTGCAAACATAGACTGATGTAATTGTTTGTGCAAATCAGATTGCAAACGACATGAAAAGACATGGTTAACCCTATGTACACCAAGTGTCATTTCATGTCGGGTGCTTCTGTCTTTTCACAGAAGCCGGCTTTACCCAGCAATTGAATCAGAGGATATTTTACTATGTAGAAGTGTATAAACTATACATATATGTATATATATATGTCACAATGACATGTGTTATGTTTCGGTAGCTGAGGAGTGCAGGTAAAAAAGGCAATACACCAGAGCAGTTGGAATCTATGAGATTGCAGTACCCTGACTAACCACCACAACTAGAGGCAGCCGTGGAGCGTTCCTACGTTGGTCCTAGACGCCTCGTCAAAGCCTGAGAAACTAACTACACCTAAAGATAGAAATAGGAAAGCTATCTGCCCCGGAACAGAACCCCAAAGATAATAGAAAGCCCCCAAACATGTAATGGCGGCTAGACAAGAGGAAATACTGACACAGAAAGAAAATAGTATGAGCAAACGCTGGGGCCCAAACTATCTAAATAGAAAAGGACAGGAAGGGTACTTACTGCAATCCCAGAAAACCCTGAAAAGCACCAACTCTACTAATTTCAAAATCACCTGAGATCACACGACCTCTACCACCTAAATTAGTTCTCTGGTGTAACAAAATCAAAACAGCAGCCACTGAAAAAACTGGAAAAAGCAAAAGTACAAAACTCAGTGGCTGAACTAAACAGAGAGGGCAAAAGCCCCCGGAGGGGACCCAGAAGGCCCCCACAGAAGTGCAGGACAAAATGCAAAAATACAGCACAAACACAAAAGAAGATAATGTCTTATCTGTTAGCAGGAGATGCAGACACGACACAGCAGGCTACAAGGGAAACTGGAATGAAGGATTCAGACCAGAACAATTGATCACCGGCAACCCTGATGGGAAAATGACTCCCTTATATAAGACCAGTCAGTAACACCTGATTCCCAGTCCTCACAATCTTCACTAGCACCGCTTGTAACCACCAGAGGGAGCCTCTGCTCAGAACTCATCTCAAACCCATTCACAACAGTACCCCCCCCTTGAGGAGGGGTCACCGATCCCTCATTAGAGCACCCAGGTCGGTCAGGATGAGTTCTATGATACGCACGGATAAGTCTCCTAGCATGGATGTCCGAAGCAAACACCCAAGAATTGTCTTCCTGACCATAACCTCTCCATTTAACCAAATACTGGAGTTTCCGTCTAGAAAAACGAGAATCCAATATTTTCTCAACCACATACTCCAGATTGCCCTCAACCAAAACAGGGTCAGGAGGCACAGCAGCAGGAACCACTGGCTCAACAAACCTCTTCAACAAGGACTTGTGGAACACGTTATGGATCTTAAATGTCCCTGGAAGAAGCAAACGAAAAGAAACAGGATTAATAATCTCCATGATCTTATAAGGTCCAACGAACCTAGGCTTAAATTTAGGAGATGCTACTCTCATAGGAATATTCTTTGAGGACAACCAGACCAAGTCCCCCACTTTAAACCGAGGACCATCAGTCCTATGCCGGTTAGCAAACCGCTGGGCCTTCTCCTGAGAGAGGGACAACCTCTCCACTACCTGGTCCCAAATCTGTTGCATACGCTCCACAACAGAGTCAACACCTGGACAGACAGAAGCCTCTGTCTGTCCTGAAGAAAATCGAGGGTGAAACCCAGAATTACAGAAAAACGGAGACATCAAAGTGGCAGAGCTAGCCCTATTATTAAGAGCAAACTCAGCCAAAGGCAAAAAAGAGACCCAGTCATCCTGATCAGCAGACACAAAGCATCTTAGATAAGTCTCCAATGTCTGGTTTGTTCTCTCAGTTTGACCATTGGTCTGAGGATGAAATGCCGAGGAGAAAGACAATTGAACACCCAGTTTAGAACAAAAAGTCCTCCAAAATCTGGAAACAAACTGGACTCCTCTGTCAGACACAATGTTCTCAGGAATGCCGTGTAAACGAACCACGTGCTGAAGGAACAACGGCACCAATTCAGAGGAGGAAGGCAACTTAGGTAATGGCACAAGATGTATCATTTTGGAAAACCTATCACAAATTACCCAGATGGTGGGCATTCTCTGAGAAACAGGAAGATCGGAAATGAAATCCATAGAGATATGGGTCCATGGTCTCTTGGGCACAGGCAATGGCATCAACAAACCACTAGAGCGAGAGCAAGGCTTGGAGCGAGAGCAAGTCCCGCAGGACTGCACAAATTCCCTGACATCACGAGACAAGGTAGGCCACCAAAAGGACCGACTAACCAAGTCTCTGGTACCAAAAATTCCGGGATGCCCAGCCAATGCGGAACAATGAATCTCAGACATCACACTCTTTTTCCATTGGTCCGGGACAAACAATTTTCCAACAGGGCAGCGCTCGGGCCTATCCTCCTGACACCCCTCCAGAGCAAGTCTCAAATTGGGCGAGATGGCGGAAAGAACTACACCCTCTTTCAAAATAACAGAAGGATCAGATAACTCAGGAGAGTCCGCAAGGAAACTCCTCGAGAGGGCATCCGCCTTAACATTCTTAGTGCCAGGAAGAAAGGAAACCACAAAATTAAAACGTGTGAAAAACAAGGCCCACCTGGCCTGTCTAGGATTGAGTCGCTTGGCAGATTCCAGATAGACCAGATTCTTATGGTCCGTAAGGACCACCACCTGATGTTTGGCTCCCTCCAGCCAATGTCTCCACTCTTCAAAAGCCCACTTCATGGCCAATAACTCCCGATTACCCACGTCATAATTATGTTCAGTAGGAGAAAATTTTCGAGAGAAAAAGGCACAAGGGTTACTTTTAGAGGTCTCTGGATCTTTTTGGGACAAAACGGCACCTGCCCCAATTTCAGAGGCATCAACCTCCACCTGAAATGGCAGAGAAACATCAGGCTGCCGTAGAACAGGAGCAGAAGTGAATCTCTGCTTAAGTTCCTGAAATGCAGAGACTGCCTCAGGAGGCCAATTCACCACATCAGAACCCTTTCTGGTCAAATCAGTTAATGGTTTAACAATAACTGAGAAATTACCAATAAATTTACGATAAAAATTGGCAAAACCCAAAAATCTCTGAAGAGCCTTTAATGAAGTAGGTTGGACCCAATCACAGATGGCCTGAACCTTGACCGGGTCCATTTCAATAACAGATGGGGACAAAATGAATCCCAGAAATGAGATCCTCTGTACGCCAAAAAGACACTTTGATCCCTTCACATACAGAGCATTCTCTCTCAAAATCTGGAATACAGTTCGAACATGTTTCACATGAGAGTCCCAGTCATTAGAAAAAATCAAGATATCATCCAAATAAACAATCAGAAATTTGTCCACAAAATCCCTGAAAATGTCATTCATGAAGGACTGGAAGACGGAAGGAGCATTAGTGAGCCCAAAGGGCATCACTAGGTACTCAAAATGCCCTTCAGGGGTATTGAATGCCGTCTTCCATTCATCCCCGTGCTTAATGCGAATAAGGTTATACGCCCCCCTGAGGTCAAGCTTGGTAAACCAAGTAGCGTTTTTCACCCTGGAAAACAGGTCAGAAATCAAGGGTAACGGGTATTGATATTTCACAGTAATATTGTTCAAGAGACGATAATCAATACACGGCCTTAATGAACCATCTTTTTTGGCCACAAAGAAAAAACCGGCACCTAAGGGTGAAGAGGATGGTCTGATATGACCCTTCTCCAATGATTCCTTGATATAAGACCGCATAGCGTCATGTTCAGGTACAGACAAGTTAAAAAGGCGACCTTTAGGGAGTTTACTACCCGGCACTAATTCAATAGCGCAGTCATAGCTCCTATGGGGAGGCAAGGATGCAGATTTACTTTCGCTAAACACATCAGAAAAATCAATCAAAAAGTCAGGAACATCCTGAGCCTGGGGGGAGGCAGAAAAAACAGGAGTGTTGGTATTAACACATTGGCAGCCCCAACTGGTTACAGACACAGATTTCCAATCCAAAACAGGATTATGAGACTGTAACCAAGGGAAACCCAGCACGATAATGTCATGCAGATTATATAGAACCAAAAATTTGCAGCACTCCTGGTGATCAGGTTCAACCCTCATTATCACCTGAGTAGAAAACTGGGGTTTATTCTCAGCCAAAGGGGTAGAATCGATCCCCAGTAGGGGAATAGACTTCTGTAGGGGTATCAAGGGAAACCCACAACGTTTAGCAAAATCATAATCCATCAGGTTAATAGCTGCTCCAGAATCAACGAAAGCCTGAGCAGAAAATGAGGACAGAGAGCATATCAGAGTGACAGTTAATAAAAACTTAGTCTGAACACTACCCAAGACAACTGAGCGTGCAAAACGTCTTCCCCGCTTAGGGCAGACTGAAATAGCATGAGAGGCATCACCACAGTAGAAACATAACCCATTGCGCTTTCGAAACTCATGACGCTGTGCCCCAGACACCACTCTATCACACTGCATGGGTTCAGAAGCTGGTTCACAAGGCAACACCATTCCACGCATACTTCTCCGCTCACGCAAACGTCTGTCAATTTGAATCGCTAATGACATAGAATCATTGAGACCAGAGGGGACAGGGAATCCCACCATAACATCCTTTACATTATCTGACAGACCCTTCCGGAAAAGGGCCGCCAAAGCGTCGTCATTCCATTTGGTCAGGACTGCCCACCTACGGAATCTCTGACAGTATAACTCAGCGTCATCAAGCCCCTGATTTAATGCCAACAAGGCTTTTTCAGCTTGATCAGTGACGTTAGGCTCATCGTACAATAACCCCAAAGCCTGAAAAAATGCATCAACATCACTCAAAACAGGATCCCCAGGTATCAGGGAAAAAGCCCAATCCTAAGGATCGCCGCGCAGGAGAGAGATGATAATTTGAACCTGCTGCGCTGCGTTTCCTGAGGACTTAGATTTTAAGGCAAAAAACAATTTACAATTATTTTTGAAATTCTGAAACTTAGCTCGATCCCCTAAAAACAAATCTGGCATGGTGATCCTAGGTTCCACAACAGGCAACCTAGCAAGATATGCAGCAATACTCTGAACCTCAGTGGCAAGCTGATCCACACGGCCAGACAACTGTGCAAACTCCATTGAGAGAAAAGATCCTCCCCAGCACCCAGAGATACAGAGGGAAAAAAATGCAACAAACAGAAAAATATCTCTGACAACTCTGACAACCTTTTTTCTTTCACAATATTTTTTCCCTTCTGTGAGTACCATACAATTTTCAATTTTTAGGCCGGTGATACTGTTATGTTTCGGTAGCTGAGGAGTGCAGGTAAAAAAGGCAATACACCAGAGCAGTTGGAATCTATGAGATTGCAGTACCCTGACTAACCGCCACAACTAGAGGCAGCCGTGGAGCGTTCCTACGTTGGTCCTAGACGCCTCGTCACAGCCTGAGAAACTAACTACACCTAAAGATAGAAATAGGAAAGCTATCTGCCCCGGAGCAGAACCCCAAAGATAATAGAAAGCCCCCAAACATGTAATGGCGGTTAGACAAGAGGAAATACTGACACAGAAAGAAAATAGTATGAGCAAATGCTGGGGCCCAAACTATCTAAATAGAAAAGGACAGGAAGGGTACTTACTGCAATCCCAGAAAACCCTGAAAAGCACCAACTCTACTAATTTCAAAATCACCTGAGATCACACGACCTCTACCACCTAAATTAGTTCTCTGGTGTAACAAAATCAAAACAGCAGCCACTGAAAAAACTGGAAAAAGCAAAAGTACAAAACTCAGTGGCTGAACTAAACAGAGAGGGCAAAAGCCCCCGGAGGGGACCCAGAAGGCCCCCACAGAAGTGCAGGACAAAATGCAAAAATACAGCACAAACACAAAAGAAGATAATGTCTTATCTGTTAGCAGGAGATGCAGACACGACACAGCAGGCTACAAGGGAAACTGGAATGAAGGATTCAGACCAGAACAATTGATCACCGGCAACCCTGATGGGAAAATGACTCCCTTATATAAGACCAGTCAGTAACACCTGATTCCCAGTCCTCACAATCTTCACTAGCACCGCTTGTAACCACCAGAGGGAGCCTCTGCTCAGAACTCATCTCAAACCCATTCACAACAGACATGTATATATATATATATATATATGTATTCTATGTGTGTATATTTAGTGTTTACAAGGAAATAAAGGTTTTTTTTAGTTGCGATATTTTGTTCCTATAGACTTACATGGGACTTCCGGTATCGGAATCGGATATCGACGATATTTAGTGATATCGGCGATGCCATTCCGATCCGATATTTTTCGATATCGAGCAGTATCGCTCAACACTAATAAGGAGCTCACCCAATAATAAGGAGCTCACCCAATAATAAGCTCACCCAATAATATGGAGCTTACCCAATAATAAGGAGCTCACCCAATAAGTAGCTCACCCAATAATAAGAAGCTCACCCAATAATAAGGAGCTCACCCAATAATAAGGAGCTCGCCCAATAATAAGGAGCTCACCCAATAATAAGGAGCTCACCCAATAATAAGAAGCTCACCCAATAATAAGGAGCTCACCCAATAATAAGAAGCTCACCCAATAATAAGGAGCTCACCCAATAGTAAGGCGCTCACCCAATAATAAGAAGCTCACCCAATAATAAGTAGCTTACCCAATAATAAGAAGCTCACCCAATAATAAGGAGCTCACCCAATAATAAGGAGCTCGCCCAATAATAAGGAGCTCACCCAATAATAAGGAGCTCACCCAATAATAAGAAGCTCACCCAATAATAAGGAGCTTACCCAATAATAAGAAGCTCGCCCAATAATAAGGAGCTCACCCGGTAATAAGGAGCTCACCCAATAATAAGGAGCTCACCCAATAATAAGGAGCTCGCCCAATAATAAGGAGCTCGCCCAATAATAAGGAGATCACCCAAAAATAAGGATCAGTAATGTATGTAGTACTGTTCATATAGCGTCTTGTGCTTGGGTGCGATGAACATACATGAGACACAGGTTTGATATAGAAAGTCCTGTATTACTTCATACAAGTTGGCAAAAAATAGTCACACAGTTTGCAGACACAGAAGCAGGAGACACAGCAGGCCAGAGTAATCTAAGCTCAGCAATCACTCTCCACAACAGATTCAGGATCTTCTTCTCTGTTACCGTAAGTCCATGCAAACGTGGGTCTTTCAAAGAGCAGGGTTCAGAGTCCACAAGTGCTTCAGAGTTCCTCAGTAGGAATAGCTGGAGTACAAGGTCCAAGGCTTACAGGAGTCAAGTCACAGGTTCACTGCAGGCTAGATTCTGAAGCACTGATTGCTCAGCTGTGGCTGCTTAAGAAGCAAAAGGAGAGAATCAGGGCGGGAACATGCAAGCTGGAAACTCCATTTTGACTGAGGGCAAGATAGCTGCAGCAAGACAGAAAGTAAAATGGCTGACGAACAAACTGAGTTTCAGGAACATGTACACAGAACCTTACATTACTCCCCCCTTAGGGACAACCTCCGGATGACCTCAGACCAGGCTTGTGTGGGTACCTCTGATGAAACTGACGGAGCAAGCGAGGAGCATTAACGTTATTGACTGGTTCCCATGAGTTGTCCTCCACTGGGTAGCCCTGCCATTTAATCAGATATTGTAACTGATTTCTATACAACCTGGAATCTAAAATCCTTTCCACCACAAATTCTTCCTGACCATCGACTAGCACTGGGTCAGGGCAAGGAGAAGAACGTCCAGGAAACGTATTGGTGTCGCAGCCTTTAGTAGGGATACATGAAAGACAGGGTGGATTCTCATAGTTCTGGGCAGTTGAAGACGACAAGCAACGGCACTTATAATTTTACTGATTTTATAGGGTCCAATGTACTTATGTACCAACTTAGACGATGGAATCCTTAACTTAAGATTTCTGGTTGACAGCCAGACCAAGTCTCCTACCTTGAAAGCTGGTGCAGGTTTACGAAATTTATCTGCTGCTTTCTTGTACCTTTCCTGAGCCGATTCCAGATTTTCCTTTAGAAGATCCATATTCTTCTGTAAAGACGTGATTCTTTCAGCCACTGCTGGTAAAGGCGTTTCTATGGGAAATCGTGGTAGAATGTTAGGATGATAACCTAGATTAGAGTAAAAAGGAGACTGTTTATGGGAGGCACTCTGAGAGTTGTTATACGAGAACTCAGCTAATGGAAGTAGATCCACCCAATCATCCTGTAGGTGGCAGATAAAGCAGCGGAGATACTGCTCCAGGGTTTGATTGGTTCGTTCGGTCTGTCCATTAGTCTGGGGATGAAAAGCAGAAGAAAGGTTTACTTTAATGTCCAATGCTGCACAGAAATTTTGCCTAAACCTAGAAGTGAATTGCACCCCTCGATCCGAAATAACCTCATCCGGTACTCCATGTAAGCGAAACACATCTTTAATCATCAAATCTGATGTCTGTTTTGCAGTGGTAAGCCGACACAAGGGATAAAATGAGCTGCCTTTGTTAGACGGTCAACCACCACTAGAATGGTGTTCTTCCCCTGAGAGGTTGGTAACTCCACAATGAAGTCCATAGAAATGGATCCCCACGGAAGGGACGGGGTGGGAAGAGGCTGTAACAGACCAGTTGGTGAGGAGCGAGGTGTTTTGCATCTTGCACAGACTTCACATGAAGTGACATAGTTTAAAACATCCTTCCTGCAAGTGGGCCACCAAAAGAAACGAGAAAGAAATTCCTGTGTCTTTAGAATTCCTCTATGCCCAGCTATCTTGGAATCGTGAATGAGTTGCAATACTCTCAATCTGACTGTTTCAGGAATATACAGGCGTTGTCCCTGAATCCACACACCATTCTTAAAGACAAGACTTACGTCCCTTGGGGGTTGTGCCAAAAAGGAATCCGCATGGTATGCTTCCTTGATGTCCTTAAGTAGGTCTTGATTATGAATTACTCCTAGGAATCTAGAGTCAGGAAGAATAGTCTTAGGAAGAGTGATTGGACGTGTCTCTGCTGAGTAAATCCTAGAGAGTGCATCAGCCTTTCCATTGCGCGATCCTGGTCTATAAGAAATGATAAAATTAAATTGGTTTAAGAAAAGATTCCAGCGAGCCTGGCGAGGAGTCAGGCACTTAGCCGACCTGATAAACTCAAGGTTACGATGGTCTGTCAGGACGACTATTTGCTGTGCAGCTCCCTGAAGAAGGTGTCTCCATTCTTTGAAGGCGGCAATAATGGCCAACAACTCTCTATTGCCCACATCGTAGTTCCTCTCAGCCGAAGACAACTGCTGGGAAAAGAAGGCACAGGGATGCAAGACATTCTTCTCACCTGTTCTCTGAGAGAGTATAGCTCCAACGGCACAGTCTGAAGCATCCACCTCTATTATGAAGGCAAGCTCGGGGTTGGGATGTACTAGGATAGGTGCAGTGGTAAATTTATCTTTTAGACGGGAAAATGCTTCCTGGGCTTGGGGAGTCCAGGAGAACTTAGACTCTTTCCGGGTAAGTTGGGTGATAGGTGACACTACCTCAGAGAAATTTCTAATGAAACGTCTATAGAAGTTGGCAAACCCGATGAAGCGCTGTACCTCCTTCACATTTCTAGGACTTGGCCAATCCTTGATGGCTTGGGTTTTGCTTCCATCCATACTAATTCCTTGTGTAGACAGTACATACCCCAGAAATTGAATTTCGGTCCTATGGAATTCACACTTTTCAAGTTTGATGTAAAGATGATTTTGTCTTAGACGTTCCAAGACCATTCTCACATGTCCATGATGTTCCTCTGTGGAGTTAGAAAAAATTAGAATATCATCCAAATAAATTACCACGAATGTATCTAGGAGATCCCTGAAGATGTCATTCACCAAGTGTTGGAAAGTGGCTGGGGCGGTACTCAGACCAAAAGGCATAACTAGATATTCAAAGTGTCCATAGCATGACCTGAATGCAGTCTTCCATTCATCCCCAGGTCTAATACGGACTAAGTTATAGGCCCCACGAAGATCTAGTTTAGAAAAAATTTTGGCATGTCGCACTCTCTCCAATAACTCAGGGATTAAAGGCAATGGATAACGGTTTCTAATAGTAACCTTATTGAGTTCCCTATAGTCTACGCATGGTCTCAGAGATCCATCTTTCTTCTTTACAAAGAAGATGGGTGCACCTGCAGGAGATGAAGAGGGGCGTATGAAGCCCTTGGCTAGATTTTCGTCTATGTAATCCTTTAAAGCCTTTAGCTCGGGCCCCGCCAGGGGGTAGATCTTACCAAAAGGTATCTCTGCTCCAGGCAATAATTCAATTGGACAATCATATGGACGGTGAGGAGGAAGCTGGTCAGCGTTCTTCTTGTCACATAAATCCACATAGTCCTGGTATACAGCTGGTAGTTCAGGGACTGACATGGTTCCTTTAGGAACAGAGCAAGCTGAAACTTTTGGACTCATCTGTTTCTCTGGAAAGTGTAATTCCTTGGTCTCCCAGTTAATGGTAGGATTCTGAGCCTGCAGCCATGGTAGCCCTAGAATAATGGGAAAGTGGGGAGAAGAGATAAGCATAAAGGACAGTTTCTCTTGATGATCTTTACCCATAAGAACCCTCAAAGGCTCTGTTTCCTGATCCACTGGTCCAGAGGTCAGCAGGGAGCCATCCACAGTTTCCATCTGTACTGGAGTAGCCTTCTTCACTGAACGTATCCCCTGTTTCAGAGCAAAGGAGACATCCATAAAATTTCCACTTGCCCCTGAGTCGATCATAGCAGAGCTAGACACCCAAGCTGAGTCAACCCAGAGTTTGATGGAAAGAAAGCAATGAGAATTGTTTTTCTTACAACTCAGCTGGGACACCGCTGAGGAAACTTGAAAAATGGCAGCGTTTACACAGTCAACGTCCTCAGAGGTAACGGAGTTTAAGTCCGAGAAATCAAGATCTGTTGCTGCAGATCTCTCTGGAGCCTGAGGCTCGGACCTGACAGATCCCCTCTCGCAACACTCACAATGAATGAGTGCTGCAGTAGTCTTACGAGAACGGCTGGGGCAGTTTATAATGAAGTGCCCTGACTTACCACAATAGAAACATAGATTCTTCTTAAAACGATGTTCCTTGCGTGCATCACTAACCCGTCGTTGTAAAGAGTCTACCTGCATGGGTTCAGGTTCAGGTTCCCGTGTAATCCTACTCAAAGGTTCCTTAGCTGGAGAGGAAGGTAGGAAAAGGTTAGTGCGATTGCTTTCGAACCATCTCTCTTGCCTGCGTTCAGTCAGACGAGTATCAATACGGATGCAGTAGTTAATAAAGTCACCTAACGCAGTGGGAGGGTCGGCACGAGCAAGTTCATCCTTAATCAGAGGAGATAACCCCTTTCGAAAAATAGATTTTTTGGCGGAACTGTCCCAGGTGGTATCAAGGGCCCATCTCCTAAAATCCAAGGCATATTCAGCTACCGAATGCTTACCTTGGCGCAAAGCTAACATGGCTGCTTCAGCTGTTGCACCTCGATTGGGGTCATCAAACACCTGCCCCATGGCTGAAATAAAAGCATCAAGGTGATTCAAACAATCATCCTCAGTCTCAATCAGAGGGTTTGCCCACATCAAAGCCTTGTTGGTAAGCAACATAATTATAGTAAGCACCTTAGATCGTTCAGTGGGAAATTGTGAAGCATGTGCAGAAAAATAAAGATTGCATTGATTAATAAATCCCCTGAATTTCTCACGTTCACCGCCAAAACGAAAAGGGGGCAACTTGGGAATCCCAGAACTCGGGGCTACGGCAGGAGCCTGGACTCGCCCCTCTAGAACCTCAATCCTGGCTCGCAAATCCTGGGTAGTCTGTCCAACCACTTGCAAATTGTGATTATTGAGGTCCTGTAGGTTTGTAAAACGGGTCTTTATATTCTGCAAATCTGCAAGGATATTATCAGTCACTCCGCAAAGTTCTTTTATGCGGGCCTCCATTTTCCAGATCTTTTAAGACAGGATTACTGGAATGGTTGTGAGAAGTCACAACCACTGTCATCACAGAAAGTACAACCGGACGTCTGATATCCACAGTTACAGCACACACAGCCTTTCCAGACCCAGCAGACACTAACGTTTGGCTTCAGAATCTTGTAATGTATGTAGTACTGTTCATATAGCGTCTTGTGCTTGGGTGCGATGAACATACATGAGACACAGGTTTGATATAGAAAGTCCTGTATTACTTCATACAAGTTGGCAAAAAATAGTCACACAGTTTGCAGACACAGAAGCAGGAGACACAGCAGGCCAGAGTAATCTAAGCTCAGCAATCACTCTCCACAACAGATTCAGGATCTTCTTCTCTGTTACCGTAAGTCCATGCAAACGTGGGTCTTTCAAAGAGCAGGGTTCAGAGTCCACAAGTGCTTCAGAGTTCCTCAGTAGGAATAGCTGGAGTACAAGGTCCAAGGCTTACAGGAGTCAAGTCACAGGTTCACTGCAGGCTAGATTCTGAAGCACTGATTGCTCAGCTGTGGCTGCTTAAGAAGCAAAAGGAGAGAATCAGGGCGGGAACATGCAAGCTGGAAACTCCATTTTGACTGAGGGCAAGATAGCTGCAGCAAGACAGAAAGTAAAATGGCTGACGAACAAACTGAGTTTCAGGAAAATGTACACAGAACCTTACAGGATCTCACCCAATAATAAGGATCTCACCCAATAATAGGGAGATCACCCGATAATAGGGAGCTCACCCGATAAGAAGCTCACCCGATAATAAGAAGCTCACACAATAATAAGGAGCTCACCCAATAATAAGGAGCTCACCCAATAATAAGGAGCTCGCCCAATAATAAGCTCACCCAATAATATGGAGCTTACCCAATAATAAGGAGCTCACCCAATAATAAGTAGCTCACCCAATAATAAGAAGCTCACCCAATAATAAGGAGCTCACCAAATAATAAGAAGCTCACCCAATAATAAGAAGCTCACCCAATAATAAGGAGCTCACCCAATAGTAAGGCGCTCACCCAATAATAAGAAGCTCACCCAAAAATAAGTAGCTCACCCAATAATAAGAAGCTCACCCAATAATAAGGAGCTCACCCAATAATAAGGAGCTCGCCCAATAATATGGAGCTCACCCAATAATAAGGAGCTCCCCAATAATAAGAAGCTCACCCAATAATAAGGAGCTCACCCAATAATAAGGAGCTCGCCCAATAATAAGGAGCTCGCCCAATAATAAGGAGCTCGCCCAATAATAATGAACTCACCTAATAATAAGGAGCTCACCCAATAATAAGGAGCTCACCCAATAATAGGGAGCTCATCCAATAATAAGGAGATCACCCAAAAATAAGGATCTCACCCAATAATAAGGATCTCACCCAATAATAGGGAGATCACCCGATAATAAGGAGCTCACACGATAAGAAGCTCACCCGATAATAAGAAGCTCACACAATAATAAGGAGCTCACCCAATAATAAGGAGCTCACCCAATAATAAGAAACTCGCCCAATAATAAGCTCACCCAATAATATGGAGCTTACCCAATAATAAGGAGCTCACCCAATAATAAGGAGCTCTCCCAATAATAAGCTCACCCAATAATATGGAGCTTACCCAATAATAAGGAGCTCACCCAATAAGTAGCTCACCCAATAATAAGAAGCTCACCCAATAATAAGGAGCTCACCCAATAATAAGGAGCTCGCCCAATAATAAGGAGCTCACCCAATAATAAGGAGCTCACCCAATAATAAGAAGCTCACCCAATAATAAGGAGCTCACCCAATAATAAGAAGCTCACCCAATAATAAGGAGCTCACCCAATAGTAAGGCGCTCACCCAATAATAAGAAGCTCACCCAATAATAAGTAGCTCACCCAATAATAAGAAGCTCACCCAATAATAAGGAGCTCACCCAATAATAAGGAGCTCGCCCAATAATAAGGAGCTCACCCAATAATAAGGAGCTCACCCAATAATAAGAAGCTCACCCAATAATAAGGAGCTCACCCAATAATAAGAAGCTCGCCCAATAATAAGGAGCTCACCCGGTAATAAGGACCTCACCCAATAATAAGGAGCTCACCCAATAATAAGGAGCTCGCCCAATCATAAGGAGCTCGCCCAATAATAAGGAGCTCGCACAATAATAGGGAGATCGCCCAATAATAAGTAGCTCGCCCAATAATAAGGAGCTTACCGAATAACAAGGAGCTCGCCCAATAATAAGGAGCTCACCCAATAATAAGGAGCTCACCGAATAATAAGGAGCTCGCCCAATAATAAGGAGCTCGACCAATAATAAGGAGCTCACCCAATAATAGGGAGATCACCCAATAATAATAAGGAGCTCACCCAATAATAAAGAGCTCACCCAATAATAGGGAGATCACCGAATAATAATAAGTAGCTCGCCCAATAATAAGGAGCTCACCGAATAATAAGGAGCTCGCCCAATAATAAGGAGCTCGCCTAATAATAAGGAGCTCACCCAATAATAAGAAGCTCACCCAATAATAAGCTCACCCAATAATATGGAGCTTACCCAAAAATAAGGAGCTCACACAATAATAAGGAGCTCACCCAATAATAAGCTCACCCAATAATAAGGAGCTCGCCCAATAATAAGGAGCTCGCCCAATAATAAGGAGTACACCCAATAATAAGGGTCTAACCTAATAATAAGGAGCTCACCCAATAATAAGGAGCTCGCCCAATAATAAGGAGCTCACCCCGTAATAAGGAGCTCACCCAACAATAAGGAGCTCACCCAATAATAAGGAGCTCATCCAATAATAAGGAGGTCGCCCAATAATAAGGAGCTCACCCGGTAATAAGGAGCTCACCCAATAATAAGGAGTTCACCTAATAATAAGGAGTTCACCTAATAATAGGGAGCTCACCCAATAATAAGGAGATCACCCAATAATAAGGAGCTCACCTAATAATAAAAAGCTCACCCAATAATAAGGAGCTCACCCGATAATAAGGAGCTCACATAATAATAAGGAGCTCACCTAATAATAAGGAGCTCACCGAATAATAAGGAGCTCACCTAATAATAAGGAGCTCACCTAATAATAAGGAGCTCACCGAATAATACGAAGCTCACCCAATAGTAATGAGCTCACCCGATAATAAGGAGCTCACCTAATAATAAGAAGCTCACCCAATAATAGGGAGATCACCCAATAATAAGGAGCTCACCTAATAATAAGAAGCTCACCCAATAATAGGGAGATCACCCAATAATAAGGAGCTCGCCCAATAATAAGGAGCTCACCTAATAATAAGAAGCTCACACAATAATAGGGAGATCACCCAATAATAAGGAGCTCACCCAATAATAAGGAGCTCGCCCAATAATAAGGAGCTCGCCCAATAATAATGAACTCGCCTAATAATAAGGAGCTCACCGAATAATAAGGAGCTCACCCAATAATAGGGAGCTCACCCAATAATAAGGAGATCACCCAAAAATAAGGATCTCACCCAATAATAAGGATCTCACCCAATAATAGGGAGATCACCCGATAATAGGGAGCTCACCCGATAAGAAGCTCACCCGATAATAAGAAGCTCACACAATAATAAGGAGCTCACCCAATAATAAGGAGCTCACCCAATAATAAGGAGCTCGCCCAATAATAAGCTCACCCAATAATATGGAGCTTACCCAATAATAAGGAGCTCACCCAATAATAAGTAGCTCACCCAATAATAAGAAGCTCACCCAATCATAAGGAGCTCACCCAATAATAAGGAGCTCGCCCAATAAGAAGGAGCTCGCCCAATAATAAGGAGCTGTCATGTATAGTGTACAGTTCCTATAGCGTCTTGTGCTTGGGTGCGAGGAAAACACATGAGACACAGGTTGATATGAAATGACTTGTATTACTTCATACAAGCATGCAGAAAAGGTCACACAGTTTGCAGGAACAGAGGCAGGAGACACAGCAGGCCAGAGTAACTTCAAGCTCTACAATAACTCTCCAAAGCAGGTTCAGGATCTCTTCTCTGTACCGTAATTCCTCTGCAAACATGGATTCACCAGACAGCAGGTTTCCAGAGTCCAAAAGTGTTCCAAAGTTCCTCAGTAGGAAATAGCTGGAGTCCAAAATCCTAGGTTTCCAGGAGTCAGGTCACAGGCTGACTGAAGCTTGATTCAGGAGCACTGATTGTTCAGCTGAGGCTGCTTAAGAAGCAAGAGGAGAGAATCAGGGCGGGAACATGAAAGCTGGAACCTCTATATTAACTGAGGGCAAGATAGCTGCAGCAAGACAGAAAGCAAAATGGCCGACGGAAAACTGAGTTTCAAGGAACATGTCAAAAGAGACAAAGAACCTTACATTACTCCCCCCTTAGGGACAACCTCCGGATGACCTCAGACCAGGCTTGTCAGGGTACCTCTGATGAAACTGGCGGAGCAGGCGAGGAGCATTTACATTATTGACTGGCTCCCATGAGTTGTCCTCCACTGGGTAGCCCTGCCATTTAATCAAATATTGCAACTGATTTCTGTACAACCTGGAATCTAGAATCCTTTCCACCATAAATTCTTCCTGACCATCGACCAGCACTGGGTCAGGGCAAGGAGAAGAGCGTCCAGGAAACGTATTGGGTGTTGCAGCCTTTAGTAGGGATACATGAAAGTCAGGGTGGATTCTCATAGTTCTGGGCAGTTGAAGACGACAAGCAACAGCACTTATAATCTTACTGATCTTATAAAGTCCAATGTACTTATGTCCCAATTTAGACGATGGAATCTTTATTTTAAGATTTCTGGTTGACAGCCAGACCAAATCTCCTACCTTGAAAGCTGGTGCAGGTTTACGAAATTTATCTGCTGCTTTCTTGTACCTTTCCTGAGCCAATTCTAGATTTTCCTTTAGAAGATCCATATTCTTTTGTAAAGAAGTGATTCTTTCAGCCACTGCCGGCAAGGGAGTATCTATGGGAAATCGAGGAAGAATGTTAGGATGATAACCTAGATTGGAGTAAAAAGGAGACTGCTTAGTGGAGGCGCTCTGAGAGTTGTTATAAGAGAACTCAGCCAGTGGAAGTAGATCCAGAAATTTTGCCAAAACCTTGAAGTGAATTGCACCCCTCGATCCGAAATGACCTCATCCGGTACTCCATGTAAGCGAAACACATTCTTAATCATTAAGTCTGATGTCTGTTTTGCAGTGGGTAAACCGACACAAGGGATAAAATGAGCTGCCTTTGTTAGACGATCAACCACCACTAGAATGGTGTTCTTCCCTTGAGAGGTTGGTAACTCCACAATGAAGTCCATAGAAATGGATCCCCACGGGCGGGACGGGGTGGGAAGAGGTTGTAACAGACCAGTTGGTGAGGAGCGAGGTGTTTTGCATCTTGCACAGACTTCACATGAAGTGACATAGTTTAAAACATCTTTCCTGTAAGTGGGCCACCAAAAGAAACGATAAAGAAATTCTTGTGTCTTTAGAATTCCCCTATGCCCGGCTATCTTGGAATCGTGGATGAGTTGCAATACTCTCAATCTGACTGTTTCAGGTATATACAGACGTTGTCCCTGAATCCACACACCATTCTTAAAAACAAGACTTACGTCCCTTGGGGGTTGAGCCAACAAAGAATCCGCATGGTATGCTTCCTTGATGTCCTTAAGTAGGTCTTGATTATGAATCACTCCCAGGAATCTAGAGTCAGGAAGAATAGTCTTAGGAGGAGTAAGTGGACGTGTCTCTGCTGAATGAATCCTAGAGAGTGCATCAGCCTTTCCATTGCGCGATCCTGGTCTATAAGAAATTACAAAATTAAATTGGTTTAGGAAAAGATTCCAGCGAGCCTGGCGAGGAGTCAGGCACTTAGCCGACCTGATAAATTCAAGGTTACGATGGTCTGTCAGGACGACTATTTGCTGTGCAGCTCCCTGAAGAAGGTGTCTCCATTCCTTGAAGGCGGCAATAATGGCCAACAATTCTCTATTGCCCACATCGTAGTTCCTCTCAGCCGAAGACAACTGCTGGGAAAAGAAGGCACAGGGATGCAAGACATTCTTCTCACCTGTTCTCTGAGAGAGTATAGCTCCAACGGCACAGTCTGAAGCATCCACCTCTATTATGAAGGCAAGCTCGGGGTTGGGATGTACTAAGATAGGTGCGGTGGTAAATTTATCCTTTAAACAGGAAAATGCTTCCTGCGCTTGCGGGGTCCAGGAGAACCTAGACTGTTTCCGGGTAAGTTGGGTGATAGGTGACACTACCTCAGAGAAATTCCTAATGAAACGTCTATAAAAGTTGGCAAACCCAATGAAGCGCTGCACCTCCTTCACATTTCTAGGAATTGGCCAATCCTTGATGGCTTGGGTCTTGCTTCCATCCATACTAATCCCTTGCGTAGATAGTACATACCCCAGAAATTGAATTTCGGTCCTATGGAATTCACACTTTTCAAGTTTGATGTAGAGATGGTTTTGTCTTAGGCGTTCTAAGACCATTCTCACATGTCCATGATGTTCCTCTGTGGAGTTAGAAAAAATTAGAATATCATCCAGATAAATCACCACAAATGTATCTAGGAGATCCCTGAAGATGTCATTCACCAAGTGTTGGAAAGTGGCTGGGGCGGTACTCAGACCAAAAGGCATAACTAGATATTCAAAGTGTCCATAGCGTGACCTGAATGCAGTCTTCCATTCATCCCCAGGTCTAATACGGACCAAGTTATAGGCCCCACGGAGATCCAGTTTAGAGAAAATTTTGGCGTGCCGCACTCTCTCCAACAACTCAGGGATTAAAGGCAATGGATAACGGTTTCTAATAGTAACCTTATTGAGTTCCCTATAGTCTATGCAGGGTCTCAGAGATCCATCTTTCTTCTTCACAAAGAAGATGGGTGCACCTGCGGGAGATGAAGAAGGGCGTATGAAGCCTTTGGCTAGATTTTCATCTATGTAGTCCTTCAAAGCTTTTAGCTCGGTCCCCGCTAGAGGGTAGATCTTACCAAAAGGTATCTCGGCTCCAGGCAATAATTCGATTGGACAATCATATGGACGGTGAGGAGGAAGCTGATCAGCGTTCTTCTTGTCACATAAATCCACATAGTCCTGGTATACAGCTGGTAGTTCAGGGACTGACATGGTTCCTTTAGGAACAGAGCAAGCTGAAACTCCTTGACTCATCTGTTTCTCCGGAAAGTGTAATTCCTTGGTCTCCCAGTTAATCGTAGGATTCTGCGCCTGTAGCCATGGTAGCCCTAGAATAATGGGAAAGTGGGGAGAAGAGATAAGCATAAAAGACATTTTCTCCTGATGATCTTTACCCATAAGGACCCTCAAAGGCTCTGTTTCCTGATCCACTGGTCCAGAGGTCAGCAGGGAGCCATCCACAGTCTCCATCTGTACTGGAGTAGCCTTCTTCACTGAACGTATCCCCTGTTTCAGAGCAAAGGAGATATCCATAAAAATTTCCACTTGCTCCTGAGTCGATCATAGCAGAGCTAGACACCCAGACTGAGTCAACCCAGAGTTTGATGGAAAGGAAGCAATGAGAATTGTTTCTTTTACAACTCAGCTGGGACACCGCTGAGGAAACTTGAAAAATTGCAGCGTTTATACCGTCATTGTCCCCAGAACTAACAGAGTTTAAGTCCGAAAAATCAAGATCTCTTGCAGCAGATCTCTCTGGAGCCTGAGGCTCGGACATGACAGAGCTCCTCTCGCAACACTCACAGTGAATGACTGCTGCAGTAGTCTTACGAGAACGGCTGGGGCAGTTTATAATGAAGTGCCCTGACTTACCACAGTAAAAACATAGATTTTCCTTTATACGATGTTCTTTGCGTGCATCACTAACCCGTCTTTGTAAAGAGTCCACCTGCATGGGTTCAGGTTCTGGTTCCCTTGTGATCCTACTCAAAGGTTCCTTAGCTGAGGAGGGAGGTAGGAAAAGGTTAGTGCGATTATTTTCGAACCATCTCTCTTGTCTGCGTTCAGTCAGACGAGCATCAATACGGATACAATAGTTAATAAAGTCACCTAACGCAGTGGGAGGGTCGGCACAAGCAAGTTCATCCTTAATCAGTGGAGACAACCCTTTCCGAAAAATAGATTTTTTGGCGGAAGTGTCCCAAGTGGTATCAAGAGCCCATCTCCTGAAATCCAAGGCATATTCGGCTACTGAACGCTTACTTTGGCGCAAAGTTAACATGGCTGCTTCAGCTGTTGCACCTCGATTGGGGTCATCAAACACCTGCCCCATGGCTGAAATAAAAGCATCAAGGTGATTCAAACAATCATCCTCAGTCTCAATCAGAGGGTTTGCCCACATCAAAGCCTTATTGGTAAGCAACATGATTATAGTAAGCACTTTGGATCGTTCAGTGGGAAATTGTGAAGCATGTGCAGAGAAAAATAAATTGCATTGGTTAATAAATCCCCTGAATTTCTCACGTTCACCGCCAAAACGAAAAGGAGGTAATTTGGGGATCCCAGAACTCGGGGTTATGGCAGGAGCCTGGACTCGTTCCTCTAGAGCCTCAATCCTGGCTCGTAATTCCTGGGTAGTTTGTCCAAACACTTGCAAATTATGATTAGTGAGGTCCTGTAGGCTTGCAAAACGGGTCTTTATAGTCTGTATATCTGCAAGGATTGTATCAGTCACTCCGCAAAGCTCCTTTATGCGGGCCTCCATCTTCCAGATCTTTTAAGGCAGAAGTGCTGGAAGGAGAAGAGAAAAGGAAAAAAAAAAAACAATAGTGTTTACCTGTGGTAACACTCCAGAGTAACATTTAAGGGAATGCGCTCACCTGGAATGGTTGTGAGAAGTCACAACCACTGTCATCACAGAAGGTATTAAACGGACATCTGATATCCACAGTCACAGCAGACACGGCTTTGCCAGACCCAGCAGACACTAAACATTGGCTCCTGAATCTTGTCATGTATAGTGTACAGTTCCTATAGCGTCTTGTGCTTGGGTGCGAGGAAAACACATGAGACACAGGTTGATATGAAATGACTTGTATTACTTCATACAAGCATGCAGAAAAGGTCACACAGTTTGCAGGAACAGAGGCAGGAGACACAGCAGGCCAGAGTAACTTCAAGCTCTACAATAACTCTCCAAAGCAGGTTCAGGATCTCGTCTCTGTACCGTAATTCCTCTGCAAACATGGATTCACCAGACAGCAGGTTTCCAGAGTCCAAAAGTGTTCCAAAGTTACTCAGTAGGAAATAGCTGGAGTCCAAAATCCTAGGTTTCCAGGAGTCAGGTCACAGGCTGACTGAAGCTTGATTCAGGAGCACTGATTGTTCAGCTGAGGCTGCTTAAGAAGCAAGAGGAGAGAATCAGGGCGGGAACATGAAAGCTGGAACCTCCATATTAACTGAGGGCAAGATAGCTGCAGCAAGACAGAAAGCAAAATGGCCGACGGAAAACTGAGTTTCAAGGAACATGTCAAAAGAGACAAAGAACCTTACAGGAGCTCACCCAATAATAAGGAGCTCACCCAATAATAAGAAGCTCACCCAATAATAAGGAGCTCACCCAATAATAAGAAGCTCACCCAATAATAAGGAGCTCACCCAATAGTAAGGCGCTCACCCAATAATAAGAAGCTCAACCAATAATAAGTAGCTCACCCAATAATAAGAAGCTCACCCAATAATAAAGAGCTAACCCAGTAATAAGGAGCTCGCCCAATAATAAGGAGCTCACCCAATAATAAGGAGCTCCCCCAATAATAAGAAGCTCACCCAATAATAAGGAGCTCACCCAATATAAGGAGCTCGCCCAATAATAAGGAGCTCGCCCAATAATAAGAAGCTCGCCCAATAATAATGAACTTACCTAATAATAAGGAGCTCACCAAATAATAAGGAGCTCCCCCAATAATAAGAAGCTCACCCAATAATAAGAAGCTCACCCAATAATAAGGAGCTAACCCAGTAATAAGGAGCTCGCCCAATAATAAGGAGCTCACCCAATAATAAGGAGCTCCCCCAATAATAAGAAGCTCACCCAATAATAAGGAGCTCACCCAATAATAAGGAGTTCGCCCAATAATAAGGAGCTCGCCCAAAAAAAAGGAGCTCGCCCAATAATAATGAACTCACCTAATAATAAGGAGCTCACCGAATAATAAGGAGCTCACCCAATAATAGGGAGCTCACCCAATAATAAGGAGATCACCCAAAAATAAGGATCTCACCCAATAATAAGGATCTCACCCAATAATAGGGAGATCACCCGATAATAAGGAGCTCACCCGTTAAGAAGCTCACCCGATAAGAAGCTCACACAATACTAAGGAGCTCATCCAATAATAAGGAGCTCACCCAATAATAAGAAACTCGCCCAATAATAAGCTCACCCAATAATATGGAGCTTACCCAATAATAAGGAGCTCACCCAATAATAAGGAGCTCGCCCAATAATAAGCTCACCCAATAATATGGAGCTTACCCAATAATAAGGAGCTCACCCAATAATAAGTAGCTCACCCAATAATAAGAAGCTCACCCAATAATAAGGAGCTCACCCAATAATAAGGAGCTCACCCAATAATAAGAAGCTCACCCAATAATAAGGAGGTCACCCAATAATAAAAGCTCACCCAATAATAAGGAGCTCACCCAATTGTAAGGCGCTCACCCAATAATAAGAAGCTCACCCAATAATAAGTAGCTCACCCAATAATAAGAAGCTCACCCAATAATAAGGAGCTCACCTAATAATAAGGAGCTCGCCCAATAATAAGGAGCTCACCCAATAATAAGGATCTCACCCAATAATAAGAAGCTCACCCAATAATAAGGAGCTCACCCAATAATAAGAAGCTCGCCCAATAATAAGGAGCTCACCCGGTAATAAGGAGCTCACCCAATAATAAGGAGCTCACCCAATAATAAGGAGCTCGCCCAATAATAAGGAGCTCGCCCAATAATAAGGAGCTCGCACAATAATAGGGAGATCGCCCAATAATAAGTAGCTCACCCAATAATAAGGAGCTTACCGAATAACAAGGAGCTCGCCCAATAATAAGGAGCTCACCCAATAACAAGGAGCTCACCGAATAATAAGGAGCTCGCCCAATAATAAGGAGCTCGACCAATAATAAGGAGCTCACCCAATAATAGGGAGATCACCCAATAATAATAAGGAGCTCGCCCAATAATAAGGAGTTCGCCCAATAATAAGGAGATCACCCAATAATAGGGAGATCACCCAATAATAATAAGTAGCTCGCCCAATAATAAGGAGCTCACCGAATAATAAGGAGCTCGCCCAATAATAAGGAGCTCACCCAATAATAGGGAGATCACCCAATAATAATAAGTAGGTCGCCCAATAATAAGGAGCTCACCGAATAATAAGGAGCTCGCCCAATAATAAGGAGCTCGCCCAATAATAAGGAGCTCACCCAATAATAGGGAGATCACCCAATAATAATAAGGAGCTCGCCCAATAATAAGGAGCTCACCCAATAATAAGCTCACCCAATAATATGGAGCTTACCCAATAATAAGGAGCTCACCCAATAATAAGGAGCTCACCCAATAATAAGAAGCTCACCCAATAATAAGGAGCTCGACCAATAATAAGGAGCTCACCCAATAATAGGGAGATCACCCAATAAGAATAAGGAGCTCGCCCAGTAATAAGGAGCTCACCGAATAATAAGGAGCTCGCCCAATAATAAGGAGCTCACCCAATAATAGGGAGATCACCCAATAATAATAAGTAGCTCGCCCAATAATAATGAGCTCACCGAATAATAAGGAGCTCGCCCAATAATAAGGAGCTCACCCAATAATAGGGAGATCACCCAATAATAATAAGGAGCTCGCCCAATAATAAGGAGCTCACCCAATAATAAGCTCACCCAATAATATGGAGCTTACCCAATAATAAGGAGCTCACCCAATAATAAGGAGCTCACCCAATAATAAAAGCTCACCCAATAATAAGGAGCTCGACCAATAATAAGGAGCTCACCCAATAATAGGGAGATCACCCAATAAGAATAAGGAGCTCGCCCAGTAATAAGGAGCTCACCGAATAATAAGGAGCTCGCCCAATAATAAGGAGCTCACCCAATAATAGGGAGATCACCCAATAATAATAAGTAGCTCGCCCAATAATAAGGAGCTCACCGAATAATAAGGAGCTCGCCCAATAATAAGGAGCTCACCCAATAATAGGGAGATCACCCAATAATAATAAGGAGCTCGCCCAATAATAAGGAGCTCACCCGGTAATAAGGAGCTCACCCAATAATAGGGAGATCACCCAATAATAATAAGGAGCTCGCCCAATAATAAGGAGCTCACCCAATAATAAGGAGATCACCCAATAATAGGGAGATCACCCAATAATAATAAGTAGCTCGCCCAATAATAAGGAGCTCACCGAATAATAAGGAGCTCGCCCAATAATAAGGAGCTCACCCAATAATAAGGATCTCACCCAATAATAAGAAGCTCACCCAATAATAAGGAGCTCACCCAATAATAAGAAGCTCACCCAATAATAAGGAGCTCACCCGGTAATAAGGAGCTCAACCAATAATAAGGAGCTCAACCAATAATAAGGAGCTCGCCCAATAATAAGGAGCTCGCCCAATAATAAGGAGCTCGCACAATAATAGGGAGATCGCCCAATAATAAGTAGCTCGCCCAATAATAAGGAGCTTACCGAATAACAAGGAGCTCGCCCAATAATAAGGAGCTCACCCAATAACAAGGAGCTCACCGAATAATAAGGAGCTCGCCCAATAATAAGGAGCTCGACCAATAATAAGGAGCTCACCCAATAATAGGGAGATCACCCAATAATAATAAGTAGCTCGCCCAATAATAAGGAGCTCACCGAATAATAAGGAGCTCGCCCAATAATAAGGAGCTCACCCAATAATAGGGAGATCACCCAATAATAATAAGTAGCTCGCCCAATAATAAGGAGCTCACCGAATAATAAGGAGCTTGCCCAATAATAAGGAGCTCGCCCAATAATAAGGAGCTCACCCAATAATAGGGAGATCCCCAATAATAAGGAGCTCGCCCAATAATAAGGAGCTCCCCAATAATAAGGAACTCACCAATAATAGGAGCTCACCAATAATAAGAGCTCACCCAATAATAGGGAGCTCACCCAATAATAAGAGTCACCCAATAATAAGATCCCCAATAATAGGACTCACCCAATAATAGGAGTCACCCAATAATAAGGAGCTCACCCAATAATAAGTAGCTCACCCATATATAAGAAGCTCACCAATACTAAGGAGCTCATCCAATAATAAGGAGCTCACCCAATAATAAGAACTCGCCCAATAATAAGCTCACCCAATAATAAGGAGCTTACCCAATAATAAGAGCTCACCCAATAATAAAGAGCTCACCCAAAAATAAGACTCACCCAATAATAGAGCTCACCCAATAATAGGAGCTAACCCAATAATAAGGAGCTCCCCAATAATAAGAGCTCACCAATAATAAGGAGCTCCCCCAATTAATAAGAGCTCACCCAATAATAAGGAGCTCACCCAATAATAAGGAGCTCCCAATAATAAGGAGCTCACCCAATAATAAGGAGCTCCCCAATAATAAGAACTCACCCAATAATAAGGAAACTCACCAATAATAAGGAGCTCACCCAATAATAAGGAGCTCACCCAATAATAAGGAGCTCACCCAATAATAAGTATCTCACCAATAATAAGGAGCTCACCCAATAATAAGGAGATCACCCATAATAAGGAGCTCACCCATAAAGAGCTCACCACATAATAAGAGCTCACCAATAATAAGGAGCTCAAAAATCACAAATACTATAATAAGGAGCTCACCAATAATAAGAACTCGCCCAATAATAAGCTCACCCAATAATATGGAGCTTACCCATAATAATAATAAGAAGCTCACCCAATAATAAGGAGCTCGCCCAATAATAAGCTCACCCAATAATATGGAGCTTACCCAATAATAAGGAGCTCACCCAATAATAAGTAGCTCACCCAATAATAAAGAGCTCACCCAATAATAAGGAGCTCACCCAATAATAAGGAGCTCACCCAATAATAAGGAGCTCACCCAATAATAAGGGCTCACCCAATAATAAGAAGCTCACCCAATAATAAGGAGCTCACCCAACAATAAGAAGCTCACCAATAATAAGGAGCTCACCCAATAGTAAGGCGCTCACCCAATAATAAGAAGCTCACCCAATAATAAGTAGCTCACCCAAATAATAAGAGCTCACCCAATAATAAGGAGCTCACCCAATAATAAGGAGCTCGCCCAATAATAAGAAGCTCACCCAATAATAAGGAGCTACAAATCCAATAATAAGGAGCTCACCAATAATAAGAAACTCGCCCAATAATAAGCTCACCCAATAATATGGAGCTTACCCAATAATAAGGAGCTCACCCAATAATAAGGAGCTCGCCCAATAATAAGCTCACCCAATAATATGGAGCTTACCCAATAATAAGGAGCTCACCAATAATAAGTAGCTCACCCAATAATAGAGCTCACCCAATAATAAGGAGCTCACCCAATAATAAGGAGCTCACCCATAATAAGGAGCTCACCCAATAATAGGAGCTCACCCAATAATAAGAGCTCACCCAATAATAAGGAGCTCACCCAACAATAAGAAGCTCACCCAATAATAAGGAGCTCACCCAATAGTAAGGGCTCACCCAATAATAAGAAGCTCACCAATAATAAGTAGCTCACCCAATAATAAGAAACTCACCCAATAATAAGGAGCTCACCCAATAATAAGGAGCTCGCCCAATAATAGAAGCTCACCCAATAATAGGAGCTAACCCAATAATAAGGAGCTCGCCCAATAATAAGGAGCTCACCCAATAATAAGGAGCTCCCCAATAATAAGAGCTCACCCAATAATAAGGAGCTACCCAATAATAAGGAGCTCGCCCAATAATAAGGAGCTCACCCAATAATAAGGAGCTCACCCAATAATAAGGAGCTCACCTGTTGTGAATAGGCTGGAAATGAGTTCTGAGCGGAAGCTCCCTCTGGTGGTTACAAACGGTACTGGACTGTCCAGTGAAGATTGTGAGGATTGGGAATCAGGTGTTACTGACTGGTCTTATATAAGGGAGTCGCCTTCCCATCAGGGTTGCCGGTGATCAATTGTTCTGGTCTCTATCCTTGATTCCTGTTTCCTTGGTAGCCTGCTGTGTCGTGTCTGAATCTCCTGCTAACAGATAAGACATTTTCTTCTTTTTATTTTTGTGCTTGATTTTTGCATTTTGTCCTGCACTTCTGTGGGGGCCTTCAGGGTCCCTTCTGGGGGCTTTTGCCCTCTCAGTTCAGTTCAGCCACTGATGTTTGTACATTTGCTTTTTCCAGTTTTTTCAGTGGCTGCTGTTTTGTTTTTGGTTACACCAGAGAACTAATTTAGGTGGTAGAGGTCGTGTGATCTCAGGTGTTTTTGAAATTAGTAGAGTTGGTGCTTTTCAGGGTTTTTTGGGATTGCAGTAAGTGCCCTTCCTATCCTTTTCTATTTAGTAAGTTTGGGCCCCAACGTTTGCTCATACTATTTTCTGTCTGTGTCAGTATTTCTTCTTGTCTAACCGCCATTACATGTTTGGGGGCTTTCTATGTTCTTTGGGGATCTGCTCCGGGGCAGATAGCTTTCCTCTTTCTATCTTTAGGTGTAGTTAGTTTCTCAGGCTGTGACGAGGCGTCTAGGACCAACGTAGGAACGCTCCACGGCTACCTCTAGTTGTGGTGGTTAGTCAGGGTACTGCAATCTCATAGTTTCCAACTTCTCTGGTGTATTTACTTTTTTGCCTGCTCTCCTCAGCTACCAAATCATAACAGTATCACCGGCCTAAACTGAAAATTATATGGTACTCACAGAAGGGAAAAATATTGTGGAAAGAAAAAGTTGTCAGAGTTGTCAGAGATTTATTTTTTTTCTGTTTGTTGCATTTTTTTTCCCTCTGTATCTCTGGGTGCTGAGGAGGATTTTTTTTCTCTCTCAATGGAGTTTGCACAGTTGTCTGGCCGTGTGGATCAGCTTGCCACTGAAGTTCGGAGTATTGCTACCTATCTTGCTAGGTTGCCTGTTGTGGAACCTAGGATCCCCATGCTAGATTTGTTTTTAGGGGATCGAGCTAAGTTTCTGAATTTCAAAAATAACTGTAAATTGTTTTTTGCCTTAAAATCTAAGTCCTCAGGGAACGCAGCGCAGCAGGTTCAAATTGTCATCTCTCTCCTGCGCGGCGACCCTCAGGATTGGGCTTTTTCCCTGACACCTGGGGATCCTGTTTTGAGTGATGTTGATGCGTTTTTTCAGGCTTTGGGGTTATTGTACGATGAGCCTAATGTCACTGATCAAGCTGAAAAAACTTTGTTGGCATTAAGTCAGGGGCTTGAGGACGCTGAGTTATACTGTCAGAGATTCCGTAAGTGGGCAGTCCTTACCAAATGGAATGACGACGCTTTGGCAGCTCTTTTTCGGAAGGGACTGTCAGATAATATAAAGGATGTTATGGTGGGATTCCCTGTTCCCTCTGGTCTCAATGATTCTATATCATTAGCGATTCAAATTGACAGACGTTTGCGTGAGCGGAAAGGTATGCGTGGAATAATGTTGCCTTGTGAACCTGCTTCTGAATCCATGCAGTGTGATAGAGTGGTTTCTGGGGCACAGCGTCATGAATTTCGAAAGCGCAATGGGTTATGTTTCTACTGTGGTGATGCCTCTCATGCTATTTCAGTCTGCCCTAAGCGGGGAAGACGTTTTGCACGCTCAGTTGTCTTGGGTAGTGTTCAGACTAAGTTTTTATTAACTGTTACCCTGATATGCTCTCTGTCCTCATTTTCTGCTCAGGCTTTTGTTGATTCTGGAGCAGCTATTAACCTGATGGATTTTGATTTTGCTAAACGTTGTGGGTTTCCCTTGATACCCCTACGGAAGTCTATTCCCCTACTGGGGATCGATTCTACCCCTTTGGCTGAGAATAAACCTCAGTTCTCTACTCAGGTGATAATGAGGGTAGAACCTGATCATCAGGAGAGTTGCAAATTTTTGGTTCTGTATAATCTGCATGACATTATCGTACTGGGTTTCCCTTGGTTACAGTCTCATAATCCTGTTTTGGATTGGAAATCTGTGTCTGTTACCAGTTGGGGCTGCCAATGTGTTAATACCAACACTCCTGTTTTTTCTGCCTCCCCCCAGTCTCAGGATGTTCCTGACTTTTTGATTGATTTTTCTGATGTGTTTAGCGAAAGTAAATCTGCATCCTTACCTCCCCATAGGAGCTATGACTGCGCTATTGAATTAGTGCCTGGTAGTAAATTCCCTAAAGGTCGCCTTTTTAACTTGTCTGTACCTGAACATGACGCTATGCGGTCTTATATCAAGGAGTCATTGGAGAAGGGTCATATCAGACCATCCTCTTCACCCTTGGGTGCGGTTTTTTCTTTGTGGCCAAAAAGGATGGTTCATTAAGGCCGTGTATTGATTATCGTCTCTTGAACAATATTACTGTGAAATATCAATATCCGTTACCCTTGATCTCTGATCTGTTTTCCAGGGTGAAAAACGCTACTTGGCTTACCAAGCTTGACCTCAGGGGGGCATATAACCTTATTCGCATTAAGCACGGGGATGAATGGAAGACGGCATTTAATACCCCTGAAGGGCATTTTGAGTACCTTGTGATGCCCTTTGGGCTCACAAATGCTCCTTCTGTCTTCCAGTCCTTCATGAATGACATTTTCAGGGATTTTGTGGATAAATTTCTGATTGTTTATTTGGATGATATCTTGATTTTTTCCAATGACTGGGACTCTCATGTAAAACATGTTCGGACTGTGTTCCAGATTTTGAGAGAGAATGCTCTGTATGTGAAGGGATCAAAGTGTCTTTTTGGCGTTCAGAGGATCTCATTTCTGGGATTCATTTTGTCCCCATCTGTTATTGAAATGGACCCGGTCAAAGTTCAGGCCATCTGTGATTGGGTCCAACCTACTTCATTAAAGGCTCTTCAAAGATTCTTGGGTTTTGCCAATTTTTATCGTAAATTTATTGGTAATTTCTCTGTTATTGTTAAACCATTAACTGATTTGACCAAGAAGGGTTCTGATGTGGTGAATTGGCCTCCTGAGGCAGTCTCTGCATTTCAGGAACTTAAGCAGAGATTCACTTCTGCTCCTGTTCTACGGCAGCCTGATGTTTCTCTACCATTTCAGGTGGAGGTGGATGCCTCTGAAATTGGGGCAGGTGCTGTTTTGTCCCAAAGAGATCCAGAGACCTCTAAGAGTAACCCATGTGCCTTTTCTTCTCGAAAATTTTCTCCCACTGAACGTAATTATGACGTGGGTAATCGGGAGTTATTGGCCATGAAGTGGGCTTTTGAAGAGTGGAGACATTGGCTGGAGGGAGCCAAACATCAGGTGGTGGTCCTTACGGACCATAAGAATCTAGTTTATCTGGAATCTGCCAAGCGACTTAATCCTAGACAGGCCAGGTGGGCCTTGTTTTTCACACGTTTTAATTTTGTGGTTTCATTTCTTCCTGGCACTAAAAATGTTAAGGCGGATGCCCTCTCGAGGAGTTTCCTGGCGGACTCTCCTGAGTTATCTGATCCTTCTGTTATTTTGAAAGAGGGTGTTGTTCTTTCCGCCATCTCGCCCAATTTGAGACTGGCTCTGGAGGGGTGTCAGGAGGATAAGCCCGAGCGCTGCCCTGTTGGGAAATTGTTTGTCCCGGACCAGTGGAAAAAGAGTGTAATGTCTGAGATTCATTGTTCCGCGTTGGCCGGTCATCCCGGAATTTTTGGTACCAGAGACTTGGTTAGTCGGTCCTTTTGGTGGTCTACCTTGTCTCGTGATGTCAGGGAGCTTGTGCAGTCCTGCGGGACTTGCTCTCGCTCCAAGCCTTGCTCTCGTTCTAGTGGTTTGTTGATGCCATTACCTGTGCCCAAGAGACCATGGACCCATATCTCTATGGATTTCATTTCCGACCTCCCTGTTTCTCAGAGAATGACCGTCATCTGGGTGATTTGCGATAGGTTTTCCAAGATGATACATCTTGTGCCATTACCTAAGTTGCCTTCCTCCTCTGAATTGGTGCCTTTGTTCCTTCAGCACGTGGTTTGTTTACACGGCATTCCTGAGAGCATTGTGTCTGACAGAGGAGTCCAGTTTGTTTCCAGATTTTGGAGGACCTTTTGTTCTAAAATTGGTGTTCAATTGTCTTTCTCCTCGGCGTTTCATCCTCAGACCAATGGTCAAACTGAGAGAACAAACCAGACATTGGAGACTTATCTAAGATGCTTTGTGTCTGCTGATCAGGATGACTGGGTCTCTTTTTTGCCTTTGGCTGAGTTTGCTCTTAATAATAGGGCTAGCTCTGCCACTTTGATGTCTCCATTTTTCTGTAATTCTGGGTTTCACCCTCGATTTTCTTCAGGACAGACGGAGGCTTCTGTCTGTCCAGGTGTTGACTCTGTTGTGGAGCGTATGCAGCAGATTTGGGACCAGGTAGTGGAGAGGTTGTCCCTCTCTCAGGAGAGGGCCCAGCGGTTTGCTAACCGGCATAGGACTGATGGTCCTCGGTTTAAAGTGGGGGACTTGGTCTGGTTGTCCTCAAGAAATATTCCTATGAGAGTGGCATCTCCTAAATTTAAGCCTAGGTTCATTGGACCTTATAAGATCATGGAGATTCTTAATCCTGTTTCTTTTCGTTTGCTTCTTCCAGGGACATTTAAGATCCATAACGTGTTCCACAAGTCCTTGTTGAAGAGGTTTGTTGAGCCAGTGGTTCCTACTACTGTGCTTCCTGACCCTGTTTTGGTTGAGGGCAATCTGGAGTATGTGGTTGAGAAAATATTGAATTCTCGTTTTTCTAGACGGAAACTCCAGTATTTGGTTAAATGGAGAGGTTATGGTCAGGAAGACAATTCTTGGGTGTTTGCTTCGGACATCCATGCTGGGAGACTCATCCGTGCTTATCATAGAGCTCATCCTGACCAACCTGGTTGCTCAAATGAGGGTTCGGTGACCCCTCCTCAAGGGGGGGTACTGTTGTGAATAGGCTGGAAATGAGTTCTGAGCGGAAGCTCCCTCTGGTGGTTACAAACGGTACTGGACTGTCCAGTGAAGATTGTGAGGATTGGGAATCAGGTGTTACTGACTGGTCTTATATAAGGGAGTCGCCTTCCCATCAGGGTTGCCGGTGATCAATTGTTCTGGTCTCAATCCTTGATTCCTGTTTCCTTGGTAGCCTGCTGTGTCGTGTCTGAATCTCCTGCTAACAGATAAGACATTTTCTTCTTTTTGTTTTTGTGCTTGATTTTTGCATTTTGTCCTGCACTTCTGTGGGGGCCTTCAGGGTCCCTTCTGGGGGCTTTTGCCCTCTCAGTTCAGTTCAGCCACTGATGTTTGTACATTTGCTTTTTCCAGTTTTTTCAGTGGCTGCTGTTTTGTTTTCGGTTACACCAGAGAACTAATTTAGGTGGTAGAGGTCGTGTGATCTCAGGTGTTTTTGAAATTAGTAGAGTTGGTGCTTTTCAGGGTTTTTTGGGATTGCAGTAAGTGCCCTTCCTATCCTTTTCTATTTAGTAAGTTTGGGCCCCAACGTTTGCTCATACTATTTTCTGTCTGTGTCAGTATTTCTTCTTGTCTAACCGCCATTACATGTTTGGGGGCTTTCTATGTTCTTTGGGGATCTGCTCCGGGGCAGATAGCTTTCCTCTTTCTATCTTTAGGTGTAGTTAGTTTCTCAGGCTGTGACGAGGCGTCTAGGACCAACGTAGGAACGCTCCACGGCTACCTCTAGTTGTGGTGGTTAGTCAGGGTACTGCAATCTCATAGTTTCCAACTGCTCTGGTGTATTTCCTTTTTTGCCTGCTCTCCTCAGCTACCAAATCATAACACTCACCCAATAATAAGGAGCTCACCCAATAGTAAGGCGCTCACCCAATAATAAAAAGCTCACCCAATAATAAGTAGCTCACCCAATAATAAGAAGCTCACCCAATAATAAGGAGCTCACCCAATAATAAGGAGCTTGCCCAATAATAAGGAGCTCACCCAATAATAAGGAGCTCACCCAATAATAAGAAGCTCACCCAATAATAAGGAGCTCACCCAATAATAAGAAGCTCGCCCAATAATAAGGAGCTCACCCGGTAATAAGGAGCACACCCAATAATAAGGAGTTCGCCCAATAATAAGGAGCTCACCCAATAATAAGGAGCTCACCCAATAATAAGGAGCTCACCCAATAATAAGGAGCTCACCTAATAATAAGGAGCTTACCCGATAATATGGAGCTCACCCAATAATAAGGAGCTCACCCAATAATAAGGAGCTCACCCAATAATAAGGAGCTCACCCAATAATAAGGAGCTCACCCAATAATAAGGAGCTCACCTAATAATAAGGAGCTTACCCGATAATATGGAGCTCACCCAATAATAAGGAGCTCACCTAATAATAAGGAGCTCACCCAATAATAAGGAGCTCACCTAATAATAAGGAGCTTACCCGATAATAAGGAGCTCACCTAATAATAAGGAGCTTACCCAATAATAAGGTGCTCACCCAATAATAAGGAGCTCACCCAATAATAAAGAGCTCACCTAATAATAAGGAGCTTACCCAATAATAAGGAGCTCACCCAATAAGGAGCTCACCCAATAATAAGGAGCTCACCCAATAATAAGAAGCTCACCCAATAATAAGAAGCTCACCTAATAATAAGGAGCTCACCCGATAATAATGAGCTCACCCAATAATAATGAGCTCGCCCAATAATAAGGAGCTCACCTAATAATAAGGAGCTCACCCAATAAGGAGCTCACCCAATAAGGAGCTCACCCAATAATAAGGAGCACACCTAATAATAAGGAGCTCACCCAATAATAAGGAACTCACCCAATAATAAGGAGCTCACCTAATAATAATGAGTTCACCCAATAATAAGGAGCTCACCCAATAATAAGGAGCTCACCCAATAATAAGGAGCTCACCTAATAATAAGGAGCTCACCCGATAATAATGAGCTGACCCAATAATAATGAGCTCACCCAATAATAAGGAGCTCACCCAATAATAAGGAGCTCACCTAATAATAAGGAGGGGGGGTTGGACGTAAGCCCTGACAGGACCAATAAACAGGTGCCAGTTTGCAGTGAGAAAGTGTTAAGGTAGGATCTAAGTAACCCTTCACGGTTGACCTAGTGATTTCCAAATTAATTCATAGAACGTTGCTAGCAACATAAATAACCAAACAGACACGTGTTTCCATCTGGGAGAATCAATCAAGATTCCTATCCCATATATTACATCATCATCTTTTATAGTATTTAGTGAGCTTGTACTTCAACCAATAGTATAAAACCACACCTACAACATTTAATCAATGAAAATACAAGAAAATTGACCTATAATAATACAAGAAAATTAACCTATAAGAATACAAGAAAATAGGAAACTACATATATGGTCATATCCACGTGACCATAGAAGCGAACAATAGCATACTCATTTCTCAAAGTATTCTACAGTGATAAATCCAAGGTCTCATATCTTGTCCAAACTGGAGCAGTCTGGTTTAACACAGCCCATAACCTTTACTCTACTTCTCTACAACGGCCAGAAACTATTGCCTAGTAACAGAATTTATCTCACAAAGACAAGATGGAGTTACAAACACAAAATGGAGCATTCAGTTTTGATCTTTCTTAATTTAGTCCTTCACAAAAACACCCTTACTATTTAATTGAGATAAATTGATATATTTATACTATTTGTTATTAGAGTCTCTTCACTACTGGGGTCCCAACAGCGTTCACCCACCATTTTGTCTTTGTGTCTGTATGTTGGGAAATTCTTTCATGTTAATTTTAACCCCTTAATGTCCAATGACATGCACAGTCCGTCATGGCAAGGTGTCAGTTCCGACACCAGGACGGACTGTGCACGTCATCCCTTTAATCTACCACTGCGTGTAAACACGCAGTGGTAGATCAGTGCCGACAGCTGTCACAGACAGCTGACAGGCACGGCAAGCAGTGCGGGGACCTTTGCCGTCGGTCCCCGCACCCACAGCGCTGTGATTGGTCAGTCAATCTGACTGACCAAACACAGCAGCGATCGCGCAGGAGAAGCTGAAATTTCAGCTTCTCCAGCGCGATCAGTGCAGGAGCCGGCACTGCAGTGGCCAAGCTTCCTGCACTGACAGCCAGGAGCGGCGCCCCCACCGCCCCTGGCTATTAACCCCCTGACTGCTGCGATCGAGCGCGATCGCAGCGCTCAGGGGGGGAGGCAGAGGGTCGGGAGCTCCCTCTGCCTCAGATTGGCGCCCTGCAATGTATTTGCAGGGCCCGATCTCTGCCTTGATGACCCGGGGGTTGTCAAGACAACCTTTGGGTCATCTAGCTACGGAAAGCTAAATGCTGTAGCATTGCAATGCATTGTAACTGCAATAAAAAGTAAAAAAAAGTGAAAGTCCCATAAAGGGACAAGTTAAAAAAAATCATTTTTTAAAAAAAATTGTAAAAAAAATATTAAAAAATAGTTTAAAAAAATCCCCTAAAAATACACATTTTTATGTAATAAAAAAAATAAAAAACAAAAAAAATACACATGTTTGGTATCGCCACGTCCGTAAAAATCCCATCTATAAAAGTGTAACCATAGTTAACCCCTTCAGTGAAAGCCGTAAAAAAAAAACACAAAAAAGTAGTAAATTATACTTTTTCCAAGCGGTATCATCATACCGCTTGGAAAAAGTGTAATAACACGCGATCAAAAAGTCAGATATAAATAATCATGGTACCCAGAAAACGTCATCTTGTCCCGCAAAAAACAAGCCACTATACAGCCTCATCAGCAAAAAAATAAAAAAGTTATAGCTCGCGGAATAAACTGATGCAAAAATAATTATTTTTTCTATAAAATTTTTTATTGTGTAAAAAATGCCAAAACATAAAAAAATATATAAATGAGGTATCGCTGTAATCGTAGTGACCCGAAGAATAAAGCTGCTTTATCAATTTTACCACACACGGAACGGAGGAAAAAAAAAAAAAAAAAACAATTCCTGAATTGCTGGTTTTTGTTCATTCTGCTTCCACAAAAATCGGAATAGGAAGCGATCAAAAAACGTTATGTGCCCGAATATGGTACCAATAAAAACGTCAGCTCGTCCCGCAAAAAATAAGCCCACAGATATCTCTGTCGGCTGAAATATGGAAAAATTATAGCTCTCAAAATACGACGATGCAAAAATTTCTTACAAAAAATTATTCCAAAAAAAAGCATCTTTTAGTGTGTGACAGAAGCTAAACATGAAAAAAGGGTATAAATCTGGTATCGCTGTAATCGCACCGATCCGAGGAATAAAGTCGCCTAATCACTAATACCGCATGAGGAACGGCGCAAAAAAGAAAACCAATTCTTCACCTTTTGTGGATTTGTTCATTGTGCCTCCCAAAGATCGCAGTAAGGCAATCACAGTGGTTCCCCCCCACATATGGGATATCAGCGTACTCAGGACAAAATGCACATCAACTTTTGGGGCCCTATTTCTCCTGTTACCCTTATAAAAATAAAAATTTGGGGGCAAAAGGGTCATTTTTGTGGAAAAAAATATGATTTTTTTATTTTCACGGCTCTACGTTATAAACTTCTGTGAAGCCCTTGGGGGTTCAAAGTGCTGACTACTCATCTAGATAAGTTCCTTGGGGGGTCTAGTTTGCAAAATGGGGTAACTTGTGGGGGGGGTTAATATTGTTTAGGCAACATCAGGGGCTCTCCAAACGTGACATGACACCCGCAGACCATTCCATCAAAGTCTGCATTTAAAAACGGTGCTCCTTCCCTTCCGAGCTCTGCCATGCGTCAAAATAGTGGTTCCCCCCCACATGTGGGATATCAGCGTACTCAGGACAAATTGCACAATAGCTTTTTGGGTCCTATTTCTCCTGTTACCCTTATAAAAATAAAAATTTGGGGGCAAAAAGATTATTTTTGTGGAAAAAAATATGAGTTTTTTATTTTCACGGCTCTACGTTATAAACTTCTGTGAAGCACTTGGGGGTTCAACGTGCTCACCACACATCTAGATAAGTTCCTTGGGGGGTCTAGTTTCCAAAATGGAGTCACTTGTGGGGGGTTTCTACTGTTTAGGCACATCAGGGGCTCTCCAAACGTGACATGACACCCGCAGACCATTCATCAAAGTCTGCATTTGAAAAAGGCGCTCTTTCCCTTTCGAGCTCTGCCATGCGTCAAAATAGTGGTTTACCCCCACATATGGGGTATCAGCGTACTCAGGACAAATTGCACAATAACAATTATTTTTGTGGGAAAAGATATGATTTTTTAATTTTACTGCTCTACGTTATAACCTTCTGTGAAGCCCTTGGGGGTTCAAAGCTCTCACCCCACATCTAGATAAGTTCCTTGGGGGGTCTAGTTTCCAAAATGGGGTCACTTGTGGGGGGTTTCTACTGTTTAGGCACACAGGGACTCTCCAAATGCGACATGGCATCCAATCTCAATTCCAGCCAAAAAAGTCAAATGGCGCTGCTTCCCTTCCAAGCTCTGCCATGTGCCCAAATAGTGGTTTACCCCCACACATGGGGTATCGGTGTACTCAGGAGAAATTGTACAACAAATATTGTGGTTCATTTTCTACTGATACCCTTGACAAAATTTAAAAAAATTGTGTCGAAAGAAAAATTTTGGGAAAAAAAGTTAAATGTTCATTTTTTCCTTCCACATTGCTTCAATTCTTGTGAAATACCTAAAGGGTTAATAAACTTCTTGAATGTGGCTTTGAACACGTTGAGGGGTGCAGTTTTTAGAATGGTGTCACTTTTGGGTATTTTCTGTCATATTGACCCCTCAAATTCACTTCAAATGTGAGGTGGCCCCTAAAAAAAAATGGTTTTGTAAATTTTGTTGGAAAAATGAGAAATTGCTGGTCAACTTTTAACACTTATAACTTCCTAAAAAAAAAATTTGGTTCCAAAATTGTGCTGATGTAAAGTAGACATGTGGGAAATGTTATTTATTAACTAATTTTTGTGACATATCTCTCTGATTTAATGGCATAAAATTAAAAAATTTGAAAATTGCAAAATTTTCAAAATTTTTGCCATATTTCCGCTTTTTACATAAATAAACGCAAGTTATATTGAAGAAATTTTACCACTATCATGAAGTACAATATGTCACGAGAAAAAAATCTCAGAATCGCCAAGATCCGTTGAAGCGTTCCAGAGTTATAACCTCATAAAGAGACAGTGGTCAGAATTGTAAAAATTGGCCTGGTCTTTAACCTACAAAATGGCTTGGTCGTTAAGGGGTTAATAATCTTTATTCAATTCAATAACGTCGAAATATTTAAACAAATTATTGTTATGATTTCAGTCCTGGCTCACATTCTGGATTGGTTTCTTTTATGTCTTCAGTGCCTTTGCGACATCTTACCCTGTTTCGAGATTACAATTTTCGATAACTAAAATATTATTAAAGAGGTTCTCCACTACTTTTTGATTGATAGCCTGTTCTTAGGATAGGTCATCAATGTCTGATCGGCAGGGGTCCAACACCAGACACCCCCGCCAATCAGCTGGAATCGGTGGCCGTGGCTGGAAGTAGTGAATCGCGGAGCTGCTCCATCTTCTGATAGTGGCTGAGGCTTGGTACTACACATCAGAAGACCGCCAGACCCCGCAAGTGAGTATTTCCAGCCAGCTGCCGCCGACATCGATTACAGCTGATCGGCGGGGATGCCGAGTGTCATATCCTGGCCGATCAGATATTGATGACCTATGTGAGGAAAGGGACGCCGCCATCTTGTGTATAGGGCCTATACCAGCCTCCATTTTGTCAGTTCACAGAGCCACAGACTGCTAACTACACAGGGCCTGTTAGCATATCCAGTACGACCGGTTTTGATGTCCACTATGAATCAAAAGGGCTTTAGTATGCTAATTAGTTCAGGCCCGTGTCTGAATAAGATGGTCATTAGTATGCTAAATAACTCAGACTGAAGCCAGTATTTCCTGCTCCATATGAATTGAAGGCCGGTTAATATGCGTGCTTCAAAGCAAAGGGGAAGGACCTAGCAGGTTTAAGAACTGGGAGCTATGGGCAGACTAGATCCATTTTTCACACAGAAGCCAAGAAGATGGTCTAAGAAGGACCACGGGAACAGATTTGCCAAGGGAGCAGCAGCACATGTTTTGGGAGACTGTCCAGCAACTAAAGACTGTTACCTGGGGATCGCAGAGCTCCCTGCCTCCCCATGTTCCTACAACCCGGTAATATTGATCTCTAGCTAATACCTTTAAGCCTTGTACATTATTGTGGTATTTTACTCTGACTGCAAATCCATTGTCATTCCGTTGTATAGCTTTACTGTATATTTCTGTAATTATCTAGTGCGCCCTTAATGCAATTAAACCATAAAATTAATCTTGGGCTGATCACGAATCTTAGAATACCCAGTGGGTAACAGGACAACCTCCCCGGCGGCCATTTGCTCTAGGTGCAGTTCCCTTACTGACCTGAGAGACAAAGGGGGCGCCGTAGAGCTGTACCTGTGGAGTTACGTCCCATTGGTGACGTGGGAGGAAAGGGGTCGTCCTTCACATTTGGTAGCGGCGGTGGGATCAGAAGCTGTGATACCCGGGCTACTGTGTGGCGGTCGGCTTAGTTCCTCACAATTGGTGGCAGCGGTGAGATCAGAAGCTGTGATACCCGGGCTACCGTGTGGCGGTCGGCTTAGTTCCTCACAATTGGTGGCAGCGGTGGGATCAGAGTAATAGTGTGCGTGGGACCCCTACTCCCAGACACTAGAGACTACCATCGGTACTTTCACTGCTGGGGTCTTAAGGTCAGCCCAGCACTAGACGGTCAGAGTGTAAATATAATAAGTTGTGTGCAAGGTCAGGGTTGCAGCTGTGTCAGTAACCAAAGGTTCCCAAAATGGCGGAAGGCACCAGGAGTAGGGCAAAGGGGGAGGCCAATGCTGTGGTCTATGAGGGGTTCAATACCGATGAGGGGGAGCTCAGCCAGGGCTCCCCAAGGAACCAGATCCCCGTGCTCAGTCCCGCAGCGGACTGTCCACCCCCTGCCCGTCCCAGTGTGTACAGATCTGAGGCCCTCTTCCAAGCGGCTATGGCACAGCTCGAGGCTGGTAATGATGCCGCCTATGACAGACTCCTGGTGGCGGCAGAGAAAGCAGCAGAGCGTGAGCAAGCAGCAGCAGAGCGTAAGCATACAGAACGGCGTGAAGCAGCAGAGCGTGAGCAAGCAGCGGCAGAGAGAGCAGCGGAGAGTGAGCATACAGAACGCCGTGAAGCTGCGGAGCACCGGCACCGACTGGAGATGGTTCAGCACGGGCCCCCACTGGACACACCAGGTCCACCAGAGACAAGGGCTTCCAAGGTCCGGGCGGAGGACTTTCCCTTGCTTGAAAAGGATGGAGACCTGGATTCCTTTCTGCTGGCCTTTGAGAGGACCTGCCTCCAACATCATCTGGCCCTGGATCAGTGGGCAAGGTACCTGAGCCCCTGTTTGAGGGGTAAGTCCCTGGAAGTTTTGGGGGATTTACCTGCCGGGGAGGAGCAGGACTACAACAGCATCAAGCGGGCCCTGATCCAGCACTACAACCTCACCCCGGAGTCGTACTGCAGGAAGTTCAGGAGCCTGCAGCAAGGCTCAAAGGACACCTGGACCGACCACATGCGGGCCCTGCTGAGAGCTGCGGAGCACTGGACCTCGGGTCTAGAGCTCACTACCCGCCAGGAGGTCCAGGAACTGTTCATCACGGAGCAGTTCTTGTGGAACTGCCCAGAGGACCTCCAGCAGTTCCTCTGTGACCAGAAACCAAAGGGGGCTTCTGCTACAGCCGCCCTGGCAGACGAGTATGCCAACAACAGGGCGCCGGAGCCAAAGAAGCCTGCCAGCAGCACCTGGAGAGGGGGTAAGCCCAATCCTGCCCCGTCCCCATTCCAGCCCCCAGAGTGCAAGGGGTGTACCCCCGGCTGCCCTCTCCAGGCCAGGAACAGAACCCAGACGTTGTTATAATTGCAATCAGCCAGGACACTTTAAGGCTGCGTGTCGCCAGCGCCAGAAGGCCCCATCCCTGTCCCAGAAACCGTCCACTGTTTTGTGTGTGGGAGGGGGTGGTGGGAGGTCCCTGAACAATTACCAACCCATCACCATCGGCCGCTCAGCGGTCATGGGACTGCGGGACACAGGCTCTGAACGAACCCTAGTACGTCCGGAGGTGGTGTCCCCTCAAGACTTGGTGCCTGGGAAAACCCTTTCCGTCTCCGGAATTGGAGGCGTTGAACTGGCGCTGCCCGTTGCCAAGGTGTATTTGGACTGGGGCGCCGGGAAGGGAATGCGGGAGGTGGGAGTAACGCCAAATATTCCTGCAAATGTGTTGCTTGGGACCGATTTGGGGCGGCTAGTGTCCCAGTATGTGGCCACTGAACCCCCAAGTTCGGCTCCCCAAGAATGTCATGACTCTACTGTGAATGCTAATGTTACTGTATTGAATGTACCTCCAACAGTGGAGGAGGGAGTGAAACCTGATGGTAAGCCATGCACTGACACTACACACAAAGGACTCACGGTGAGGAGGCTGCACGGGAGAGCTCAGAGGTGGGGGGAGGGGCTGTTATGGGCAGTGTAGGGCCCCTAAGTGAACCCAGGCTGCTGAGTCTAGGGCCCTGCAGGAAGAGGAACAGGCCATGGGGGGAGGGGGCGTCCCGGGAGAGGAGCCACCAGGTAAGACCCCAGGGCAGGAGTTCCCCACATGCGGGATGTCAGGAGGTCAGGGAAGTCTGCCTGACCCGGCGACTTGGTCAGGGGACGAGGGGAATCAGGCACTACCCGTGGTCTCAGCGGTCGTGGCCGCTGTTACCAGGAGTGGGAGCGCCGGAGCCCAAGGGGCCTCGCGGAGGTCCGACGGTTTCCCCCTCTCTGACCAAGTGGCTGCCGAGTCAGACAGCAGCCAGGAGACAGATCCCGGGGAACTGACAGAGGACATGGCAGTTTCATCAATTCTTGCCACATCAAGTCAGGGATTTCAGGCAGCGTTGGAAGCTGACACTAGCCTGAAGACTCTCAAGGAGCAGGCGGCACAGCCTCCCCTGGAGTCCGACCGCGAGCGAGTGGTCTGGGACCAGGGACAGCTGTACCGGGTAACGGTCCAGCAGGGTTCACCGGAGGCGTGGCCCAGGGACCAACAGTTAGTGGTACCCCATCCGTTCAGGGCGGAATTGTTGCGGATCGCACACGAGATTCCAATGGCCGGACACCTAAGGATCACTAAAACCAGGGCCAGGCTAGCTCAGCATTTCTACTGGCCTGGAATGAGGACCGAGGTGATAGCCTACTGCCGTTCGTGTGACACCTGTCAGAGGGTGGGGAAGGCGGGGCGGCGCCCCAAAGCCCCACTGGTAACTCTGCCCATCATCGAAGAGCCTTTCTCGAGGGTGGCTGTGGATCTCATTGGACCTCTGTCCACTCCCAGCCGCTCCGGGAAGTGCTTCATACTAACGGTAGTGGACTATGCCACCCGGTACCCGGAGGCTGTAGCTTTGTCATCCATTCGGGCCGACAAAGTGGCCACTGCCCTACTGGAGATTTTCTCCAGAGTGGGGTTTCCCAAGGAAATGCTCACCGACCGAGGGACCCAGTTCATGTCGCAGCTGATGGAGTCTCTCTGTAAGCAGGTACAGGTGCAACATCTGGTGGCCAGCCCGTATCACCCACAGACCAATGGCTTGTGTGAGCGGTTCAATGGCACCTTAAAGCAGATGCTGAAGATGTTGGTCGACTCCCACGGGAGAGACTGGGAGCGGTATCTCCCACACCTGCTGTTTGCCTACCGGGAGGTCCCACAGGCCTCAACGGGGTTCTCCCCCTTTGAGCTCCTGTACGGGCGACGTGTACTGGGGCCCCTTGCTCTGGTGAAGGAAGCATGGGAAGGGGATTTAGCCACCCCTGGAGTGTCAGTCATTGAGTATGTTGTGCGCTTCCGGGACCGAATGATGGCCTTGACACGGCTGGTGCATGACAATATGGCCCAAGCCCAGGCTGACCAGAAGCGGGTGGTACGACCAGAATGCTTGTGAGCGGACCTACCAGGTGGGTCAAAAGGTGTGGGTACTGATCCCCGTACCTCAAAACAAGCTTCAGGCGGCCTGGGAGGGTCCATACCTCGTGCACGAGCAGCTCAACGCTGTCACCTATCTGGTCACCCTGGACCACGCCCGTGGAAGGAGGAAGGCCTTCCATGTGAACATGATGAAGGCCCATCATGAGCGGGAGGCTTATGCCCACCCAGTGTGCAACCTTCCAGAGGAAGGAGAGGCAGAAACCCTCCTGGATCTGCTCACCCAAGCCAAGGCGGGTGGATCCATCGAGGATGTGGGGATTGGCCACCAGCTCTCGGAGGACCAACGTTCCCAGCTGGGGGTCACCCTACACCCCTTTCGGGAGCTGTTCAGCAGCCTGCCCGGAAGGACTGAGGCAGCAGTCCATGACGTGGACACTGGCAACCACCCCCCAATCCGGCGTTCAGCATATCGGGTCTCTCTTGAGGTGCCGCAGCAGATGCGCCAAGAGATAGACGAGATGCTGAAGCTGGGGGTGATCCAAGCGTCCAGCAGCGTGTGGGTTTCAACTGTAGTCCTCGTCCCTAAAAAGGACCGAACTACGCGGTTCTGCGTGGACTACCGGGGGCTCAACGCTGTGTCGGTCACCGATGCGTACGCAATGCCGCTCATCGATGACCTGCTCGACCAGCTGGCCGGGGCCAAGTACCTGACCATCATGGATCTGAGCAGGGGGTATTGGCAGATTCCCCTGACCCCTATGGCACGGGAACGCTCTGCCTTTATCACCCCATTCGGACTGTATGAGTCCACTGTGATGCCCTTCGGCATGAAGAATGCCCCTGCCACTTTTCAGCGGATGGTCAACACGCTGCTTGAGGGACTGGAAGGGTATGCGACCGCGCACCTGGATGACATTGCCATCTTCAGTCCCACCTGGGAGGATCACCTAGAGCACCTGGCGCAGGTGCTCGGGCGGATCCAGCGAGCAGGCTTGACCATTAAGCCGGAAAAATGCCAGCTGGGTATGAGTGAGGTCCACTACCTGGAACACCGGGTAGGTGGGGGAGCTCTGAAGCCAGAGCTCGGAAAGGTGGATGCCATCGCATCCTGGCCCACCCCCAGGACCAAGAAGCAGGTGATGTCCTTCTTGGGTACTGCTGGGTACTATAGGAGGTTTGTTCCACACTATAGTGTCCTGGCCAAGCCCCTGACGGACCCCACCAAGAAAAGGCTGCCCGTCGCAGTCGACTGGACAGTCGCCTGCGAGACAGCTTTCCAGGCACTCAAGACCGCCCTTTCTAGTTCTCCTGTACTACAGGCAACCGACTTCACGCGGCCGTTCTTAGTGCAGACCGACGCCAGCGACTTCGGCCTCGGTGCTGTGCTCAGCCAGGTTGATACTACGGGCAATGAACACCCCCTTTTGTACCTGAGCCGGAAGCTCCTGCCGAGGGAAGTGGCCTATTCCACGATGGAGAAGGAATGTCTGGCAATTGTGAGGGCCCTGCAGCGTCTGCAGCCATACTTGTACGGATGCCAATTCACCGTGGAAACAGACCACAACCCCCTCAGCTGGTTACACACGGTCTCTGGAACGAATGGAAGGTTGCTACGCTGGAGCCTCGCTCTCCAACAGTACCACTTCACCATTCGCCACAAAGAGGCAGGGACCATGGTAACGCTGATGGTTTGTCACGGCAAGGAGAGGGAGCAGAGGGGCGCATGGGAGAACACAGGAATGTGATACCCCCTAGCGTCCTCAAAAGCAGGGAGGTGTGAGGAAAGGGACGCCGCCATCTTGTGTATAGGGCCTATACCAGCCTCCATTTTGTCAGTTCACAGAGCCACAGACTGCTAACTACACAGGGCCTGTTAGCATATCCAGTACGACCGGTTTTGATGTCCACTATGAATCAAAAGGGCTTTAGTATGCTAATTAGTTCAGGCCCGTGTCTGAATAAGATGGTCATTAGTATGCTAAATAACTCAGACTGAAGCCAGTATTTCCTGTTCCATATGAATTGCAGGCCGGTTAATATGCGTGCTTCAAAGCAAAGGGGAGGGACCTAGCAGGTTTAAGAACTGGGAGCTATGGGCAGACTAGATCCATTTTTCACACAGAAGCCAAGAAGATGGTCTAAGAAGGACCACGGGAACAGATTTGCCAAGGGAGCAGCAGCACATGTTTTGGGAGACTGTCCAGCAACTAAAGACTGTTACCTGGGGATCGCAGAGCTCCCTGCCTCCCCATGTCCCTACAACCCGGTAATATTGATCTCTAGCTAATACCTTTAAGCCTTGTACATTATTGTGGTATTTTACTCTGACTGCAAATCCATTGTCATTCCGTTGTATAGCTTTACTGTATATTTCTGTAATTATCTAGTGCGCCCTTAAGGCAATTAAACCATAAAATTAATCTTGGGCTGATGCTTTTACGCTGATCACGAATCTTAGAATACCCAGTGGGTAACAGGACAACCTCCCCGGAGGCCATTTGCTCTAGGTGCAGTTCCCTTACTGACCTGAGAGACGAAGGGGGCGCCGGAGAGCTGTACCTGTGGAGTTACGTCCCATTGGTGACGTGGGAGGAAAGGGGTCGTCCTTCACATTTGGTAGCGGCGGTGGGATCAGAAGCTGTGATACCCGGGCTACCGTGTGGCGGTCGGCTTAGTTCCTCACAACCTATCCTAACAATAGGCTATCAATCAAAAAGTAGTGGATAACCTCTTTAAGTTTAATGAGACATTTTTTTCTTCCCCTCGGGGACCTTAATTAGCGACCCTCTATAATACATGTTTTCTTCACAGCATCCAAGGGGTCAAAGGTTTAAAAACCAGGTTTATTGATCTCCAATCAGTGCCTGGTGTCCAGCATTGCTGAAAGTCGCCTGGACAACAGGATGCTGCATACCGCTCTCGTTTTTTTTAAAAGACTCAGTAGAAAGACTTTACAAAAAGCCCCTGCAATTGCCTTTATTAACTATTTAATTGCCTCTTTCACACATCCATTTTTTGCTGTCAGGCGCGATCCTCTCTCTCTCTCGCTCGTCCGGACATGCGTACCTGAAGTTTCCGAAAAAACATGATCCGTTGCATCGGTTTTTTCACAATCAGCGCCGGATCCGTCCTTTCCGATTTTGGACGGATTGTACCTCATGGCACAAAACGGATGTGTGAAAGAGGCCTTAGACGTTAATTCTGTTGTTGTACACTGTGGCATCATGTTACTAAGTTCAGGTGGACAGGATGTCACTGTGAGGCCTGTGATTGTACCTATACACTGTGCGAATGTGACTGTACCCATGCATTTTGCCACATGTGCTCATACACATATTTGGTATCGCCGCATTCAGAATTGCCCGATCTATGAATATAAAAAAGGGTTAACCCGATCGCTAAACCACGTAGCAAGAAAAAATTTAAAACACCAAAATTAAGTTTTTTTGGTTGCCGCAACATTGCGTCAAAATGCAGTAACGGGCAATCAAAAGATCATATCTGCGCCAAAATGGTATAATTAAAAATGTCAGCTTGGCACGCAAAAAATAAGCCCTCACTCAAACCACGATCACGAAAAGTGGAGACGCTTCAGGTCTCGGAAAATGACCCAATTTTTTTTTTTAAACAAACTTTGGAATTTTTTTTCACCACTTACGGTAAATAAAAAAGAACCTAGACATGTTTGGTGTCTACGAACTCGAAATGACCTGGAAAATCATAATGTCAGCTTTAGCATTTAACCCCTCTCTGACATTAGACGTACTATCCCGTCCATAAAACCCGTGACAATCTGACCATGGACGGGATAGTACGTCATAGGCGATCAGCTGCGCTCCCTCCGGGAGCGCAGCTAATCGCCGCCGGGTGTCAGCTGATTATCACAGCTGACACCCGTGACTGTGTGTCAGGAGCGGTCACGGACCGCTCCCGGCACATTAACCCCTTGCACACCGCGATCAAACATGATCGCGGTGTACTGGGGGCACAGGGAAGCATCGCGCAGGGAGGGGGCTCCCTGCGCGCCCCCCTGAGACCCTCAGACCAGCGCGATGTGATCGCGCTGTTCTGAGGGCTTCCTCCCTCCCAGGACCCGGATCCAAGATGGCGCCGGGGTCCTGGAGGGAGGCGGCTTCCTCAGTGCCTGCTGAGAGCAGGCACTGAGAAGCCTGCTGCACTGCCTGAGCGATCGCTGGTGTGACAGAGTGCTGTGCACACTGTCACACCAGAGATCTGATAAAATACAGTGATGTCCCACCCTGGGACAAAGTAAAAAAGTTAAAAAAATAAAAATAAACATGTTTTAAAAAAAAATCCAAAATAAATAAAAAAAAAAAAAAATATTCCCCAATAAATTCATTTCTTCCTGTAAATAAAAAAAACAAAACAATAAAAGTACACATATTTGGTATCGCCGCGTCCGTAACGACCCCCCTAGTTAACCCCTTTAGTGAACCCCTTAAAAAAAAAAAAAAAAGCAAAAAATCAATGCTTTATCATCATACTGCCGAACAAAAAGTGGAATAACACGCGATCAAAAAGACCGATATAAAAAAACATGGTACCGCTGAAAACATCATCTTGTCCCGCAAAAAACGAGCTGCCATACAGCATCATCAGCGAAAAAATAAAAAAGTTATAGCTCGCAGAATAAAGCGATGCAAAAATAATTATTTTTTATATAAAATTGTTTTTATTCTATAAAAGAGCCAAAACATAAAAAAATGATATAAATGAGGTATCGCCGTAATCGTACTGACCCGAAGAATAAAACTGCTTTATCAATTTTACCAAACGCGGAACAATAAAAATGCCTCCCCCAAAAGAAATTCATGAATTGCTGATTTTTGTTCATTCTAACCTCCCAAAAATCAAAATAAAAAGCAATCAAAAAATGTCACATGCTCAAAAATGGTACCAATAAAAACGTCAACTCGTACCGCAAAAAATAAGACCTCACATGACTCTGTGGGCCAAAATATGCAAAAGTTATAGCTCTCAAAATGTGGCGATGCAAAAAACTATTTTTGCAATAAAAAGCGTCTTTTAGCGTGACAGCTGCCAATCATGAAAACCCGCTATAAATAGTAAATCATACCCCCCTTTATCACCCCCTTAGTTAGGGAAAAATAATAAAATTAAAAAAAAAGTTTTATTTCCATTTTCCCATTAGGGTTAGGGTTAGGGTTGCGGCTAAATTTAGGGTTAGGGTTGGCGCTAAAGTTAGGATTAGGGTTAGGGTTGGGATTAGGGGTGTGTTAGGGTTAGGTTTGTGGTTAGGGTTGGGACTAGGGTTAGGGGTGTGTTGAGGTTAGGGTTGGAGTTAGAATTGGGGGGTTTCCGCTGTTTAGGCACATCAGGGGCTCTCCAAATGTGACATGGCGTCTGATCTCAATTCCAGCCAATTCTGCGTTGAAAAAGTCAAACGGTGCTCCTTCACTTCTGAGCTCTGCCATGCGTCCAAACAGTAGTTTATCCCCACATATGGGGTATCAGCGTACTCTGGACCCCAAGAGTTATTGTGCAATTTGTCCTATTTCTTCTGTTACCCTTGGGAAAATAAAAAACTGGGGGCGAAAATATCATTTTTGTACAAAAAAACTTATTTTTTTTGTTTTTACGGCTGTACATTATAAACTTCTGTGAAGCACTTGGGGCTTCATAGCGCTCACCACACATCTAGATAAGTTCCTTGTGGGGTCTATTTTCCAAAATGGGGTCACTTGTTGGGGATTTCCACTGTTTAGGCGCATCAGGGGCTCTCCAAATGCGACATGACGCCCCCAGACCATTCCATCAAAGTCTGCAATCCAAAACGTCACTACTTCCCTTCCGAGCCCCAACGTGTACCCATACAGTAGTTTTCTCCCACATATTGGGTATCAGCGTACTGAGGACAAATTGTACAACAACTTTTGGGGTCCAATTTCTCCTGTTACCCTTGTAAAAATAAAATATTGGGGCAAAAAAATCATTTTTGCAAAAAAAAAAAAAGATTTTTTATTTTTATGGCTGTGCGTTATAAACTTCTGTGAAGCACTTCGGGGTTCAAAGTGCTCACCACACATCTAGATAAGTTCCTTGTGGGGTCTATTTTCCAAAATGGGGTCACTTGTGGGTGGTTTCCACTGTTTAGGCGCATCAGGGGCTCTCCAAATGCGACATGACGCTCCCAGACCATTCCATCAAAGTCTGCAATCCAAAACGTCACTACTTCCCTTCCGAGCCCTGACGTGCGCCC